>JANAVB010021798.1:2469842-2754842 GCA_029216955.1 Iris pallida
ACTGTAATGCTCCAGTCCCAAAATACTTAGGACTAGGTTCGTATCCATGCCAGCTGCATACATACGAAGTATACTCCAATATATGAAAACCTCGTTTGAATACATAAGCTATAAAATGCAGTAAACCAAGAGTAATCTAATCTCATCCACAAATGAAGAATAAAAGATATCATATAATCAACTGTAATAAATCTTTGTACAATACGTTGGACGGAGACAAATCCACTACCAACAAGTAAAAGAAAAATATACATAAAAATGGAAATGATTTGGCGGAAGTAGCAAAGAAAGTCCCAAAACACGTCATCTCCGAATGAATAGAAAAGATCGCGACCACGACTAGAACACCAGCAATATCACAGAAGCACACACCTGGGGAGATAACCAGGTCCTCAGAAGGACGTAACAAGATACATAAAGAACATGCCACATAACTGAATATATATATATATACTATGTCATAAATAACAAGTATAATAAATAGTCCACTCGTAACAAGATCCATTACCTCATCATCGAAACAGTGGATTACCCCTACAACCAAACAAGGACAAGGGTAGTACACTATACCGCGATGCGATATTGTCCCAAGCTACAAATGGAACGGGGTGATATGACATTGACGAGGGTTACCTAACCATCTAATATGTTTATGCAGTAAGAACAAACCTTCAACGCATGGGCACTCTGGCTCAGGAGCAGTAATCTCAGGTATGGCCCCATCAGGATACCAGGGACCTCAAAGCATAACATTCATCGAATGTCAGAGGCCAGCAGTAAATCAGGTATGGGGATCCAGGACCGTATCTCCCGCGGAGATAACCGGCAATTGGGAAGTGCATACTTGACCCATATGTTAAGGAACTGTTCTTCCCACCCAATGCCTAACAGAGTCACATCCATGACTCATGTACCTTTACTTACTGCTAAGTCTCTTAACATGCCTCTATTAGCAGTTAGCCCTAACACATGCGCATGGGGGATCAGCCCACACGCAAGAACCTCTACATGCTACTCATCTCATACATCCTCATGGTACAACTGTGTCAAGGTGTATGCGATACACTACAGAAGGTGGTCCCTTAACTCTAGGTCCATATGCAATCAAAGGATAATAACAAAGTACATCTAATATCATTGAGCAGATAGTAAATCAAGAACTGTAAGAACGAAAAATAAATGAACAGTGATATGTAATAAAATGAAACTGAATATAAACAGTATAATGGCAAGGTATCTTGCCTAAGGTTATGTGCAAAAGGAGAATAATCCAGTAGCTCGAACCGACAAATAAACGAAGCAAAAAAAGCCAAATCCTGCCGATGACTCCGGATGCTGCAACAGACATCACGAACGAGTTTAGAATATAAGTTATACCTAGAAAATGCCTATCCAAAAGTTAAATTCTAGAACAGGGGCAAAATCGTAATTTCGGGTCAAAATAATGTCCGCCGTTGGACCCGCTTTGTACCGAAATGTGTGCCAGAATCTACGGTCTCTAAAGTCGTCAAACTACATGTCTATAGATTTGTTTTGATGAGACGAACCCAACAGTATGTCAAATTTTGGATTCCGGTGGGCCGTGCACAAAATCGCCCGTTGAGTAGGATTGTAGGCCCGCCAAAATGGCGTCCCGATCAACGGTCTCAAAATCGGACCAAACATGGCTCACAGGACCAAAAAAATATTTTGAGTCCAATGGCGCAAGTTTTATCGCGATTTGATGAGTGTACACGAAGTTGTGACTTAATTTGCAAAGGGTCGATACGAAGGTATCTCGACGGATACGTACTGATTTCGTCGCACACATGCAACGAAATCGGGTCCCATCATTTCCCACACGTCGACAACATCCATACACGCCTTTCGATGCGTATAGTGCGTGACCACGTCGCCCGGTTTGTCGAGACGGATGCCGTATCGGAGTATTTTTCAAATTTTTGAAAACAGATTTAAAAAATTTCGTGAAACTTTAACAACATGTAACTTTTTACATACTAGATGAAAAGCGAATCGAGAAGGTGCGTTACAATCTCGGTTATGTTGTCTTTGACTGTCTTTAATTAGTTTCTACAAAATCCTATTGTACAGAAAGAAAAGTGGCCGACAAGTTCGTATTTTAAAACAGTTTTTAATATTCCAAAAAAGAGGTTTTTTCCTCCAACTTTGTCTCGATTTTTCGAGCAATTTGGATGGCCATGTCGAAATCCACCTGGGGGATCTCGAAGAGGGTCATGTGGGCTTTCTACACGAATTTACGGAATAAAAAATGAACAAGAACTGAGAGAGAAATTGCACGGTAAAGTTAGGTACCTTGATTTTAAATTCGGTCGATGTTGTTGTTGTTGTTGTTTCCGTTGCCGTTGTCGCGGGGTGCTGCTGTGCTCGCGGACAGCACGCCGCAGAGGGTAGGAGGAAGGAGGGAGGAAGAAGAAGGAGGAAGAGAGGATTGGGTTAGGGTTTACGTTTTCTTTTGAGTCCAACACACACACACACACATATATATATATATATATATATAAAAATATATATATATATATATATATATATATATATATATATATATATATATATTATATATATATATATATAAGGGTTAGGGGGGTCGGCCCTTATAAAAGGTTGCTGCTACTAATTAGTTGCTTGGGCGCATGTATGCAGCGTGCTGCTGCGGCTATTTAGTTGCTTGGGCGCATGTGGTCGGTTCCCACTTGTGGGGCCGACCACATATTCCTTTTTTTTTCCAAAACTCTTTAAACCAAAAGCTTAAATCATTATATGCATATATCTATAAAAATATATATATCCATATATTCACCATAAAATCTTCAAATTTTTTAAAATGAAAAGTAATATTATCCATCCATATATATAATGTATTTAAAGATATTTATATATATACAATTTCAATTGACCATAAATCGGACAACAAATAATAATGATATCTACTAGTAATGAATATGTATATTTAATCACCATAAAATAACTTTAAAATATAAAATAACAAAAAAGTCCTATGGTGGTCTTGGTGAACTTATACCACACCTTTTTCGAGTTCAAAAACTGTACAACATTGTAAAATATTTTTAATAATAAAATACCAATAATTATACAAATAATTAAATAATTAGGAATTGTACATGAAATTCTAAAATAATTTAGGAAATATTTCTACGTACATAAATATTTTTACATGGCCACCTTGGTCCCATCCCATGCCTACATGGCTTAAATTTGGTTCGAGCCCAGTTCGGACTGAATTGGACAAACCTGGTCATCTAAAAATCAATATATAAATAATATTTAATTAAAATAATTTAAATAAGTCCATTCACAACTTGGCCTAGTATTCCTAGTTTGGACATCACCATGGCTAGGCTTCCCCCGACATGACTGGTACACTAGTCAAGGCACACTGCTACAATTTTCGTGCTAAAAGTCATGGTCGTCTAGTGCTCTAAAACTCATAAATGGCTAAGGTCATTTTAAAAAAAATAAATAAAACGATAAATTGTATAAATTCATTTTTAAGTCTAATAAAATAATAATAATAAAATATAAAATAGGGGTTTTACATCCTACCCAACTTACAAGAATTTCGTCCTCTAATAGGGTAGATAGGGTTGAGGGATAGGAAGAGTTCATCAATACCAAAATACAATTAAATTTTGGAGGAGGCGATAAAAAGACGTTCAACACCACCTTGCAATAGAAAATTGTGGAGTCGATATATACAAAAATATATCATGGTTATGGAATTGAATAAGGGTTGCTAATGAAGGTAACAAAATTTTGAATATCCAATTTTAAAGAACAGTAAGGAATTGAGTAGACCAAAAGAATAAATTAGACATTTAGGAAATGTGATCCCTTAAGGGAGAACTGGATACTAATCGTCTTGGTCGAGGGTTTGATTAAGTGAACGATTAGAATCATTCTCGAGTGCTTAAGAATAATTAGGAGGGCGTGATAACAATTCTAGGGGTGAGAAAATGAGGAGTAGTTAAAGGCAAGGATATAGCCACATGAGTCGGTCAGTGGCTATCAACATTTGTGTATAATTAACCGATTTGGCAACCAAAGATGATACCTTGAGTCTATCTTAGCAAGTACATTACCTTGTCTTTTCAAAACAAGTAAAAGACAAGAACAACAAAGGTTTCAAAGACGGTGTTATATATTGAGTACGAATTGCGGCGTTCATAGGCGCGAAAATAATTCAAAAGAGAATTGCCAAGGCTGTCGCGGATGAGACTCTAAGGCAAGTTTACTATGTCTTCATCCACGTAGAATAATATGTGATAAGCGAACCAAAAGTACAATAGGTTGATCAGACCATCATGCAGCGGTTCTGATTAGACAATATGTTAGTGGGTGCACCCAATAAAATATGTCATGATCAAGCTTGATAACGAAATAAGCTTGCAAAACTGAAGCTACATTAGCAGCATGAGATAGTTAAAATATGAGCAATGGAGGTACTGATGAAGGAAATTTTAAATAGTCCAAGATATTTTAAAATCAATGCTCGTCCGAAGTTTGGGCCTATACAGTTGTCCTAGGGTTTCTTTATTTACGGTTTGGTTTTCTAGATAAGTTAAGGTCCTCTGAATTTACTCTAAGTGACTTACCAATGTGGTTCACAAGAAAAAGGTTCGTTAGGTGGTGAGGTATTCTACCCAACTTACAAGAGTTAAGCTAGTAGTGTAATGGGACAATGGGTCAAGCATTCAAGATAAAGTACAAATTTGAGCATTTAAGGAATTAAGTAGAACAAAATCACATATCGGGTCGAAAGAATTGAGTCGAGGTTGAATCCCTATCCGTGGTCGAAAAATATATCGGTATCATGGTAAAGATTATAGTTTAGCCATTTCGACCAGAAAGTCATATCAAGAAAATAGAGGACAAGGAGACGTGTTTTAGTGGGACATGATATATCTACATGAAGGCAGGCTTGTCTAGGCCTTACATAAGAAATTTGTTGAAAGAAAAAGTCTAGTGTTGTGCTCCAAATATCCAAGTCACGGTAAGGGACGCCAAAAGATCGAAAATAGAAAGTGGGAGTTCATGGGGTGACAATTTATGCATAAAAATAAAAGAGATCAAGTAAAAGCATGAGATAAAATTAATTAAGGAATCCAGTATTATTTTAGGGATACAGTTCTAGTGAGAAAATAGTCTTCTAGATGAATACTGTCAAGGAGCGATCAATTCGTTATTCAATCCGCAAACGGTTAGTAGGTCACGAGGAAAGGTCGAGTAAGTCAAGATTGGGGTACCGTCGCATAGTTTGGTAGATGACTAACAACACTTTTGTACATACTACTATCATGGTCATGAGTGATATGGTAATTAGTGTGGAGTACATCTATCTTATTATAGCTATCTTGATGGCCTTCTATTAAAATTTTAACTCAAGCTTCCTCCAAAAGTTTCAAAAATAAACTTTCAAAAGTAAACCACCAAAATTTGTATTCACTCCAACCCGTTCAAATTCATCATAAAAAAAAAATTTAAATCACTCTCATAAATCTCAAAGCAAATTTTTTTTATCATGTTACTACTAACTTTTTCAAAATTATACATTTTCAATTCAACTTTTAAACTCAAGAGTTCATAAATCATGAATCTATATAAAATATCCATAATGAATCATAACTATAAAACTCTACAAAAATTAACAGCTTCCCAGATAAAAATTTCTAGCACATTGCAAAGCAATCTCAAAATTTTAGCTTAATATTTAATGCACTCATCAATTATAACTTCTATTCATACTAAGTCATACCAACGTAACCATAATTTTTAAATGGTAACTTTATTTGATCAATCAAAACAACCTTATCACATCATTAATATATTTTTATTTTATTTTAAAATTTGTGATATTAGTAATCCAACATTAAACTAAAATTTCAAACAATCTTATCATTCATAAAATAAATAAAAATAATTTTAAGAAAGTTGATATCCAAATTTACAATTTTTTTAAAAGAACCCAAAATCTAAATAGATTTGTAAATCCTCAATCATAGGACACAATTTAAAATAAAAAAATTTCAAAAATTGTTTTCATAGCTTTCAAATATTTTAGACCAAAATTTATCATCATTACTTCCACTTAAAATTCAAAATTTACTAAACACGAAAATCGCAAGTTGCACGACGTAAATTTAAATAATTTCTACAACCACATTTGAAATCTAAGATCATTTTCAAATCCAATTATAACTGTTCAAAGGTGTATAACTATAATCCAATAAATCATAAATGTAACAACTTGAAATAAAATTAATTTTATATTTGTTCAAAGATGTACAGCTATAACCCAATAAATCATAAATATCAAAACTCAAAAATCCAATCAATTTCTTGAATCCATGGTATAAAGATTCTAGCTATTTATATATCTATTTTTTTTTCCTTCCTGCAGTATCTATCCTTTGGTGTTTACTATTTAGAAATCTCAAGATTAAAACTTTCCTTGGTAATATCCTACTTTACAAATTACAAATCATTAAATCACACATTTTTAAAAGCCTTTTTAACTCAATTAGAGTCTTAAATGTATTCCAATTGCCAATATAATCATTCTAGCCATGTGTTTGACCTATAAGCATATACTAGTGTAGTCATCTTCCTAGTTGACACTAAGCACGAAAATAAGAATCAACGGTAGAAAGGAATCAAGTAAGATGCAATTCAAGGAAGTCGAACGAGAGTTCGGAATTTGAAGCCAAGGGAAGAGGTCAAGCTGTATGGATGAGATTCCTAGATTCTAATCCTATGTTGCAAGCTCACATCGGTACAGTAACGTAACCGAAGTGACAAACTAGACCTGCATGGGCCACCACAAAAACATATAACGTCCCAGTCCAAAAATACTTAGGACTAGGTACGTATCCATGCCAGCTGCAGACATACGAAGTATACTCCAATATATGGAAACCTCGTATGAATACATAAGCTATAAAATGCAGTAAACCAAGTGTAATCTAATCTCATCCACAAATGAAGAATAAAAGATATCATATAATCAACTGTAATAAATCTTTGTACAATATATTAGGCGGAGACAAATCCACTACCAACAAGTAAGAAAAAATATACATGGAAACGAAAATAATTTGGCGGAAGTAGCAAAGAAAGTCCCAAAACACGTCATCTCCGAATTAATAGAGAAGATCATCACCACGACTAGAACACCTGCAATATCACAGAAGCACATACCTGGGGAGATAACCAGGTCCTCAGAGGGACGTAACAAGATACATAAAGAACATGCCATATAACTGAATATATATACTATATCATAAATCACAAGTATAATAAATAGTCCCACTCGTAACAAGATCCAATACCTCATCATCGAAACAGTGGACTACTCCTACAACCAAACAAGGACAAGGGGTAGTACACTATACCGCGATGCGATATTGTCCCAAGCTACAAATGTAACGGGGTGATATGACATTGACGAGGGTTACCTAACCATCTAATTTGTTTATGCAGTAAGAACAAACCTTCAACGCATGGGCACTCTGGCTCAGGAGCAGTAATCTCAGGTATGGCCCCATCAGGATACCAGGGACCTCAAAGCATAACATTCATCGAATGTCAGAGGCCAGTAGTAAATCAGGTATCACGATCCAGAACCGTATCTCCCGCGGAGATAACCGGTAATAGGGAAGTACATACTTAGCCTATACGTTAAGGAACTGTTCTTCCCACTCAATGCCTAACAGAGTCACATCCATGACCCATGTACCTCTACTAACTGCTAAGTCTCCTAACATGCCTCTATTAGCAGTTAGCCTAACGCGTGAGCATGGGGGATCAGCCCACACATAAGGACCTCTACAGGCTACTCATCTCACACATCCTCGTGGAACAACTGTGTCAAGGTGTATGCGATACACTACAGAATGTGGTCCCTTAACTCTAGGTCCATATGCAATCAAAGGATAATAACAAAGTACATCTACTATTACTGAGCAGACAGTAAATCAAGAACTGTAAGAACTGGAAATAAATGAACAATAATATGTAATAAAATGCAACTAAATATAAACAGTATAATGGCAAGGTATCTTGCCTGAGGTTATGTGTAAAAGGAAAATAATCCAGTAGCTCGAACCGACAAATAAACGAAGCAAGAAAAAGACAAATCCTGTCGATGACTCCGGATGCTGCAACAGACATCACGAACGAGTTTGGAATATAAGATATACCTAGGAAATGCATGTCCAAAAGTTAAATTCTGGAACAGGGGCAAAATTGTAATTTTGGGTCAAAACGATATCCGCCGTTGGACCCGCTTTGCTCCGAAATACGTGCCAGAATCTATGGTCTCTAAAGTCGTCAAACTATATGTCTACAGATTTATTTTGATGAGACGAACCCAACGGTATCTCAAATTTTGGATTCCGGTGGGCCGTGCACAAAATCGCCAGTTGAGTGGGATTGTGGGCCCGCCAAAATGATGTCCTGATCAACGGTCTCAGAATCGGACCAAACTTGGCTCACAGGACCAAAAAAATATTTTGAGTCCAATGGCGCAAGTTTCGTCGCAATTTGATGAGTGTACACGAAGTTGTGACTTAATTTGCAAAGGGTCGATACGGGGGTATCTCGACGGATACGTACTGATTTCGTCGTACACATGCAACAAAATCGGGTTCCGTCAGTTTCCCCATGTCGACAACATCCATATGCACCTTTCGATGTGTATAGTGCGCGACCACGTCGCCCGATTTGTCGGGACGGACGCCGTATCGGAGTATTTTTCTAATTTTCGAAAATAGAATTTAAATTTTTTTGTGAAACTTTAACAACGTGTAACTTTTTACATACTAGATGAAAAGCGATTCCAGAAGATGCATTACAATCTCCGTTATGTTGTCTTTGACTGTCTTCAATTAGTTTCTACAAAATCCTATTGTACAGAGAGAAAAGTGGCCTACAAGTTGGTATTTTAAAACAGTTTTTAATATTCCAAAAAAGTGGTTTTTCTCCAACTTTGTCTCGATTTTTCGAGCAAGTTGGATGGCCATGTCGAAATCCACCTGGGGGATCTCGAAGAGGGTCATGTGGGCTTTCTACAGAATTTACGGAATCAAAAACGAACAAGAACTGAGAGAGAAATCGCACGGTAAAGTTAGGTACCTTGATTTTTAATTTTGTCGATGTTGTTGTCGTTGTTGTTTTCGTTGCCTTTGTCGCTGTCACGCCCCAGAACCAAAATACTGGAGAGCGGGGACAGACATAGCCAGCTACGTATATGAAATGGAATCCATCTCGCTATACGGTCACGGCTGTCTAGATACATGAGGGTTTACTACAAGCCAACAGTCATATATGGTCATGAACAAGCCTAGTGTCTCAATCACAAACAAGTAGGTAAAAGTCACAAGATGTATGATCATTAAATATATAATAATAAGGCATCCCAAATATTACATATTTAGCTGATCATGAAGCTAGTCTTTACAAAATGTTAGGACTAGCAAGAGTTTAGTCATACATGATCAACCCTAGGATCTGTCAATCATGTTACAGCCCGTAGGCAGACAGTAAGTAAGTGCATTCGAGCTAAACAGGTGCTCGTCGGCTAAACGCCTCAAAAGAATATTTGTACAAAAAAGTGGGAGATCAAAAATAAACCCTTTCATTGCCCTGGTTACGTCTAGTCACCACTATCGGGCTGGAAAGTCGGTAGATCCTCTGGAGCTGCTCCAAAATCTGGCCACACAAAACCAGCTGGGTCAGACCCCAAAAAGAGCAAGTGCCACAAAGGAGGCTTCACTTAGGAACTAAAACCAGCAATTAGCACAGAAGATAATAATATATAGTAAAACTGGAGAAAATATAACTTTACGAGGATATACGGTAAGATAACCATGGGACCATTCAGATAACCAGGTTACAATCCTTAAACCAAACAAGGACCGGGATTGTAACCCTTCGTCTGAACCGAACTTGGTTTCTTCCATTTATCGGCAATATAATATTAAATCGGAACATGTGATAAGCTATACAGAATCAAGGCAAGACTAGACTGATAATTCCCCATTCAACAATCACGGCCAAGCAATAAGTACAGCTTGATACTTTAACTAACTAGGGTTATCACAGGCCTAATTACTAGCAAGATGCAGTGAGATTAATCCACAGCCATAAGCCCTGCAGACCATCCAGGTTACCCAGGTCAAAAATTAGGGGTTGAGTTCAGGTGGGTACATCGTCCAGGAAACGCATGTACCCTTAAGTAGCTTGAAGGGTGCAACACATGACAGTGTGATGGAAATGTGCCCTACTCGATGGTAGGATACAGATTCCAAGCGCGCCCAGGTAACGGGATTGCCTGTAGCTGGAAGATCTCTATATGACTAATGTATTAATCTAGTTATTAGCCTTAGTCCATTTCAGTAGGTACTCCTGACCGTGGTACTCAGGAGTCCCCTCCTAGACATAATGCAAGACAAGACTGGATTATTTTTACAAGCATAATTGCCCACGGTGTCCAGGTTACTTATACAGGTCATGTCTTGTCAGGTAGCCGTCGCAACTGCTTATCAAGATATATCATGTCAGATTATCATGTCAAGTGTACTTGTCAGGAGTGTGCCACGAGGGGCCACTATCAGGTCATGTCATGTTTACTCGTCAGGAGTGTACCCCTACAGGTCACTATCGTGTTTGGGTATATGTGCAGGGCATCATAGTGCAAGCATTCAATCAGAAGATCCAAGTTATGCGGTTACAAGACATGAATTAACAATAATAATAATAATAATTAAAAATAGTAGGGCAAGGCACAGGAAGGAGCCCTACGGTTCAGGATCACTAGAACTCATGCGGTCAATAAGGAGAGCGCATACAACTTGGTAAGGACAGGGGCATGGGCTAGAAAGACAAGGGCGCATACGGTCCCAAGAAGTTGGGTCTCATACGGCTGAGGGCGAGTGGGCTTCATGGGGCTGACGGGAAGCAAGTCCATGTGTCTAACGTAAGACGGTTCATGCGGCTCAAGAGTTCAGGTTCAACATGAAGCAGGCGTGCGGCTCAGGACTAGAAGGAAGCTCAAGCGCATGCGGCTGGGTTGCTGGAATCCATGCGACGGGCGGAGAAGCTGTGCATATGCGGCAGGCGGGGACATAGGTCCATGCGGCCGGCTAACTATCAGGTATATACGGCCGGGGTCAAGTGGAGTCTCATTCGACTAGCGGGGTTGGGCGCTTATGCGGCTTTGGGAAATTCGAATTCATGCGGCCCAAAGTGGCGGAGGCACTTGCGGCTGCAGAAGCAAGGGGGGGTACATGCGGCTGAGTGGGGAAAAGTCCATGCGACTAGGAGTGCGAGGGTCCCATGCAGCTGAGGGCGACTTGCCGTATGAACATTCATGCGGTCAAGTACTGCCATGTAGCCAGAGAACTGTTCTTCTTCTCCGAAATTTCCGAGAAGAAGAACACCAAGAACCCATGCTTCCAAGCTCCATGAAACCTTCATCCAGAGTCCAAATCTGAACTTCCATAGGTCAAAATGGGGCAGAACGAAATTCTCTACAACATGGAACCATCAAAACTTAGAAATAACAAGATTAAATAGATCAAAATCCATGAATTCCGAAAATAAAGTAAACTTAGATCTACAAGAATCTGGCCATGGAAAGTAAAAATGCCAAGTACTAAAGAATGCTAGAATGCTGTAAAGAAGAGAATAGAACAATAAATTAGAGTTCCTCCATGAAACAAGCTGCACTTGCCTAAACCCTCTCTCTCTCTGGTAGGTAAAGATGTTATGGTGGAGATGAAGAAAAAGAATGAGGAGAGAGAAAAGAGAATGGGTAATAAATACTAAAGGTGGTGGTGGGTAGGGGTTCATCCTTGGTTAATAATAAACCAAGGCAAAACCAAGCCAAGCCGAACCAACCCATGAAATAAACCAAGTCATGAATAAAGCTAAGCAAGGGACCATGCAATACAAGATAAAATACGTACACGTATTCCAAAATACGTAATATGAACCACAGGCATTACAGTCGCCGGGTGCTGCTGTACTAGCGGACAGCACGCCGAAGAGAGGATAGAAAGAAGGAGGGAGGAAGAAGAAGGAGGAAGAGAGAAGGCGCCGATGAGAATCGGCACAATGGTGTTGACGATCTTGGGCAACTCGAAGATGATCCCGGACACTTCTGACCACTTCAACTGTCTGGGCAATCATTTCTTGATCGAGCATCTGCCTCTCTCCAACATCACCCCATGCTAATGGGGATCGGCACTTCCTACCATATAGTGCCTCGAACGATGCCATCTGGATACTGGCTTGGAAGCTGTTGTTGTACGAGAATTCCACCAGGTGCATGTGATCTTTCCATGAACCACCGAAGTCAAGTGTACAGGACCGCAACATATCTTCAAGAGTCTGGATTGTACGCTCCGACTGACCATCTGCCTGCGGATGATATATTGAACTGAACTGGAGGTGAGTTTCTAAACTCTCCTGCAGGCTATGCCAAAGTACAACGTAAATCTTGAATCTCGGTCCGAAGTGGTACTAACTGGCACTCCGTACAATCTGACAATCTGCCTGAGGTACATCTCTGCTAACTGAGCTGTCGACTGACCAACTCTGAACGGAAGGAAGTGAGCTACCTTCGTGAGCCTGTCAACTATAACCCAAATAGCATCTCGACCAGCTGGGGATCTAGGTAATCCAGTCACAAAATCCATGGTCACATGCTCCCACTTTCATTCTGGAATCGGCAAGGGCTGAAGAAGTCCAGCGGGCCTCTGATGTTCAACCTTAACTTGTTGGCAGACTAAACAACGAGAGACAAACCGGGCTATCTCCCTTTTCATGCCATTCTACCAAAAGTGCTGATGGATATCTCGGTACATCTTTGTACCGCCCGGATGAATGGAATATTGAGAACTGTGAGCCTCTGCCATAATTTCCTGTCTGATATCACCATTGGGTACACAAAGACGCTTACCATGCCTAAGTGTACCGTCTTCATGAATACATAACTCTGATCTTCGTCCTGCCTCACACTCTGCCCTGAGTCGCTGAAGCTTGAAATCTGCTGACTGCGCCACCCGGATCCTCTCGAGTATGGTGGACTGGACTTGCATACTGGCCATCAATGCCATACTGGAAGGGAGAACAACTTCAATACCCATCTTCTGAAGATCTGCTAACAGCTCTGGTTGCGCTGTTAGGAAATAAACTTTGGCTCTCCTGCTTAATGCATCTGCAACGACGTTGGCCTTCCCGGGATGATACTACAAGTTGACATCATAATCCACAAGAAGCTCCAGCCACCTCCTCTGACGCATGTTAAGATCCTTCTGGGTGAAAACATACTTCAGGCTCTTATGGTCGGTGAAAATCTCTACCCTATCTCCGTACAAGTAGTGCCTCCACAACTTAAGTGCCAACACTACTGCTGCCAGCTCCAAGTCATGGGTTGGGTAATTCCTCTCATGATCACGAAGTTGCCATGACGCATAAGCTATTACCTTCCCATGCTGCATCAGAACACATCCTAGGCCTCTGCCAGAAGCATCACAATATACTGAGAATCCTCCAGTTCCATCTGAAAGTGTGAGAACAGGAGCCGTCATCAAGCCTCGCTTCAACTTCTCAAAAGAATCCTGACATTCTGCTGCCCAAGCAAACTGCACCTCCTTGCGGGTCAACTGGGTCAATGGCGCCGAGATCCGGGCAAAGTCTGAAACAAATCGCCGGTAGTAGTCGGCCAATCCAAGAAAACTGCAAACCTCTGCACCTGTGCTGGGCACCGGCCATGACTCAATAGCCACAATCTTCTGGGGATCCACTTCAACTGTGCTGGGCACCGGCCATGACTCAATAGCCACAATCTTCTGGGGATCCACTTCTACTCCTCCTCGAGTGATGATATGACCCAAGTACGAAATGCGATCGAGCCAGAACTCGTATTTATTGAACTTGGCATACAACTAGTACTCCCTGAGAATCTGAAGAACCACACGGAGATGCTGCTCATGCTCCGCTTCGCTCCTACTATAGACCAGGATGTCATCCAAAAATACAATCACGAACTGGTCCAAATAAGGCATGAAAATACGATTCATGAGATCCATGAATACAGCCGGCACATTGGTCGCTCCAAATGGCATCACTAGGAACTCCCAATGCCCATACCTAGACCTGAAAGCTGTCTTCGAGATGTCCTGTTCTATGACTTTGATCTGATGATATCCTGAGCGCAAGTCGATCTTCGAGATTACTGTTACCCCTTTGAGCTGATCAAACAAGTCATCTATCCTCGGAAGAGGGTATCTGTTCTTGATTGTCACTGAGTTCAAGGTACGATAATCAACACATAACCTGGATGTACCATCCTTCTTTTTCATAAAAAGCATCGGGGCTCCCCATGGCGATCCACTAGCATGAATGAATCCCTTGGTTCAATGTTCTTCAATCATCTTGTACAAAATCTCCAACTCTGACGGCGCCATCCTGTAGACTCTTTCTGATACTGGGGCCGTCCCAGGAATCAAGTCTATGGTGAACTCGATCTCCCGTTCGGGCGGCATGCCTGGAAGCTCTTCTGGGAAAACATCTAGAAACTCTTCGACTATTTGGGGCAACTGCACTGCTGCTACTGCCATCCATAATACTGGAGGAGAAGGCTTGACTTCGCCTCGGGAAAAGAAAAACTTCGGCTCGCCTGGAATGCTAAAAACAACCCTACCAATATGGCAGTCTATTCTAGCATACTGGTTCCTCAACCAATCCATCCCTAAGACTACATCATACTCGGCCATTGGGAATTCAATCAATCTAGCGGGAAATTCCTTACCGCTAACTACGATCCGATACGAGGAAAACACCCAATCGACTCCCACAAGTCCGTTACCAGTAAGTATATTGAACCTTACTAATAATGACTCGGGCTCCCATCCTATCCGTATCGCGAATCGTGCAGACATAAAAGAATACGATGTACCAGAATCAAATAAAGCTGAAGCTGGAAAGGAGTTGACGAGAATATTACCTGCCACTACCTCTCCTGGTGCCAATCCTTCCTCTGTGGTCATCACCATAGCCTGACCATGCCCTCGTTGTGCTGGTCCCCTCTGCTAAAATCCTCGCTGCCTATTCTGACTCAAGGCTTGGGCTTGAGCATACTGCTGGGGGTATTGTTGTTGGAACACCTGGGACTGAGGAGACAAGGGCCTCGGCAATGGATACTGTTGCTGCTGGACCGGAGCTGGTCCTCTCACCGAAGAGCTAGAAAGGTTGGACGATGAGGAACCACCCCTATTCAGGCAGGATCCAGCCCTATGGTCTGCTGCTCCACAAGCCAGACACAATCCCTGTGCCCTGCGGCACTCTGCCACTACATGGCCTGGCTTCTCACAATGAGAACATCCAACTGCGAAAGACTGCTTCTGCTTCTGTTGCTACTGAGGGTACGTCGGGGCTGAATGCTGAACCGACGTTACGGAGGCCGCTCGCCTCCGAGCTCCAATAGTCAAAGCCGTGGCTGTCGGGGCTGGTGCTGACGACTGATTCATCTGGCCGTGGGATCTCTTTCGACCTCCGGCCCTATCCACAATCCTCTGGGAGGTATACTCATGCCTCTTAGCTGCTCTCAAGACTGCATCAAAAGTCTGATGCTCAAACTGCACAACTGCCAACAGAAGCTCCAGGTGAAGCCCTTGCTGAAATCGCTGGGCTCTATCATACTCGGTTGCCACCAAAGTGGAGCAAACCGACTGAGTCTCGAAAACTCGACCGCATATCCGTCGACCGTTCTGCCCATCTGCTTCAGATTGGTGAACCTCATCTGTAGATCGTACCGAGCTACTGCATCAAAATACTTGGTCTGGAATCTCTCTCTGAATACTGCCCAAGCAATGGGCGCTGCTAATCCAACGGCCTGAGCCGTCCACCAGCTGCGGGCCAAATCCAACAACTGCAGGCGCACTACGGCCACCTTCTCGTTCTCTGGGGTCCTGGCTGCTTCTAAATCACATCTGTGTCCTGAAGCCAAGCATCTGCAGCGATAGCATCTTTACTACCGTCGAAGAATGGAGGGTTCAAGCGCTTGAAGCTGTTGGCCGTGCTGTTACCCTGATGACCTCCTCTGGTCAGAGCATCCGTCACTGCCTGGTACAAGGCATCTCCTCGACGATCTTGGGAAGCTATCAAGGTCCTGACGAGACCTACCAAAGTGCCATCATTAGGCTCGGTGGGCTGGACTGGCTGGACTGGTGGCTCTCCGCCAGAAGGCTCGACCCTGGAGGCTACTCCGGAATGCTGGGCTTGATCCCCTGGTTGCGGCTGGTCCACGGGAAGTGCTCTGTCTTGCTGACCGGCAGGTCCAGGAACAATACCGCTGAAGAAGACGACATAGGGAACAATAAGGAAGGACCAGGACAGATCAATGATACAAGCATATGATCAGGACAAGAATCCAGGAATTCAGGAGATACGAGCAGAGATCAAAGGCGAATACTGATTGAGACATCTATTCGGTAAACGCTCACATATCTTGATTTACAAGACCTGTATGGGCCACCACTTAAACCATGTCACACCCCAGAACGAGAATACTGGAGAGCAGGGGCAGACATAGACAGCTACGTATATGAAATGGAATCCATCTCGCTATACGGTCACGACTGTCTAGATACATGAGGGTTTACTACAAGCCAACAGTCACATATGGTCATGAACAAGCCTAGTGTCTCAATCACAAATAAGTAGATAAAAGTCACAAGATGTATGATCATTAAATATACAATAATAAGGCGTCCCAAATATTATATATTCAGCTGATCATGAAGCTAATCGTTATAAAATGTTAGGACTAGCAAGAGTTTAGTCATACATGATCAACCCTAGGATCTGTCAATCATGTTATAGCCCGTAGGCAGACAGTAAGTAAGTGCAATCGAGCTAAACAGGTGCTCGTCGGCTAAACGCCTCAAAAAAATATTTGTACAATAAAGTGGAAGATCAAAAATAAACCCACTCATTGTCCTGGTTACGTCTAGTCACCACCATCGGGCTGGAAAGTCGGTAGATCCTCTGGAGCTGCTCCGAAATTTGCCCACACAAAACCAGCTGGGTCAGACCCCAGAAAGAGCAAGTGCCACAAAGGAGACTTCACTTAGGAACTAAAACCAGCAATTAGCACAGAAGATAATAATATATAGTAAAACTGGAGAAAATATAACTTCACGATGATATACGGTAAGATAACCATAGGACCATTCAGATAACCAGGTTATAATCCTTAAACCAAACAAGGACCGGGATTGTAACCCTTCGTCTGAACCGAACTTGGTTTCTCCCATTTATCGACAAGATAATATTAAATCAGAACATGTGATAAGCTATACAGGATCAAGGCAAGACTAGACTGATAATTCCCCATTCAACAATCACGACCAAGCAATAAGTACGGCTTGATACTTTAACTAACTAGTGTTATCACATGCCTAGTTACTAGCAAGATGCAGTGAGATTAATCCACAGCCACAAACCCTGCAGACCATCTAGGTTACCCAGGTCCAAAATTAGGGGTTGAGTTCAGGTGGGTACATCGTCCAGGAAACGCATGTACCCTTAAGTAGCTTGAAGGGTGCAACACATGACAGTGTGCTGGAAATGTGCCCTACTCGACGGCAGGCTACAGATCCCAAGCGCGCCCAGGTAACGGGATTGCATGTAGCTGGGAGATCTCTATATGACTAATGTATTAATCTAGTTATTAGCCTTAGTCCATTTCAGTAGGTACTCCTGACCGTGGTACTCAGCAGTCCCCTCCTAGACATGATGCAAGACAGGACTGGATTATTTGTACAAGCACAATCGCCTACGGTGTCTAGGTTACTTATACAGGTCATGTCATGTCAGGTAGCCGTCGCAACAGCTTATCAAGATATATCATGTCAGATTATCATGTCAAGTGTACTTATCAGGAGTGCGCCACGACGGGCCACTATCATGTCATGTCATGTTTACTCGTCAGAATTGCACCCCTATGGGTCACTATCGTGTTTGGGTACATGTGCAGGGCATCATAGTGCAAGCATTCAATCAGAAGATCCAAGTTATGCTAAGGTTACAAGACATGAATTAACAATAATAATAATAATAATTAAAAATAGTAGGGCAAGGCACATGAAGGAGCCCTACGGCTCAGGATCACTAGAACTCATGCGGTCAATAAGGAGAGCGCATACAACTTGGTAAGGACAGGGGCATGCGGCTAGAAAGACAAGGGCGCATGCGACTAGGGAGGCAAGGGCACATGCGGTCCCAAGAAGTTGTGTCTCATGCGGCTGAGGGCGAGTGGGCTTCATGCGGCTGACGGGAAGCAAGTCCATGTGGCAGACTCAAGACGGTTCATGCGGCTCAAGAGTTCGGGTTCAACATGAAGCAGGCACGCGACTCAGGACTAGAAGGAAGCTCAAGCGCATGCGGTTGGGTTGCTGGAATCCATGCGGCGGGGACATAGGTCCATGCGGCTGGCTAACTATCAGGTATATGCGACCGGGGTCAAGTGGAGTCTCATGCGACTAGCAGGGTTGGGCCCTTATGCGGCTTTAGGAAATTCGAATTCTTGCGGCCCAAAGTGGCGGAGGCACTTGCGACTGTAGAAGCAAGGGGGTGCATGCGGCTGAGTTGGGAAAAGTCCATGCGGCTAGGAGTGCGAGGGTCCCATGCGGCTGAGGGCGACTTGCCGCATGAACGTTCATGCGGTCAAGTACTGCCATGCGGCCAAAGAACTGTTCTTCTTCTCCGAAATTTTCGAGAAGAAGAACACCAAGAACCCATGCTTCCAAGCTCCATGAAACCTTCATCCAGAGTCCAAATCCGAACTTCCATAGGTCAAAATAGGGCAGAACGAAATTCTCTACAACATGGAACCATCAAAACTTAGAAATAACAAGATTAAATACATCAAAACCCACAAATTCCGAAAATAAAGTAAACTTAGATCTACAAGAATCTGGCCATGGAAAGTTAAAATGTCAAGTACTAAAGAATGCTAAAATGCTGTAAAGAAGAGAATGGAACAATAAATTAGAGTTCCTCCATGAAGCAAGTTGTACTTGCCTAAACTCTCTCTCTGGTAGGTGAAGAAGTTATGGTGGAGATGAAGAAGAATAATGAGGAGAGAGAAAAGAGAATGGGTAATAAATACTAAAGGTGGTGGTAGGTAGGGGTTCATCCTTGGTTCATAATGAACCAAGGCAAAACCAAGCCAAGCCGAACCAACCCATGAAATAAACCAAGTCATGAATAAAGCTAAGCAAGGGACCATGCAATAAAAGATAAAATACGTACACGTATTCCAAAATACGTAATACGAACCACAGGCATTACAGTCGCCGGGTACTGCTGTGCTCGCGGACAGTACGCCGGAGAGAGGGTAGGAGAAAGGATGGAGGAAGAAGAAAGAGGAAGAGAGGATTGGGTTAGGGTTTACGTTTTCTTTTGAGTCCAACGTGTATATATATATATATATATATATATATATATATATATATATGGGTTGGGGGGGTCAGCCCTTATAAAAGATTGCTGCTACTAATTAGTTGCTTGGGCGCATGTATGCAACGTGCTGCTGCTGCTATTTAGTTGCGTGGGCGCATGTGGTCGGTTCCCACTTGTGGCCCCGACGACATATTCCTTTTCTTTTTTCTTTTTTTCTTTTTTTCCAAAACTCTTTAAACCAAAAGCTTAAATCATTATATGTATATATCTATACAAATATATATATATATATATATCCATATATTCACCATAAAATCTTCAAAAATTTTATAAAAAGTAATATTATACATCTATATATATAATATATTTAAAGATATTTATATATATACAACTTTAATTGACCATAAATAGGACAACAAATGATAATGATATCTTCTCGTAATGAATATGTATATTTAATCACAATAAAAATAACATTAAAAATATAAAATAACAAAAATAGTCCTATGGTGGTTTTGGTGAACTTATACCACACCTTTTTGAGTTCAAAAATTATACAACGTTGCAAAAGATTTTTAATAATAAAATACCAATAATTGTACAAATAATTAAATAATTAGGAATTGTACATGAAATTCTAAAATAATTTAGAAAATATTTCTACGTACATAAAATATTTCTACATGGCCACCTTGGTCCCATCCCATGCCTACATGGCTTAAATTTGGTTAGGGCCTAGTTCGGAATGAATTGGACAAATCGGGTCATCTAAAAATCAATATATAAAATAATATTTAATTAAAATAATTTAAATAAGTCCATTCACAACTCGGCCTAGTTTTCCTAGTTTGGACATCACCATGGCTAGGCTTCCTCCGGCATGACTGGTATACTAGTTAAGGCACACTGCTACAACATCCGTGCTAAAAGTCATGGTCGTCTAGTGCTCCAAAACTCAACAATGGCTAAGGTCATTTTAAAAAAATAAATAAAACCATAAATTGTATAAATTCATTTTAAGTCTAATAAAATAATAAAAAATGTAAAATGTAAAATAAGGGTTTTACAATGACCGGTACCATTAGCTATCATCTATTCTCAGTGTCATTTTGTACTACGAATCCCTGAGGATTTCTACCTACCTTTGGTCATACTACTCCCTCAAATCTCTTGTCGCTAAAACTTTATAAGCATCCAACTAATCTCTAGAATTACTACCAATTGATATCTACTGCCTATGGTTCCTATAATCCTCTCATATCTATCAAGCAACCCAAAATTTAACAAGCAACAAATTTACACAAGTAGCTAAGAAATATTGTTAAATTCAAATAAGCATGACCATTCGTCGCTCTGAAATAGGATGGGCAGGAAGATAAGGAAGAATAATCGAGAGCAAGTATAAAGTTTCAAGAGCGGTAGAGAGTTTCCAATGATGCAGATAGAAAAAAAGTTTATGAACCATTGACTTATTTGCTAGGTTGGGCTGCTCTAGTCTAGTTACTTGCTAAATTGAAGGACCCTTCGTTTCTTAGAGGGGCTTGCAATCAGTGCAATACAGAAGTTCTGTTCTCGATATTAATCTAAACAAGGTTCTATAATAGAACAAAATTTTAAGAAATCAAGATTGTGATCCTTTTCGTGGTTATTTAAACACACGAGCAAGGGATAGGGACTTGGATGGTTGGAGGGTTTTGGGAACTAGGAATTTGACCCAATCATACTCCAAATCAATCATAAAATATTGTCTAAAACATTACCTATTACTTTAAATAATCCTTGTAATAAAATCAATTATCAAAATATTGTTAAGAATAATTCAGATACTTATAGATGTATATTTTCCACAAATATAATATCTTCTAAAATAATATAGTAGTAATTTAAATTTAATATAAGTCTTGTTAAAATTGTAATTCAAATAATCCTAAAATAAAATCTCTTCTAAAATTTTACAAATCTCTCCTTTTTTTCAAATATCTAAAATAAATAATGTATAAAAAATTATTTTCCCGATTTGGAAAAATAATTAAACTAAAATAAACTAAATGGAAAATATAAGAAAATGGGAAGGGCTTACGACTTACCCACCTTAGAATGATTTGTCCTCGAATTTAAGGACTAGGATGATCAAATCTTTCTAAGATTTAAACAAATATTGGATTTAACAAATCAAAATCAATCCATAATTATTTTAAAAATAATTCAAGGTTTTATTAAAATATAAAAATGCATTTGATCTAATCTAAATATAATATAATAATAATTCAAATGAATAATATGTTTATCAAATGACTTAGAAAATATGGTATGTATTATTTAAATAATACATATCTTTGTTAGTCCAAGACTGAATCAAACTAACTATAATATAACAAAATGACTTTAATTGATAATTAATATTAGAAAATAATTTAAACGATATTTTATAAATTCAAAATCAAAAATAGTTTGAAAAAATAATTCTGTTGTCATCCAAATATATTTTATAGTGGTTGCAAAAAAAATCTATTTTTTAAACCAAAATTTATTAAAATAAAACAAAATAAAACTTTTGGAAAGTAGGGATGTGGGTTTACAATTCTACCCAACTTAAAATATTTCGTCTCCAAAATTTCAAAAAGCACTATTAGGCAGGACTATGAGGAATAATCAAGGAACCAAATTTTTAATTGATATGAATAAAACGACAAATAGTATAATCAAGGGAGTGATATGATTCATGATCTAATTAGTCACACATAAAAATGATAAAGATACTAAACAAAAGGAGAGTATGATTTGGTACGACCAGTATTCGGTCAAATGGTCTAGTTAAAAACCAAATATTTTTAAGAATGGTTAAGATTGAAACGGTTGGGCACGACCAATCTATGGTCATCATAGTTGAGTTATTACCCGCCTTTTAAGAAATGACCAAGGTTCTCGATGAAATCTAAACAGGATTTTAGTCGCATTTAAGTTGCAGTCACGATCAAGACTAATCGTACAAGTCATCCAAGCAGGGTAAAAATAGAAAGTCGGCACGAGCATGATCATGATCAAAATAGTCGTGACCGTAGTTGGAATAAAAGTATAACCTTAGCTATGATTTAGTTTAAATTATAGACACGGTTATGATTTAGTCTTGATAAAATGGTTTAATAATTGAAATCATCTTGGTGCGAACAACTAGTTGAACAAAATTATTTAGGCCCGATCATGGAATTGAATTCTAGGATGACAGGCAAATTTGTACGATCAAAATAGAGTCGAATAGTTTGGTCGTGATAAAAAAGTATTTAAGGATGATCCATACGAAATCGTTCTAACATGAACGATTGTGTAGGCACGATCATAGAATCAAACCTATGAAAGGATACGAATTGACTTGATCAAAATATAATAAAAGGAGTCTAGTCATAATCGAAATTGTTCAAGGATGATCAAGTCCAAAAATGCTTAAAAGTATTTATCCACAATTATTTAGGCACGAGTTTAGAATCAAAATCTGGGTAGGTTTAGGAATCCATTCGTAATTATATTAAAAGATGACAATCTGAAAAATAGAAGGATAAGAACGAAGGAAGAATTACCGGTTTATCGGGAAGATTATGACTAGGAATAAGCACAAATCAATTTAAAAACATAATAGTTATATGCCAATAAGACGTAGTCTCTATGGTATTCGAAACTCGTAAACATAATCGACGTCGTTTTACCGAGAATTTATGCCTCGCTAGTGTACAACTAGCTACATTAAACCCTTGGTTTCACAACTCAAGCTATGTTGCGGTAATGAATACCCTATCAACTCTATCTAGTCTTGACATGACGACTCAAGGATGAAATAAGACGACCAAGGCATAATTTTAATAATTTTTGATCACCCATGCTTACTTAAAATTATTTCAACTTAGGGGTCATGCCACGCCAGTGCGCTGTTGGCTGCAGTGAACCCGCAGTCTCGATAATTCAAATAAGTGACGACAGTACGCTGCTGTCTTGTCATCGCAAATTATCAAAATTATTCCAACTATATCACCAAGAATATCAAAGGAGTTTAAAATATCATACAAGTTGCTAAAGATAGAAAAAGTGCAAGTATCTGTTCTTCAAGTATAAGATCAGCTTATTGAAAAGAAAACGATTGATTAGGAAGGGTAATGATCGAAGCCAAAATAAGTAAAATCTTATAATCCTTATTTCACGGATATTCAAGATTCAACGATTGAGAGGAAACTTTTGAATCCAAAAACTTAACTCGAGATTAATTGACAATTGAGTGAGAAGTTATTTTAAAAAATAATTCCTTAGGTCCAAGGAAAGAATATAAGTGATACGAACTTTATGATATGGCGATGTTTAGAAAAGACAAAAGATAAAGTTGTACAAATTAGGGAGAAAATGACAGAAGGCAAAAGAAATGTAAACTTAAATTTATATTTCTCTAATATTCAAGATCGAGGGAAAATATGTATAAGGCACTATGTCTACCCATTATGATTATATTTATACACAAATATATATGCGTAGCCTAAATAAATCCCCCAAAATATTATTCTAAGAGAGGGTTTTTCCTATTTACAAAAATATAAATCTATATAGCAGTAATACATATATTATATACGTTTATGAAAATTTTCCACGAGGCTCAAATGGAGTACAAATATATATATACACCTATACGTCTATATGGACGTCGTTGGTCGCAATACATGACAACTAGGGCTTAAGTTGGGTTCGGGTCCAGTCCGGGCTGAATTGGTACAACCAGATTTCCTAAAAATCATAATAGTAATAAATAACTAATTAAATTCTTTATAGAGGTCAAGTCGCAACTTAGCCTGGATTTCCTAGTTAGGATACACCTACGGCTCGACCTCCTCTACCATGGCTAGAACACTAGTTAAGGCACTCGACCGCACTCTCAGTGCCAAAATTCTGGGTTATCTTGCACTCTGAAACTTAATCGTGATTAAGGCCTTCTATAATAAATATTTATAAAATTCTAAAATCATATTTTAGTTCAAACAAATAAATAAGAGGATATTTTTTAAACTTTCGGGAAGATGTTACGAATCTACCCTCCTGAGAAATACCGTCGAATCAAAATGCGATAGTGTATCCTCCTATGAAAGTCATCTAGTGAGACCTATGTAGCGACCTTAACTACCCAAATGTCAATTTAAATTAGGGACTCCTAGTCCTAACCATTCTCTTAAAATTGATTTACCACTAGTTATGAATGAATATTTCGTAGTCGCTGGCTCGCAGTAGTATGACTAATGTGGTACAACCACGAGTTCGCATAATTTGCAAAAACTGACCTGCATGGGCCACCATAAAAACTTATCATAACCCGCATCCATTTTTTCGGATACGAGACGTGTCCAAGCCTGCCTACGCCGCAGAGTCGGCGGTAGAACGCTGTCACGGCCAAGATGCTCAAAAATAACAAAAGATATATTTATTGCTCATTCACATTACTAAATCAACTTTACAAATTAGGTTTCACAACTTCACATTTGTTAGAAAATACAATGTCTCACAAAATAAAAAAGACAGCTAATTCAACTATCTAGGTTGACCTCAGCATACCCATGCTATCCCAGTGCTAAGAGTGATCGAGGCTAAACCTAAAAAATATTAGTTTTCAGTCAGAAATGGAACAAGTACAATCCCACAACAGATTCAACAAATGACAAAATCCATAAATCTGTAAATAATAATGAAATACACGACGAAAAGACAAGTATAGAATCATGACAGAAATTGAGCATGGTGAACAAGGCAAGAGAGTACTAAAACAGAGAAGACCTATAGCCAGCAATATATATATACTGTAGAACCAGACACTGTACCTATCTAGTGAGTTCAAATACTACTTCGACATGTAAATGGCTAAAGGTAAATCTGGTACCCCACACATAAAATCTGCGAGTACTATTAGGCACGAATAAGATCCAGCAAGCCGCACGTAAAGTGTGCGACTATTATTAGGCATGAATAATTTGGGTTTGTTTACATGTCTAGAGTATTTCTCCACCCGACTAGTACTCATGGATCCCAACAGGTCACGAACACGTAATAGATTGGTCACGAACAACATGTAAAGAATCTATAACTACTATTTCGTATTACATCGTGTCAAGAACTAATAAAATATCATTGTAAAATACTACTATGTACTTGATTCAAAGAGATAATCAAATATAAAAACTATCAGAGATGTACTCGCCTGAGGTCATGTGCTGGTGAAACCGATAATACTATACCACTCAATGAGTCACAACAGTCAACACATGCAGAAGTCTCCAGATGTTGAAATAAATATTACCAATGTTCTCAGAATAGTCAAATTAGCTATAACTGTCTGTCCTTAAGTCCAATTCTAGACACAGGGGCAAAACGGTAATTTTAGGTCAAAACGGTGTCCGCCGTTGGACCCGCTTTGCACCGAAAAGTATGCCAAAGTCTATGGCCTCTAAATTTATCAAACTATATGTCAACAGGTTTGGTTTTCTGATACGAACCCAATCGTATGTCTAAAGTTGGTTTTAGGTGGGCCGTACATAGATTCGCCCGTTGAGTCGGATCATAGGGCCCGCAAAATGACGATCCGGTCAATTGTCTCAGAATCAGACCAAACTTGGCATACAGGACCAGAAAAATGATACGGTCCTGTTGGTGCAAGTTTCGTCTTGATCTGACGAACGTGCACAAAGTAATTGGGAAATTTATATAGAGATCGATACAATAAATTTTGACGGATAGGCATCAAATTCGTCGCGCACACACAACCAATTTAAATTTTGTCAAAGCCCACACATCCATGAAGCCATTACGCACCTTTCGATGCTTTCGGTTAGCGACTACGTCGCCCGAATTGGCGGGATGCACGTCATATCGAAAGATTTTATTATTTTAAAATAGGTTTTTGGTAAATTTTGGGATTCGATTTCTCGACGCCTAGTCGATGAAATTGACTTCTATGAAATAGGTTGTGCAGCCCTATATGTTGTCTATAACTGTGTTCAAATAGAATTTCTAATCTGGTACTAGATCGATCGAAATCGATCTTTGCTGTTATTTGCCCTATTTTCGAACAGGTTTTTATCGAACTTTGGTTCAATTTTCCATGGATTTGTAAGAGGTTCTATTCCGATCTATTTATTGGAATATGAAGTTGGTAGGGTTCTCGACAAAGCTACGAAGGAGGATCGAAAAATGATCGACTTTATGCGACGAATCGTTGCTACGAAATCAGCCCAAGGCTGCACGCTACTGCTGTTGTGTCCACGCGCGAGCTGGTTCCCACGCCTGGCCGGCCGGTGGCGGTGGCTCGCAACGGCGCACGGATGCCGGGGCATGGTCGCCAGGGTGATAGGGGGTGGTGGCGTAGCTAGTGTTTAGGGTTTTCGAGTTTGTTTCACTTCTCTCTCGATTTTTCTTCGTTCATATACATATATACGGCTGTGTGTACAGGGGGTCGGGCCTTGATGGGATGCTTGTTTGTTTTTTTTCTTTTTTTTTTCCTTTTTTTATAAGCATAAATACATAAATACCTATGGACTACCGAATAGCCTATTCGTCAAGTAACTATAGCAGTCTAACAGTAACTGTTACCTATGGACTTAAATCTTTTTATGAGTTTCACTGAAATTCCCAAAATTTACAAGTCAGAACCTAGTACTGTGTCGACTGATTCGAATATTCCAGAAAATCCAAACTTCTAAGTTATATATATATATATATATTTGTATATATATACACGTACACACATATATAATATATTTTTATATATACATGCACATACACACTTATATAATATATATTTATATATGCATACACATATATAATATATATTTATATATACATACACATATATGATGATTTATGTGCATAAATTGTACATCACAATATAACAATTAATTATTACAAATACTATCCTTACTTATAATATTGGAATCTTAATTTATATAATAGGCTATATATAAAATGAACTTAGATATTATACATATATATTTATATAAAGCCTAAATTTTATATCAGGAATATAATCATATATATATGCACATGTATATACCTATATAGCCTACATGAATCCTAAAATCCCAAAATACATGTTTAAAGAAATATTCACTATAATTATCAAATAAAATATTATTGATATTTTATATGGAAATTAATATATATATAAAAACATTTACTAGACCACTACATAATTTACGAAGTACGCACATTCATACAACGCATCTATTGTCGGGAACGTCTTTGGTCGCTCTACCACATTACATGGGTCTGGGTTTGGTTCGGGTCAAGTTCGGACCAGTTAGGTACAACCGGGTCACTTAAACATCAAATAATATTAATAATGAATAATTAAACTATTTATAATGGTCATGTCACAACTTGACCTGGTTTTTCTAGTTAGGACATGACTATGGCTCGGCCTTCCCTACCAGGGCTAACATACTAGTCAAAGCACGCCACTGTACTATCACTACCAAAATACAGTAAATTAGCGACGGCACGTTAGCGATGGATAATTTTCGTCGGCATTAGCGACGGATTTGCGACAAATAGCCGATGGAGTACCGACGACAAGTCGATACAATTTTTATTTTATTTTAAGGGGAAGAAAAGGTCGCTCATACGTCGCTAGGGCGTCGGAGATTTAGCGACGGATAAGTAGCCATCACCATGTAGTCGATTATTTGGCGAGAATTGTTGAGGGAAATGGCGGGACAATTCTTCGACTACGTAGTGACTGATATTCCGTCGGCATGTAGCAAAAATAACGACGGCCTAGCGATGGATAAAGATCGTCGTTGGTCCGTCTCTAAATAAAGGGCCCAGGAATAAATTGAAACTACGGAAGGAACTTTTCATTCCCTCCAAATTTTATTCTCTCTCCTCTCTCTCTCTCTCTCTCCCGCGATGGTCGGCGACCTCACTCTCCTCTCTTTCTCTCCCGCGGTGGTGATCAGCGACCTCTCCTCTCTCTCTCCAAAAGATAATCTCTCTCTCGGTGGTCGTGGGTGTCGTGGGCTGCCGGGGGCGTCCTGGGCTGCGGGGGCGGCGGAGACTGCAGGGGTAGCACGCGGGGGGGGCAGCGCGGGTAGCTAGTTAGACCGGGAGTTCTATTTATCCAGCACTGGTAGCTAGTGAGACCGGGAGTTCTATTCATGCAGCACTTGCAAGGGACTACATCTTTCCTCATGCCGTCGATCCCACTTATTCGAGGTGGTTGCATGATCGTATCAATGAGCATTTACGTGAGCTGCGTGGTTCTCATTAGCTATTAGTACTTATTTGTATTGGACTATTTGTATTGGGTTGTTTTTGTATTAGACTATTTGTATTGGACTACATATATGAATTAGTACTGTGTCAATCTCTGGATTGTATTGGACTACGACATGGTGATCATGACATATTCCCTGCAGCCACTCGACTGGCGAGACAAAAACTATGTAGCCATAGATGAAGTTGACTGTCCTCCGACCCTCATCCCTCGGCAATGATGATACGACAACCAACCAGAGAGGATACTCTGAGAGATCCATCTGAGTAGGACGTATACTCTGAGAGATCACCTTTACAAGAATGATATCAGTAGTGGGATTGAGTATTGGAGGAGATATTATCAGTGTATACGTCCTACTCAGATGGGTCTCTCACCGTTACTATTTATTTCTGACAGCATGGTGGATGTGCTCCGTCAACAGATTCTTGCTTCGAGCCAAAACTTTGCCCCGGAGCTCAAGTGGACATCGTTCGTGTAGAGCTCGATTGAGAGGTTCCTGACAGCATGGTGCTCTCCTTTGTCAAAGTATCCATGCTCGTCCCATTGACGAGCACGAATACTTTGACAAAGGAGAGCACCATGGTGTCAGGAACCTCTCACTCGAGCTCTACACAAACGATGTCCACTTGAGCTCCGGGGCAAAGTTTTGGCTCGGAGCAAGAATCTGTTGACGGAGCACATCCAACATGTTGTCAGAAAAGAATAGTAACGGTGAGAGACCCATCTGAGTAGGACGTATACTCTGATAATATCTCCTCCAACACTCAATCCCACTACTGATAACATTCTTGTAAAGGTGATCTCTCAGAGTATATGTCATACTCAGATGGATCTCTCAGAGTATCCTCTCCGGTTGGGTTGTGTTTTGAGCCATCCGTTCTCACACTTAAAACACATATAAATTAGAACTGTATTTTGTATTTTCGGCGAACCCAGGGATTGGATTCTGTATTTTGTATTTTGGTTTTTCTATTTTGGCACCAGTTCTATTTGCATTAATCTACGGTACAACATGGTGATCAGGACATAGTCCCTGCAGCCATTCGACTGGCGAGGCAGAAACTATATAGCCGTAGATAAAGTTGACTGTCCTCCGACCCTCATCCCTCGGCAATGATGATAAGACAACCTATCACTATATCTTATATAGTAGTAGATAATGTTTTAGTATTACATTATGTGAGTTCATCTTGATTCTGTTATATCCTTCAGATACTAGATACGATAAAAACATATACTACACCATATGTACAGAACATAGATGATTCATATAAATGTATGCTAGAATGAATTTTGGGTTGTGTTCTGAGCCATCCGTTCTCACACTTGGAGATAAATCAAATTTTTTCTATTTTATCTGATGCATAAATACCGCTCGAGTGAGCCAAAGGCATACAGCCACTTCCATCCCTCCATTCCCCTTCTCCCTCTCTCATGCTATCAACGTTACAACTTTTCCAGTGCTGCTGCCTCTAATGATGAGGAACGCAAAAATCAAAGAACCCCTTTTCCTTCCTCACTCTTCACATTTCTCACAACAGGTAGGATCAGTGCTTTCTAGTTCTCTTCTATCCATCAATTCCTCCGTTCTGATCAAGCATCTTCCTTCTCCTCTCCTCCACCATAGCTCTGGACCCATCTGCTCCTCCCTACTTTCCTTCTTCTTATTTGACTCTCTCAGCCACATATGATATCTACCTCAAGTGTAGAGTCGGGAGAGAAAAAGTGGACAGAAAGAGAAGGGGGAAGCAGCACAGCTGGCGGCATGACCCGGAGGAAGTACAAAGGTTTTCTTCAACATCCGTAGGAGAACTATAAGGATATATCTTTTCACAACATGTCACCTTCTCAAAGACCCTTAATGTGAATATCATGTTACCGCGGTGTCCGAAGACTAACATGTCATAATTTTTTAAGCCGTGTGTTTTGATATAATCCTTCCAACTCTTTCTTCCTATGTAGTAATCTTGCATTACTACATAGGAGGAAAGAGTTGGAAGGATTATGTCAAAACACACGGCTTAGAAAATTATGACATGTTAGTTTTCCGACACCGCGGTAACATGGTTGTCACATTAAGGGTCTTTGACAAGGTGACATGTTGTGAAAAGATATATCCTTATAGTTCTCCTACGGATGTTGAAGAAAACCTCTGTACTTCCTCCGGGTCATGCCTGCGGCTGTGCTGCTTCCCCCTCCTCTTCCTGCCCACTTCTTCTCCCCCAACTCTACACTTGAGGTGGATATCATATGTGGTTAAGAGAGTCAAATAAGAAGGAGGGAAGTAGGGAAGAGCAGATGGGTCCAGAGCCATGATGGAGGAGAGGAGAAGAAAGATACTTGATCAGAACGGAGGAATTGATGGATGGAAGAGAACTAGAAAGCACTGATCCTTCATGTTGTGAGAACTATGAAGAGTGAGAAAGGAGAGGGGGGTCTTTGATTTTTGCGTTCATTATCATTTGAGGGAGCAGCAATAAAAAAGTTGTGACGTTGATAGCATGAGAGAGAAGAGGGTGAATGGAGGGAGGGAAGTGGCTGCATGCCTTTGGCTCACTCGAACGGTATTTATGCGTCATCTGGTGGCGCTCCTCCAGCTCCGGGTCCAGCTCCAGGCGATCAGTAGTTTCGTTTTTGCATTTTTGGACAGTACTATAATTTTAACTTTGTACGTATTTGGGGATATTCAGTTTTTTTGTTGAGGATACTGAGTTTGTACGTATTTACGGATATTGATTTGGTTTGTTGAGGATATTATATATTGACATTGTACGTTGTAGATAGTATTTTTTTTTTTATATTTTTTGTATATTCTGGAATGTATTGTGCGTGTCGGTGTTGAGTGTTCCACCGAGGAGGTCGATGAACCCAGGGATTGAATTCTGTATTTTGTATTTTAGATTCTGTATTTTTGGCTCCAGCTCCACCTCCATTTGTATTAATCTACGGTACGACATGGTGATCAGGACATAGTCCCGGCAGCCATTCGACTGGCGAGACAGAAACTATGTAGCCGTAGATAAAGTTGACTGTCCTCCGACCCTCATCCCTCGGTAATGATGATACGACAACCTATCACTATATCTTATATAGTAGTAGATGATGTCTTAGTATTACATTATGTGAGTTCATCTTGATTCTGTTACATTCTTCAGATACTAGATGCGATAAGAACATATACTACACCATATGTACAGAACATAGATGATTCACACTAATGTATGCTAGAATGAATTTTGGGTTCTGTTCTGAGCCATCCGTTCTCACACTTAAAACACATAGGAATTAGTAGTGTGAGAGTGCCTGAGAGAGTGGGAGCGCCGGAGGGAGGAGAAGAGAGAATGAGAGAGTAAAATGGTACGACATGGCGAATTAGTACTGTATTTTGGCTCCAGCACCAGCTCCATTTGCATTAATCTACGGTACGACATGGTAATAAGGACATAGTCCCTGCAGCCATTCGACTGACAAGGCAGAAACTATGTAGCCGTAGATAAAGTTGACTATCCTTCGACCCTCATCCCTCGGCAATGATGATACGACAACCTATCACTATATCTTATATAGTAGTAGATGATGTTTTCGTATTACATCATGTGTGTTCATCTTGATTCTGTTATATCCTTCAGATAATAGATACGATAAGAACATATACTACACCATATGTATAGAACATAGATGATTCATACTAATGTATGCTAGAATGAATTTTAGGTTGTGTTCTGAGCCATCCGTCCTTACACTTGGAGATAAATCAAATTTTTGCTATTTTATCTGACGCACAAATACCGCTCGAGTGAGCCAAAGGCTTGCAGCCACTTCGCTCCCTCCACCGCCGTACCTAGTGGAGGACTATATTCGTCGGTTGCAGCAGGGATTACCACCACCGGGCAATCGAACTCCTCCTTCTCCTCCTCCTCCTCCTCCTCCTCCTCCTCCTTAAAGTATTGTAATTAAGAAAATTTGGAATATTTGTTGGAATTTTAGAATATTTGTGCTATGATCGGATTATAACGACGGATATTAGGTTACTCTTCAGGATAATTGATGTCTGTTTTATATTAATTTGGTTTGGTCTATATGATTCTTGGATAATTGGTGTACATTAAATTCGTATGTGCATATTTGGTCTATTTGATTCTTGGATAATTGGTGTGCATTATATATTTGGTCTATGTGATTGTTGAATAATTGGTGTGCATTATATATTGGTTTGGTTTATGCATATTTTTGTGAACAGGGAAAGTGCTGCAATTTTTTTTTCAAAAAAATCTCAGTTAGCGACGGACTAGTGAGCGGTTAGCGACGGATATTTCCAGTTTTCAACTACTTTTCGATGGAATTTCTGTCGCTAACTGGAGATTTGAAACTGTTTCCAGCTAGCGACGGGTGGTCGACGGAATATCTGTCGGCAACGTTCTGGTGGTATATAGTTCGACGAAATAGCGACGAAAAATCCGTCGACAAGGTTCTGGAAAAGCTTGACATTTCTAGAACATTGGCGACGGATAATCAGCCACAAATCAGTCGCTGTCTCGACGGTGTCGCGACAGAAAATCCGTCGCCAAGGTTCTAGAAATGTCAAGCATTTCCAAAACATGGTCGACGGATAATCCGTTAGTATTCCGTTGCTAATCCGTCCTTTGTTAGCAACGACGATCGACGGACTAGCGACGGAACGATACCCTATGATACACTATTACGACGGTTTATCGACGGACTATCCGTTGCTAGCGTCTACACAGTTAAGTATTTAATACTTGAAATGGACGAAAGTCCATCGGAAAGTCGTCGCTAATGCATTGTATTGTGAAGACGAAAAGTCGTCGCTCTTCGACTACTTAGCGACGGATCATTATTAGCGACGAGCTGATTGTCGACGGATTATTTTGACCAAGATCCGTCAGTGATTGGTCGCTAATACTTATTGCCGACGGATGAGCGACGGATGTGGCCGTCGCTAAATGGACATATTTTGGTAGTGTATCCGTGCCACGATTTCTGGTCACCTTGTATTCCAATTCCTAACCATGACTAAAATCCTCTACCGTAATAATTAATTAAATAATTATTTATAACATTCTAAAAATCGCATATAAATCAAATAAATAATATATAAAAATATTTCAAAAAATTTCGGAAAGGAGAGCTACACTTTCCTCCCCTACTGGCAGGAACCTTCCGATGGGTCCTGTTACAACTTGGACTCTTTCACACTGTCGTAGACTTCTTCGACTTAGCACCCGAAGATGCGTAGTAGGAAGAGTCCAAGTTGGAAGCTTCGACATCCTCAATGGGCCGCATGGGGTCTGGTCCGTATGAGAGACGGTCAAATACAGAGCTTCTGACTGGACCGCATGGGGCATCGTGCTTGCTGTCAGGATTGGCTGCCGCATAAGAACTCAGTCTGCGGCCAGGATAGGTTGCCGCATGGGAATTCTGTCTACGGCGAAGATTGGTTGCCGCATGGGTAATCTGCCTAGAGTTAGCTTTCACAAAGGCAGACTTTCCATTTTTCTTATGTGGCCTCTTTTTCGTCCGCATGGGTTCCTCTTGTGCCCCCAAAAGCTCAGCATCGTAGTGTTTTCCTCTGCTGGTTTTAGGGATAGTGGTGTTCTCTGCGTCCTGAAGCAAGGCCGTATGAGTGCTTTGATCACCGTCTTGGACCGCAGAAGGAGCTTCTTCGAGTACGTGGAGAGGGGCAGTAGTCTTGCACCTCCATGTCCTGCGGGCTCTCTTCGGGTTGGCTCGCTTCTGTGATGGGCTGACACTCCCTTCAGAAAGCATTTCTTCGAATGCTTGTTGGTCAAAATGAAGCACAAGTATTTGCTGCATAGAGCCGAGCTTGGACGCGTCAGATTGCGTCACCAACTTCTCATCAGAGGAGAAGGAAGTCCCCAGCATATTTGCCATCGTGTTTGCCATTAAATATCAAGAACAAAAAGTACAGAGGAATTGAACTTGATTGCAAACTCGCTTGTACAAAATAAAGACTAGAAAGAAATCCTAGGAAACAATCTAAGTACAATTGTTTAGTTTTTGATTCTGAGGGTGACGATAGAGGCTCAGGAAAGTGCAGCAACTCTGCCTTACTCCTAGGACTATCAGACGCAGTCTTTCCTCTTGAAAAAATTTGCCAGCCCTTGATTGCCAACCTTTTTTATGGGCCTGGAACCCTGCTATTTATAATGATGGATAACTTGAACCGCATAGAAGGCCACGTGACCATGTGGCTGCAACAACACACAGAGACTCGCTCTTTGGACGCCAACTGGTGATTTGTTAAGATTTCTTTGCAGTAAATCTGGGTGGTTGAGACTTGGTCAACCTGCCACATGTCCTATCGCAGGATAGGGTCAATCTGTTTGGGTTATTTTAGGCCGCATGGGTCTTTTAGTGCTCGGCCATGCTAGGCCGCACAAGACTCATGCGGCTTATGTCACGGTCTCCCTTAATCTGCATATAGCTTGGAGACTTTTGAGCCACATAGATCCTATATTCTAGTCTGCATAAGGCTCATGCGGCTCTGGCCGCAGTCACTTTTTGCCGTATAAATTTTGGAGACTTTTTGTGCCGTATAGATTGAGCCGCATAAGGCTCATACGGCTCCAGTCACAGTCCTTCTGGCCGTATGACATACGTAGGCACGTAGAGCCTATGTCAGGTGACATGATATTTTGAAAGGCCACGTCTCATCTTCTTTTTGTCAGTATGTGTCATAGCTGTCAGTTTTGACAGACTTGTCAGTTTTGACAGAGTTTGTCAGCTTTATCAGAGAGGCTTCTGTGGGTGATCAGCTTGGCCGCATAACTCTTCCTTCTGCGGCCCAAACCAGTCTGGTCGCTTTTTTATGTAATCAGAGACAGTGGTGATGGGCTGCAGGGGTCATGACGAGTATGTCATGCGGCTCTTCTTTATGTGGACCAACTTGGCCCAAGGTGCTCATGCGGTTAGTTTTGTAAATGTGATCCGCATGAACCCCATATTTTCCATGCTTCTACAACAGGCTCTCTCCTGCTGGGTAGAGCACCCCACTCTCCAGTCCAGAACCCTCCTCTCCACCATCCACGGCAGTTATAACATCACCGAGTGCAGGCTACTCTGGGCAACACTGTCGGACACCCATCTCCCCTTCAATAACCTCCCGTGGCTATGCTTCGGCGACTTTAACGCTCTCGCGAGCTGGGATAAGAAGTCCGGGGGCAGACCTCCCCTCCAGCAGGCTATGAACGACTTCAACACCTTTATCTTCAACGCCCACTTGTCCCCACTTCCTTTCTCCGGCAATGCTTTCACTTGGTGTAACATGCAGGAAGGCGCCCGTAGATATTACTTTCGCCTCGATCGAGCGTTGGTCGACAACCATTGGCCAGACATGGGTCTTATCTCCAATCTCTCCTACCTTAACTCTACAGAATTGAACCATTCCCCCTCCTAATCGAGATCAGCAGCAATTCCAACCTGATCAAGAAACCTTTCCGATTTTGAGATTTTTGGAGCCACCAACCTCAATTCTGAAACATCATGGCTTCCACTTGGAGATCGACGAGTAACCCCGACCCCCTCGCTCGAGTGGCAGCTAAACTCAATGCTACTAGGAGAGCGCTTTCAACTTGGAGCAGAAGGCCTTTCGCTAATATTTTCCAGACGATCAAGGCGGAGGAGGATGACGTCACCCGGGCTGAGAATCTGTTCGCCTCGAACCGTTCTCCAGAGAATTGTGCGACGCTCAACCTCACCAGAGCCCTCCTCAAATCCCGATTGAAAGTCGAGACTAAATTCTGGAAGAAGAAAGCCAGACTCACCTGGGATACCGATGGGGATAGGAACTTCAGCTTTTTCCACTCTTGTGTCAAAGGTCGCAGGCAACAGCTTAACCTGCACTAAATCTCCGACGACGATGACATCTTACTCAAAGACCAGAGGAGCATTCACACGGCTGCCGCTGATTTCTACACAAAATTATTCTCCAAAGAGGTCATCGTTAAGGATGAGGAATTCGTGGCCAAGATCCCCAATATGATCAACGAGAGAGAGAGAGAGAATGAACAGCTGCTGACCCCCTCCGCGGAGGAAGTCAAGTGCGTAGCCTGGACCCTCGACGAACACAGCGCTCCCTGTCCCGACTATTTCTTCGGTGTATTCTTCAGATCTTGCTGGGACATCATTTCACCCGACTTCTATGAGGCTGCAGTCGCCTTTTTTCAAGACATGAGATACTCTAATTCCATCTCCTGCGCTAACCTAATCCTCATCCCCAAAAAAGACAATCCGGAGAACTTCAAAGACTTCTGACCCATCAGCTTGTGTACCTTCACCAATAAAATTATCTCGAAGATCATCGCTATCTGCATGGTCGCTCTTCTCCCCAAGATCATTTCTGAAGAGCAAAGCAGTTTTGTCTCGGGCCGGAACATCACTGACAACATCCTCCTTGTGCAGGAAATAATTAATTGTATGAAATTTACATCCCAGGGTGGGACTGTCGCCATCAAACTTGACATGGAGAAGGCTTATGATCGTGTGGAATGGCAGTTCATGATCTGGGTCTTCAGGGCCTTTGGCTTCTCTGAAATTTGGATTAACGTCATCTTCAGATCCATAAGCAACTCCTTGTTCTCCAGTGCCATCAACGGGCAAGCCGATGGCTTCTTTAAATCCAGCCGGGGGTCAGACAGGGTGACCCGCTATCCTCCACCAACTTTATTATAGCTACCAAGGTTCTCAGCAGAAACCTCAACGGCATGGCTAACACTCCCATATACCACCACTTTCATACCACCGTTGGATGCCCCTTAATCAATAATCTGGCCTACGCTGACGACATCCTCATCTTCTTATCAGGCGACATTGGGTCGGTCGAGGTGGTCTACAAAATGCTAGAGAAATACACCAGATGCTCGGGCCAGTGAGTTAACCCCAACAAAAGCGTCATCTACACCCACCACAAAGCCGACAGGAACCACTCGGCAACTCTTCCCAACCTAACCTCCTTCTCCATCGTGTACCTACCGTTCTCTTACTTAGGTTGCGCGCTGGTGTACGGTAAAGTGAATTCTAGCATCTTCTATAATCTGCTGAGCAAAATCAAAAAAATTGAAGGTTGGCATAACACGGCCCTCTCTCCAGGTGGAAAGATGGTTCTGATCAAGCATGTCCTCTCCTCCATCCCCACCTACACCCTGGCGGTCTGCTCACCACCTAAAAAGGTTTTATCCTCATTAGAATCCCTCTTCTCCAACTTCTTCTGGGGCCACAACTACGGAAGGAAAAGCACCACTGAGCCAGATGGGATACCATGCCCAGACCCATGGATGAGGGCGGGCTAGGTTTCAGCAGACTAGCGAACAGCGTGGACGCCTGCTCTTTGGCATCCTGGCGACGCATCCTGTACGGACATCACCACGCCAAACGCCTGATCCGCCTGCAGCTTGGCAACGGTAGTTCGTCGCCATGCCACGAACGTTAGCTCGGAGAGTTTGTCTTCCAGCAAACTCCGAACACCCCTCCAAATTGTACGATCCGTAACTTATGGAACATCGACTCTGGTTGGAGGTGGGACAGGGTCAGAGATTGGCTCGGACTGGAGGGTGTATTATGTCTTGTAGCCGCAGATGTGTAGCTCTTTGACCACCCCGATGTCTGGAAGTGGTCCCCCAAGTCCGATGGAATGTTCACGCTGACTTTGGCTAGGACTGTGGTGAGAGGAATTGGAGTGTCATCCCTTATTATCGCCCCGTTTTGGAAGTCATGCATCCCCATCAAATGGTTAATTCTGCTCTGGAGAGCGCAACAAAAGAAGCTTCCAACTGACGATTCCCTTACCTCCATCGGATTCAGCCTGGCATCGAAATGCCACTGTTGTACTTCCTACCGATCAAAAATAGCCGAGAACGTCCTGCTCTCCGACGACCTTGCCACTCTGCTGTGGACCACCCTCTCTTTGCGTTGCAGGAATAATCTTCAGGACGGGGGCATCAACGATCTCCTCTCCAGCTGGGGTGACTTCCTCGGGCATCAGATCTTCGCAGCCGCTGGCATTTGGGTCCTCTGGAAGAATCGGAACAAATTCAGATACGAAGGACGCTGATATAATCCCAACAAGCTGATCAGGTAGACCCTCCGACAAATTCACAAAATCAGCAGGTGTTGCTCCCACATCGCAGACTTCCTCCGGACGACGATGACCTACGGGCTCGGGCCAGTGAGCAGTTTTTAGCGGCTGGCCTCTTTTTGTTGTCTGTTTTCTTTTCGCGCAAGATGCGCTTACTTGTATAGGCTTCTGCATTTTGCGCCTGATACATCAATAAAGTTCGGGCTCCAAATATATATATATATATACATGAAAACATTCAATTTTGAAAAACATTTATATTTGGAACCGTATACATACAAGTTTACCTAGGAATTTATAAGAAACATACTTATAAGAATTTATATAAAAATATATATACAAAAAAATATATAAAGGGAATATATATAAAAGTACATATACGGAAAAATATATTGAGGGAATCTATATAAAAGTATAAATACATAGAGAAATACATTTGGGCATGTATATAAGAATTATATAGGAAATATATACACAAAGCAACCCACGAGTTATACATATACGTGAAGGAAAATGTGGCATGGAGTATACTGCCATGGCCAAGTGTATGGACGACAAAGGAAATATGCATAATTTAACGAAAATATATATAGTATATTATCTATGAGAAATATTTATTAGCCACAAGATCATGTTGTTCTATTCATAGGCATGGGAAGAAGAAGAACATCATGTTATAGGAAGCAAACAAGACATAAGTGAAACGTATGCTAAGAGGTGGAAGAAGACGATTACCTCCATCGTGCTCATTCGCGACAGCGAGGGTGCTGGAGATCGGTATGGATGACGCGAACACGTGGCGTGGGAAATGTGCGCAGTCGCAAAAGTAGTTCGAGCAGTAGCTGCTGCAATAGCAGCTAGTGGCTGCTGCTATTGCGCTCTTAGCAGTGGGGGAGCGCCCTCCTGGTCGTCGGGGCAAGGGGAGGTAGTGGCGGCCGGCCATGAGGCACGCGACGATGCTGTATGCAGCAACAACAGTCGCAATACTCGAGAGGAGAATGTTGACACAAAGTCACAGTCAACCAAATATCGATAACATTGACTAAATAATACTTGTAATAATTTAATACGACATACGACGTCTACATCAAGCTCAAGTCAGACGACAGCTCAGTCTTTACAAATCAGTTATATATGAGTCTGTATTTTATACTTTTATTGAGTCTAGACTGTTGTAAACTGTGTTATGCTGAGCTCTTGAGACTTGACCAAAAGCCTACCCAAAAATCCATAAACTCCACCATCCAGAAATAAGCCCATTGGTCCCTTAGAACTATTTTGTGCTCTGGAGACAGAGTTCAGGCCGAACTCTGCCTCCACACAGAGTTCGGGCCGAACTCTGTCCCCTAAAAATCAGCAACCTAAATTTTAGGGTTAGCTGGTTGCAAGTTGTCCAACGGCCAAATATTTGAAATTTTCTATCCGAATTCTGGCCGAATTCTGCCTACAAAAACCCTATAAAAAGGCCAAGAATTCTCTCATTTCAAATCATCCAATCTTCTCTTCTCTCTTGAAGCTCAAATAATCCATACCCTTCCCATCTACTAGCCACAAGCATCCTAAGTCTCGAGTGCTCAGCATCTCTCAGTTAGGAGTCTTGTGCAAGAGTTGAAGAAGTCGCTTGGAAAATTCCAAGCAATCGCCACTACGATCCTTTGTAAGAAGTTGACGTGCTCTTCTGAAAAAAAGGCACGGGCTGTAAACTACTATTTCACAAATAGTGGATTTAATCCTGAGCTAGAGTTCTCAGGCCTGGACTAGTCCTCTACGAGGAAAACCAGGTTAAAATCGGCTGTGTTTACGTATGCTCTCTTTCTTCTCACTTTAAATTCCGCATTTACTCTGATTAGTTTTGTTTGTGATAGAGTTGAATTTTTAATTGGATATTATCTCTATAAACTCTATTCACCCCCCTTTAGAGTTGCCATCTGTTCTTCAATTGGTATCAGAGCTCTGTTCTCTTTACAAGGATTTACATCCCAGAGCTGATCCATGGCAACCACACAATCCTTGATTTCCAATCATGGTGAAGGACAGTCCACTCATAGGCCTCCCCTATTTGATGGAACTAACTATACGTATTGGAAAACAAGGATGAGTTTTTATCTCAAGTCTCTAGACTTTGACCTGTGGACTATCGTCACTGATGGTTACAAAAAGCCCGCCAGGATAGTTGTCAACGGTGATCTCGTTGAGAAATCACATGACAAATATTCTGAAGAGGAGAAGAAACAGGCAAGTCTAGACGCGAGATCTATTAATGCTTTATTCTGTGCTATAGACAGGAATGAGTTCAACAGTGTATCCATATGCACCACATCCCACGAAGTATGGAAGTTTCTAGAAGTGACGCATGAAGGAACCACCCAAGTCAAGGAATCAAAAATAAGCCGTCTCACTCAAGAATACGAGGCTTTCAAGATGAAGCCAAACGAGACGATTACGCAAATGTTCACAAGATTCCTCGATATCATCAACCCCCTGTCCTCGCTTGGGAAGCAATATTCAAATCACGAGAAGATTCGCAAGCTACTTAGGAGGCTACCAAAAATTTGGAACCCTAAGGTGACAGCCATCATAGAAGGAAACGATCTCACAATCATGTCCATGGAGACCTTGATGGGAAAGCTAATGACTCATGAGCTTGACCTCAAGGACTTCGAAGAGCCTGCTCCTAAGGCTGAGGAGATCGCACTCAAAGCTCACCGACGGAGGGCTGAACCCGAAGAGACGGATGACGACAACTCAGAAGATGATGATCAAGCCCTCATGGTTCGCAACTTCAAGAAATTCCTTCGCTTCAACCGAAGAAAGAAGGAACCACAAGAAGATGAAGAAGAAGAGCCTACTTGCTACGGTTGCAAGAAGACGAGATATGTCCGAAAAGACTGTCCATTCTCAAAGAAAAGCAACCGCTATGAGAAGCCATACAAGAAGACCTCTTCAAAGAAATATACCAACACAAGCATTTGGCATGAAAGCGAAGCTAGTGACTCCGAGGAAGAAAAGAACTCTCCTCAAGATACGGCTAATATTTGCCTAATGGCAACATCCGATAAGGTATTAAACGAAACTCTTGACGACTTCACTTTTGATGAACTTGGCGATGCTTTCACTGATTTACTTAGTGACCATAAAAAGGTCATTGGTAAATACAAACAAGCCAAGGACAAAATTAAAAGCCATGAAGTTGAAATACAAAGACTTTCTCTTTTACTTGATAATATTAGAGACTCTACACCCACGAATGTCACTGATGAGGTATCTAAGCTTAAGATAAGCTTACATGATGCCGAGGCATGTATTGAGCAACAAATACAAGAAATCACAACACTCAACATGGAGCTTGCAGAAGAAAAAAATAGACACAAGATTACTATTACTAAGTTGCATGGTTTGAATGCTAAGATTACTGAATTGCAAGCTGTCTCTAAGAAACTAGAGACTAAATTGGGAAAACAGGTTGCTCAACCTCAAACCCAATCACATGAGACACACACAAAGCATGACACTACAAATACTAGTCAACCACGTCATACTCATGCTGCTCACAATCATGCTTACATGTACACACACTTTCACAAACCTCATACACGTAGAAATAATCATCATATGTCACATAAACATCATGCTACAAGTAGATACAGTCATCATCATGTTTCACAAAGACACAATCAACATCACTCCACATATAGACAATCTCATCATGCCATGCCATATAGACAATCTCATCATGCCATGCCATATAGACAACATCATTATGCCATGCCATATAGACAACATCATCATGCCATGCCATATCAACAATATCACCATGCCTCTCCACATAGTCATCATCACCATGCTGAATCTACATATCATCAATATTCTTATAGACATCATCAGCATGCTCCTAATGTAAATAGGAATGCTACATGGACTTATTGTGGTCTACATGGACACATATCACCACAATGTAGAATCAGAAGATTAGTAGATAAAAAGTTATATGCATGGTTTCCAAAAGCTAACTCTTCAGGACCCTCAAGAACTTGGGTACCAAAGGTCACATCTACTCTTGATGTAGGTGGACCTTCCCTCCTCAACTAAGAGTAAGTGGATTCTCGATAGTGGATGCTTGCGGCATATGACGGGAGACGCACATCTTTTCGCATCACTATCGATAAAGAGAGAAGGATATGTATCCTTCGGAAATAACCTAAAAGGGTATATTATAGGTAATGGTATTATTGGCTATCCTCCCTCGCCCGTAATAAAGGATGTCTGCCTAGTGACCGAGTTAAAGCATAACTTGCTCAGCATCAGTCATCTTGCTGACCATGGTTATGACATTAACTTTGGACAAAACAAATGCCTTATATATGATAGGTCAACAGGAGACATTGCTTTTGAAGGGGTAAGAGAGGACAATAATTATATTTTCTATTTGTCTATAGATACTAATCATACAGGTAGATGCCTATATGCTCACAAAAATGAATGGTTACTTTGGCACCAGCGTCTTGGTCATGCCAACATGGATACTATATCCAGGCTATCAACCAAGAGCTAGTTAGAGGCTTGCCCGACATCACATTCAAAAAGGACACCGTATGTGCCGAATGTGAGCTGAATAAGGCAACCAAATCATCTTTCCATTCCATAAACTCTGTAAGCACTACTAGACCCCTGCAACTACTTTATATGGATTTATTTGGTCCTAGTAGAGTAGCCAGTCTTGGTGGAAAACTCTATGCATTTGTTATTGTTGATGACTTTTCAAGATTTACTTGGGTTTTCTTTCTTACTTATAAAAGTGATGCTATTTCAGTTTTTAAGATTTTTGTAAAGAAAGTTCAAAACGAAAAAGGCTACATGATCACTCGAATCCGAAGTGATCATGGAGGCGAATTCGAAAATTCTGATTTTGAAAAGTTTTGTGATTCCAATGGTTTTGATCATGAGTTTTCTTGTCCAAGAACTCCCCAACAAAATGGTGTTGTGGAGCAGAAGAATAGGACTCTTGGCGATATGGCCAGAGTTATGTTGAACAAGTTTTCACTTCCGAAATACTTTTGGGCTGAAGCTGTCAGTACAGCTTGCCTCATTTTAAATAGGGTACTTATTCGTCCTATTACGAAAAGACACCCTATGAGCTTTGGTTTGGGAGAACCCCAAATGTTTCTTATTTTAGAGTTTTTGGATGTAGATGTTTTATCCTTAACACCAAAGACGACTTAGGCAAATTCGATGCCAAAGCTGACGATGGTATTTTCCTTGGCTATGCTGCCAAGAGTAAGGGATATAGAGTTTTTAACAAACGCTCTTTAATTGTGGAAGAGTCTACAAATATGACTTTTGATGAAGAAAACTGTGCAGCAGCTACTCTTGATGATGATGTTGAGCCATCAACTTCCACTCCAATGAACACCACAACCGAAACAAATTCTCTGGAAAGCTTGCCTAAGAAATTCTCTTTCAAGCCATCACATCCAGAAAATTTGGTAATCGGTGAGGTTTCACGAGGAGTAACTACTAGATCATCATTAAGAGACTCTATTGCTAGCACTGCCTTTATTTCACAAATTGAGCCTAAAAACATTTCAGAAGCTTTCAATGATGAATTTTGGATTTCTGCTATGCAAGAGGAACTCAACCAATTCGAGAGGAGCCAAGTATGGGAACTCGTTCCTAGACCGACTAATCACTCAATTATTGGTACTAAATGGGTTTTTAGAAACAAAGTAAATGAAGATGGTTCAGTCACACGCAACAAAGCTCGTCTAGTAGCCCAAGGATACAACCAAGAGGGAGGTATCGACTACGAAGAGACATATGCTCCTGTTGCTAGATTAGAATCCATTCGGATGCTTTGTGCATTTGCAAATTTTCAAAATTTCAAATTATTTCAAATAGATGTTAAAAGTGCTTTCTTGAATGGTTTTATTAAGGAGAAAGTTTATGTAAAACAACCCCCTGGCTTTGAAAATCACAAATTTCCCGACCACGTGTTCAAGTTAAAGAAAGCGTTATACGGCCTCAAACAAGCCCCCAGAGCTTGGTATGAACGACTTAGCAACTTCTTACTTGAGAAAGGTTTTTCAAAAGGGAAAATTGACACTACACTTTTCATAAAGTCTTTGAAGGACACTATTCTTTTAGTTCAAATATATGTAGATGATATTATTTTTGGTTCTACTGATGAAACCCTCTGTCAAGATTTTGCTAAGTGTATGCAGACCGAGTTTGAGATGAGCATGATGGGAGAGCTCAACTACTTTCTTGGGCTGCAAGTCAAACAAATGTCAAATGGAACCTTCATCTGTCAGTCGAAGTATACAAAGGACATGCTGAAGAAATTCGACCTTGATAACGTCAAACCAATCAGCACTCCTATGGCTACTTCAACCAAGCTTGAACCAGATGACAGCGGCAAACCCGTAGATCAACATAAGTATCGAGGTATGATAGGCAGTCTACTCTATCTTACTGCTAGTCGTCCTGATATAATGTTTAGCGTTTGCCTGTGTGCTAGATATCAAGCAAATCCTAAGGAATCACACATGACCGCAGTTAAGCGTATCTTTAGATACCTTAAGGGTACAGTTACAGTGGGCCTATGGTATCCCAAGTCAACATCATTTGACCTCATTGGTTACTCTGATGCTGATTTTGCTGGATGTAAGGTCGACCGTAAAAATACGAGCGGTACGTGTCATTTATTAGGAAAGGCTTTAGTCTCTTAGTTTAGCAAAAAACAGAATTCTGTCGCACTATCCACAACAGAAGCTGAATACATAGCAGCTGGGCGTTGTTGTGCACAAATTCTGTGGATGAAGCAAACCCTTGAAGACTATAATTTATCTTTCATGCATATTCCTATCTTTTGTGATAACACTAGTGCTATAAACTTGACTAAGAACCCTATTTGTCACTCACACACAAAGCACATTGAAATTCGACACCACTTTTTGCGTGATCATCAGCAAAATGGCACGATTAACTTAGAATTTATTGACATTGATCATCAGTTAGCTGATTTCTTCACAAAGCCATTATCCGAAGAGCGCTTCAATTTTCTTTGTCGTGAACTTGGAATTTTAGATGAAGCCGTCATAAATTAAAATACACCTGCGTAAATATCGATTATATTGTGATTCTCTTATGATGAACTTGCTATGAGTACAAGCCGAAAGGGCCCTTCTGACAACAAGGCGTAAAAGCCTAAGCGACACGGTGCACTAGTCCTCAGGACTACCGCTAGTTGGGATCCGGCCCCTACAGCTAACCCATGGCAAATTCAAAATATTGAATTATGATATAACTCCTTGTTTATTATACGGTACATTTTGATTTATCACCTGCTGACATGCTATTTTTCAATTTCATATTGTTATCCTTCTACTTCTACTATCTGGTTTATTGAATCTCTTAATCATTTATCTTTATAATTTATATTGGTTTCCCATACTTAACCAATATTTTATCCTTTCAGCCTGATTTCAGTTCTGGGACAAGGACCCAGAATTCGGGCCGAACTCTGCCTTTACCAGAGTTCGGGCCGAGTTCGGCCTCCCTATTCCAGAATCGGGGACAGTTCCAGCCGTTGATCACAACTTGATCCAATGGTCCTGATTCACTCCGACCAAGAGAAGCCCTTCTCTTATATTCGGTTTCTCTTCCTCCTCCTTCTTTCTTACCAACTTTTCCACTTCTCCTCCACTATTCTCTCAAAACCCTAACCCTAATTTCTTCTCTATAGTGCTCCATTCTTTCCCAAACTCAAGGAGAAGGGCTATTTTCCAATTCTCTTTCACTGTTCATCATTTATTTGAGGTATAACATACTCTTCTTCTCTATTTCAATTTTCTCTACTTTGTGCTATGGCTCCTCGCTTGCTCAACCGTGGGAAGAGAATTCGGACCGAGGGAGCGTCCTCGTCGAATGCTCCTCCTCCCGTTGAGCAACCCGTTGAACAACAACAACCACCTCATCCGTTGTTCAACCCTTCACGTCCACGTGATCCAAACACTTACGATGACCGACTTTTATATCACTAGACGCATCCAATGAATGGTTTAGTAATTTTCGGACACGTCCGGTGTTTGCGGGACACCCCATAATCTTCACAATTTTCTCTCAATATGATGCACTCTTTAATGACCTCTGTCTTGACGAACTTGTTACTTCTAATTCGGTCATATATCGTAGTGCCATACAAATGTTTTACTGTAACTTGACTTATGATGATACTCACATCTATTCACGTGTTGCAGGTATTGATATCTCATTTGATGATTTTGACTTAGCCGAATATCTTAAACTTCAAGAGCCCAATTCCTGGGAAAAGCTTGTTGAAGCTCGGTCGTTCCGATTTCCCGACGGGACTTCCCTTGAAAGCTTCAAGGACGACTTGTGTACTCCGAACACACGTCCTCGCAAGCTTATGGCTAAATATCTAAATCCATATTTCTATGAACTTCATCGGATTGTTTTCAACACCATTCTACCCAAAGCGGGTTCTACCGATGAAATTACCTATTTTGAAATATCTGCTCTTTATCATCTTCACTTTTGTGTTCCTTTTAATCTTTCACGTACCATAATGGACTGGATGATTAACTGTAGGACGAAACCACGAGCCTTGGTTTATCCCTTATATCTTCCTATGGTCTTTCGTGCGTTCTATGTACCTCTTGATGATTGTCCTTTCTTGCCTGCTCCTGCCTTCCTATCTAAGGCATGACGACTTCAGGCAGTCGTAGCCTCTCCTACCATATCTGAGCATTCCGATGATGAGGAGCCCGACGCCCCTCCACTTGGACAGGATGCGCCACCTCCTCCTGCTACCCTTGACTCCATCCAGACCATGCTCCGAGATCGTTTTACCTTAGAGGACGATCGTTGGACTCAGATGGACTACCGTACTACCCTGCAGATGAGTGCCCTCAGCAACTCGCTGTACGATATTCGGTATTCCATGTCTCGTCATCCTTCTATGCCCATTCCCATGGAGCAGGATCCCGGTCGCGAGGGATATCGCATTGACGATCCTTGGGTCATGCGCTACCTGGATCCGGATGCTGCTTTTGTGGACCCCAGCCGTTCTTTCACTAATCCTTCCGACACCGCTGGGCCTTCTCGTGCTCCATGATGGAGATGGCTACTACCTGATGATGCTGCTGCTGATCATAGTTTATGTTTTATGCTTTCCAATTTTTCAGTTGTCTAGTTGGATTTATGTACTTGGTTAATATGCAGTTTCTTCTCTTTTGGTGTGTTTGCCCAGCATTACTTGCTTATATTGCTAAATGCCAAAAGGTGGAGAGATATGTATATTTTATTCGTTTTTTTTTGTATATATGTGCTTTTGGTGCTTTTTGGGAGATGTTCCTTATCAGGCCAACGGGTTCAACGCATTGTTTACGGGGGAGCTATCTTATTTAGCTCGGCACCGATTATGGGGGAGCTATGCTTTTGTCATTGACTGTGTCCAGGTATGAATATTGAATATACAATTATTATTTTGTCAATTATCAATATGGGGGAGATTGTTGACACAAAGTCACAGTCAACCAAATATCGATAACATTGACTAAATAATACTTGTAATAATTCAATACGACACACGACGTCTACATCAAGCTCAAGTCAGACGACAGCTCAGTCTTTGCAAATCAGTTATATATGAGTCTGTATTTTATACTTTTATTGAGTCTAGACTGTTGTAAACTATGTCATGCTGAGCTCTTGAGACTTGACCAAAAGCCTACCCAAAAATCCATAAACTCCACCATCCAGAAATAAGCCCATTGGTCCCTTAGAACCATTTTGTGCTCTGGAGACAGAGTTCGGGCCGAACTCTGCCTCCATACAGAGTTCGGGCCGAACTCTGTCCCCTAAAAATCAGCAACCTAAATTTTAGGGTTAGCTGGTTGCAAGTTGTCCAACGGCCAAATATTTAAAATTTTTTACCCGAATTCTGGCCGAATTCTGCCTACAAAAACCCTATAAAAAGGCCAAGAATTCTCTCATTTCAAATCATCCAATCTTCTCTTCTCTTCTCTCTTGAAGCTCAAATAAGCCATACCCTTCCTATCTACTAGCCACAAGCATCCTAAGTCTCGAGTGCTCAGCATCTCTCAGTTAGGAGTCTTGTGCAGGAGTTGAAGAAGTCGCTTGGAAAATTCCAAGCAATCGCCACTGCGATCCTTTGTAAGAAGTTGACGTGCTCTTCTGAAGAAAAGACACGGGTTGTAAACTACTATTTCACAAATAGTGGATTTAATCCTGAGATAGAGTTCTCAGGCCTGGACTAGTCCTCCACGAGGGAAACCAGGTTAAAATCGGCTGTGTGTTGCGTATGCTCTCTTTCTTCTCACTTTAAATTCCGTATTTACTCTGATTAGTTTTGTTTGTGATAGAGTTGAATTTTTAATTGGATATTATCTCTATAAACTCTATTCACCCCCTCTAGAGTTGCCATCTGTTCTTCAGAGGAGGATAAGAAGAAGATGGTGGTGGTGTTGGTTTAAGCCATGGAGGAGAATGATGATGGTGTTGGTGATGATGAGGAGGAGATGGGGGGTGTCGGCTAGGCCATGGTGAGTAGTCTGCTGTGACTAGAGGCAAGGGAGATAAGGATGAAGATGGAGAGGAAGGTGATGGTGAGGCCGAGATAATGAGGTGATAGGTTAGGGGCTCTCGGCCATGGCTACGGGGGTAGTCGACTGAATGGATGAGGAGGTAGAGATGGTGAGGGTGATAGAAGGAGATCTGTCGGCTGTGGTGAATGTCATGACCCGCACCCTAGAGTAAGGGCACGAGACATGGCTACGTCCAGCCTACGCCGCAGTATCGGCGGTAGAACGTTGTCCTAGGTCAAACATCTAACAATATAAAGGTACCTGTACAGTATATACTCTCCGAATGGAGGTGACATAGCAGATACAGTCTCAATCACAACTAAGGTAGAATGAGATAAAAGATAGGTAAAAGATGAAATCCAAAAGAGATACAGCAGATAGAAGTCTAAGTGTCTAAGATACACAAACCCAGAAAACATCTCAAAGCTCAATACAGTAATCCATAGAATAAATACAACTCAATACAACTGAAATAACTAACTATACAACCGCTACTGTGTCTCCTCTAGGCTAGCAGGCAACCTCCAGGCTATCTGTAAAATTTATCAACAGGTCCAGTCAGGACAGGAAGGAGCACAATCTCATTAGAAAACCCAAGTAAATGACAGAGAACTATAAAGCAGTTATAGACAGTTGTATTGATGAACATGGCAGTTTATGTTCAGGTGATGGTAAGAAAGACAGATATAGTGCAAGGAAAGTAAGTAACTAAATAAAAGAAGAATCATGGCAATAAAGACTGTAAATAGAAACTAGCTGAACCAGGGTAACATGATATAAGTCCAGACAGTAAATATAAACAAGTGTAAGACCAACGTAAATCCAGACAACATGAATCTGATACCAGGTGATTCCAGTACAAGATGAGTCCGGTATGAGATGATTCCAGTCAGTGATCAAAGATTCCAGGGTGAGTCCAGCCTATACTCTAGCAGTGTGTTTTAAAATACCGAGTTTGACATGTAAACGGCTGTAGGTAATACGGCACATCACACACCTGGTCGGGTGTGAGATGGCTATCATTTCAGTAGATTCCAGTTGGGAGATTCCAGATTGGGGTATGTCTACATGTCTTACTCTAGTATTTCTCCTCCCAGCAAGTGAATCCAGAATTTCAACACAATGATTCAAGATGAGTCCAGCCAAAATATAATGATACCAGTAAATGATTCCAGTAAATGATTCCAGTAGGTGATTCCAGTAATAGAAGCCAGGAATGATGATACCAGTAATAGAGGCCAGAAAATAAATGTGTGTCGTATACATGAATCCAGAATATCCATACGTGTTGTAACAGAGAATCACGTACAACTAACTAGAACTGAAGTACAGTAATTGACAAATAAATGAGAGAACTATCAGAGAATGTACTCGCCTGATGTCTGAATGTCCAAAGTAAATATACTGTCCGATGAGAGGTGTCTGGCTCCTAATTAGAACAGCACAAGTCACAATAAGTCCAAAATGACAATATGAAGTTCTACTATGCATTGTACATGATTCTAGGTCAATCTAGACCAAATTCAACTCTTGGTCAACTTGGTCAACCCTGAAAGTCAAACCTAGGTCAACTATGGTCAAACTAGGTCTAACAAGTCTAAATTAGGTCAAACAAGTTATTCTAGGTCTAAATAAACTAAGTATATGCAAATCAAGTATCCAAGATAGCTACTAACTCATAGCCTAAGTCACTTGCTAAACCAAGCACAAAACTAAACCATAAGCTAACAAGGCACACAAACTTAGTCATATAATGTATATATATTATTCACATTCACATATTCATATACATAGATATATATAGGAAAGCTATATATAGGCACATACATATATATATATATATAGAGAAAGAGAGGTAAAACAGTAAGTGAGTATGTGTGTGTTTGGCATGTGTGTGAAAGGATATGTGTTATTGTTCTAAAATTTAGTGATAGGTAGGTATATGTGACATGGGATACATGATGTCAAAGGGTGTATGAATGCATGTGTGTAAAAGGTTATAGGTTAACTCAGTTTATAGAAATACATACATACATACTTACCTTGTATACATGCATACATATATATCATGTATATTACATTTACATGATACATACATGTATACTTGTATTATATTATACTTATATTCATGCATATTAGATACTTGTATTTATATTAACATATTGCAAACATTCATTTCATTCATGCATCTATGCATTAACTATATGTTTTATACATATGCATACAATATATATTCATATCATTTCATACATTAACATAGGAACATACACACATCATATATTTTATACCTTGTATTACCTTACATATCATGTTATATATTATCATTCATTCCTTTCATATATTACATTCTATATTACCTATATACATGTATTTTCTCCATTCATTCATGCTTGCATCATATACTCTATATTACCATACATGTTATCATTATATATTGCATTACAATATTTATACATTATGCATTCATATCTATCATTACATATATATCTTGCATTCATATCTAGCATTCATTATATACTTTCATGCATACATTGTATATCATTCTTTCATTCATGCATTGCTTATATGCATTATATTAATAGCATTCCTACATGCTTGCATTCAACCATATATATAAATTAATGTAAAGAGAATATATCATATATATATTATTTTATTCATTTAACATATCATGCATTACATACTCTATATTCATTTAATATCCATACTACATAGGCTCATGGGTTATACAAAATGCATATATCGTATAGTCACTCTTCTACTTAAAACCAATACTGTACCAATTGGGCATTCATTAAATCCTAGGATTAAAGTATGTTGTAGCTCTTCGTGTTAGCTTTCCGAAACTTTAAACGGATCGTATTTTCGTGTCCGGAAGCTCCCGGAATCGCGAAAATACCGAAACACGTTTGTCTTTCGTACAGCTGACACTCAAATAATTCTACAGAAAGTTATAGAAAGAATTTGGCTTATAAAATATATATTTGGAAAGCTAACTTCGATACGGTTCTTTTAAAAAAAACGAGAGATAAATCAGAGTTCTATTATGACATTTCTAAGTTGCTTTGGTTAATAAAAACGTGGATAAAAATTATGACGGATTTGATAAAAGAACACATATAGGCCAAAATACTTGGATACAAACATAGGTATCCAAATGAAACTCATTCTAACCATCCTAACTAAGATCAATCCACTCTCTAACCATCTAACCACACACACAAATAAATATATATATATGCACACAAGTGTCCAAAATAGGGGTTTTTTTCTACTAGGACACAATCACAACACAAAGGACACTCCTATGACCTCCAAATGGACACGAAATGGAGATACAACCATGGGGGTCATTCCTATGGGTTCAAAATAGACCTATATGTATGAGAAAATGAAAAGGAGAAGGGATTCATACCTCCCGGTAGATCGAATCGAAGAAAAGCCTTCCCGGAGCGACACCGACACGTAGAGATTCCAAAAGGACACGAACGAGCTCCGAATCCTCCCAAACTTGGGTAGCTTCCTCCTTGGCTAGAATGGAGAAGGAAAGAAGAAGATTTGGTGGCGAAATAAAAGAATTTGGTGGAGAAATTGCTAGGGATTGCTCTCTATAAATTTGGGGAAGAACAAGAGAGAGAGTGTGGATGAGAATAATGAAATGAACTTGAGCCTATCCTCTCCCGAAGTGGCTGGCCATATGGGGCTATTTGTCCTATTATGGTAAGGTCCAAAATGCCCCCACTAACCTATTCTATTAGTATTAGGAAAAGGTAATTGGTTGGGGCTAAATTAGTCATTCTAAAGTCTCTAATCACACTAACCTTATCCATAATAATTAGTCTAACCTCTAACTAAAATATTTCTATCATGTGGGCCATGGCTAACTAATGTGTGGGTCCACTAAAGTCAACACTACCTCCGGGTCCCCATTTCAAGTCGGATTGAGCTGAAATTCGAACCCGACTCAAATAATCCCAAAACAATATCATAAATAATAAAATAAATTTCAAAAATATTTCAAAAATACAAAATGACAAAAATACACCTGTTCCTGAAAACTGGGGGTGACAAATTCCTCGAATTTAAAACCAAACAATAGTGAAATGTCAAAATCACAAGTCATAATTTTAAATAGTTTAAAAATGATTAAAAATCACCAAAAATAATAATATAAAATAATAATCAATAAATAATAATTATAATTACAAAATTATAAAATTACCCTCATCTGGAAAATTGGATGTTACAATCCTACCCATCTTATAAAAATTGTGTCCTCGAAATTAAGATGATCGCACCCCCTTCTATGTCAAACATAGTGAAGGGTCAATCACTAGTCAATTTCTCAACATCCAAGTACTTGGTCATCAACTGGTCAACTTCTTAAGGTTTTACCTATGCTAGCTATCTGGGTGTTGGCAACTAGAATTTTGCAAAAGAGAAACTCTATAATAGACTAGCTCTTAACTTCCCAATACTATCAAGTCATCTATAACTAAATACCTACAAGCTAAGCACATGAATACCAAATACCACATGTATATATATGCTCAAGAAGAACAACACATCACATATATCCTAAGTATATCATCTATATATATATACATGACTGATCAACCAAGGGTTAAGGCAGACTAAACTTATAAGGGTCTGAAAACAATGCTTAGAACTAGGCTAAGGATGAATGGTATGAATCAAGGAGACATGGTATCTAGTGACGGGTCTGCACACTGCCTATAAAGGTGATCAACACAAAGGAACTCAACACGAAGAGAACTTAACTAAAATGGAAAACTGAACCAAGTATAGGCTAAACAACATGTTTACAACCCTATACAACAATGGCCTATAGATACCAACTAACCTATATCCCATATGCCAATATCATCTGCAATCTATCTATGCAAATAGACCTCTCGGTCTTAGGTGAAACTACAACTATACTCAAAGGCAGGCTCTAGTCATGGGTGCCTCATTGGAAAAGGTAAAGGAAAGTAGTAATAATCATCAAGGCTGTAAGGCATACTAACATCCTATGTGTAACTGGTTGGTATTATAGATAACAGGAGAATTATCTGCAATGGGTTACTATTCTAACACCAATGCTAACTATCACCTCTAGGGTACAGACACTCTACAAGTTATCATACCATTATACTATGAAGGAACTACCTATGAATAAGCTCTACAAAACTAAATATCCCTACTCCTAAGTCATTTATAACAATCAAAAGGGTATGATGTTTAAACCTTCTCAAGATACAATCTGTTAATCATATGCGTCTGTCCAAAATCATGTTGTCCAGAGACTTCATCATGCTAGTGAGCAAGGCTACGATAATCACAGAGTCCTTGACTAAGGTACGTACCTCTAGGTTCATGGTATTTAAAATTTTTGCCGCATACGACGGCGAAAACCTTAAATTCCCATACCCGAAAATACATCCAAAATCTGACTACATGTCCTCACTACGCCAACTAACACGACTATCGAGGATTCTAGATCCCATGATTTAGGCGACCTAGCCCATATGATTTTCTCAGAAGAAAAACAAACACAACAAAAGAGTAACATGACAAAATTAATCAATCAACAAGGAACAGATGGAATCGGATTTCAAGGTAATTATAAAAGACAATTGCGGGAATAGAATTGAGAAGAACGGAACTTGCAGCAAGATCTCCAACGGTCTGTGCATCCTCGACTGTCCTGACGATAGCTCGCCCTGCTAGTTTCCTCCAGCCTGATGCTGATACTGCACAAATCTCTGCTGCTGATGCTGCATGAATCGCTGCTGCTGAGAGAAACCGAAAACGAAGGGAAAAGTCTCTATACAGACGGAGGTGCACCTCCAATGTAGCAGAAACGCCAACCTGAGTCGGCACAACAGAAGCTGCGGTCTCGAGGCCCTGATGAACAGGACGAGAGGTGGCCAGCCTCTCGATAGTATCCCCCGAACCGAAGCGATGAGATCCTGTCTTCATAACCATCATGAAGACAGATCAAAACAAGAAGCAATTTCTGAGAATGAAGGGAAAATTCAAAGGAGAACAGTTTATATTCAAGGAAGTCAATAAGCAACAATTTTGGACAAAAGGAATCGGATTAAGAGTTTTTCCTAATATGATTGAGTACCTCCAAAAATATCCTAATCCTACTACAGGCTGTAGTGATACTCTAGTTTGAATACCACTACATAAACTCGAACTGCATGGGCCACCACTAAAAATGTGTCACGACCCGCACCCTAGATTAAGGGCACGAGACGTGCGTACGTCCAGCCTACGCCGCAGTGTCGACGGTAGAACGCTGTGCTAGGTCAAACATCTAACAATATAAAGGTAACTGTACAGTATATACTCTTCGTACGGAGGTGACATAGCAGATACAGTCTCAATCACAACTAAGGTAGAGCGAGATAAAAGATAGGTAAAACATGAAATCCAAAAGAGATACAGCAGATAGAAGTCTAAGTGTCTAAGATACACAAACCCAGAAAATATCTCAAAGCTCAATACAGTAATCCATAGAATAAATACAACTCAATACAACTGAAATAACTAACTATACAACCTCTACTGTGTCTCCTCTAGGCTAGCAGGCAACCTCCAGGCTATCTGTAAAATTTATCAACAGGTCCAGTCAGGACAGGAACGAGCACAATCTCATAAGAAAACCTAAGTAAATGACAAAGAACTATAAAGCAGTTATAGACAGTTGTATTGATGAATATGGCAGTTTATGTTCAGGTGATGGTAAGAAAGACAGATATAGTGTAAGGAAAGTAAGTAACTAAACAAGAGAAGAATAATGGCAATAAAGACTGTAAATAGAAACTAGCTGAACCAGGGTAACATGATATAAATCCAGACAGTAAAGGTAAATAAGTGTAAGACCAACATAAATCCAGACAACATGAATCTGATACCAGGTGATTCCAGTACAAGATGAGTCCGGTATGAGATGATTCCAGTCAGTGATCAAAGATTCCAGGGTGAGTCCAGCCTATACTCTAGCAGTGTGTTTTAAAATATCGAGTTTGACATGTAAACGGTTGTAGGTAATACGGCACATCACACACCTGGCCGGGTGTGAGATGGCTATCATTCCAGTAGAATCCAGTTGGGAGATTCCAGATTGGGGTATGTGTACATGTCTTACTCTAGTATTTCCCTTTCCAGCAAGTGAATCCAGAATTCCGACACAATGATTCAAGATAAGTCCAGCCAAAATATAATGATACCAGTAAATGATTCCAGTAAATGATTCCAGTAGGTGATTCCAGTAATAGAAGCCAGGAATGATGATACCAGTAATAGAGGCCAGAAAATAAATGTGTGTCGTATACATGACTCCAGAATATCCATACGTGTTGTAACAGAGAATCACATACAACAAACTAGAACTGAAGTACAGTAATTGACAAATAATTGAGAGAACTATCAGAGAATGTACTCGCCTAATGTCTGAATGTCCAAAGTAAATATACTGTCCGACGAGAGGTATCTGGCTCCTAATCAGAACAGCACAAGTCACAACAAGTCCAAAATGACAATATGAAGTTCTACTATGCATTCTACATGATTTTAGGTCAATCTAGACCAAAGTCAACTCTTAGTCAACTTGGTCAACCCTGAAAGTCAAACCTAGGTCAACTATGGTCAAACTAGGTCTAACAAGTCTAAATTAGGTCAAACAAGTTATTCTAGGTCTAAACAAACTAAGTATATGCAAATCAAATATCCAAGATAGCTACTAACTCATAGCCTAAGTCACTTGCTAAACCAAGCACAAAACTAAACCATAAGCTAACAAGGCACATAAACTTAGTCATATAATGTATATATATTATTCACATTCACATATTCATATACATAGATATATATATAGGAAAGCTATATATATAGGCACATACATACATATATATATATATATATATATATATAGAGAGAGAGAGAGAGAGAGAGAGAGAAATATATATATATATATATAGAAAGAGAGGTAAAAAGTAAGTGAGTATGTGTGTGTTTGGCATGTGTGTGAAAGGATATGTGTTAATGTTCTAAAATTTAGTGATAGGTAGGTGTATGTGACATGGGATACATGATGTCAAAGGGTGTATGAATGCATGTGTGTAAAAGGTTATAGGTTAACTTAGTTTATAGAAATACATACATACATACTTACCTTGTATACATGCATACATACATATCATGTATATTATATTTACATGATACATACATGTATACTTGTATTATATTATACTTACATTCATGCATATTAGATACTTGTATTTATATTAACATATTGCAAACATTCATTTCATTCATGCATCTATGCATTACCTATATGTTTTATACATATGCATACATTGTATATTTATATCATTTCATACATTAACATAGAGACATACAAACATACACACATCATATATTTCATACCTTGTATTACCTTACATATCATGTTATATATTATCATTCATTCCTTTCATATATTACATTCTATATTACCTATATACATGTATTTTCTCCATTCATTCATCCTTGCATTATATACTCTATATTACCATACATGTTATCATTTTATATAGTATTATAATATTTATACATTATGCATTCATATCTATCATTATATATATATCTTGCATTCATATCTAGCATTCATTATATACTTTCATGCATACATTGTATATCATTCTTTCATTCATGCATTGCTTATATGCATTATATTAATAGCATTCCTACATGCTTGCATTCAACCATATATATAAATTAATTTAAAGATAATATATATCATATATATATCATTTTATTCATCTAACATATCATGCATTACATACTCTATATTCATATAATATCCATACTACATAGGCTCATAGGTTACACAAAATGCATATATCGTATAGTCACTCTTCTACATAAAACCAATACTGTACCAATTGGGCATTCAATAATTCTAGGATTAAAATATGTTGTAGCTCTTCGTGTTAGCTTTCCAAAACTTTAAACAGATCGCATTTTCGTGTCCGAAAGCTCCCGAAATTGCGAAAATACCGAAACACGTTCGTCTTTCGTATAGCTGACACTCAAATAATTCTACAGAAAGTTATAGAAAGAATTTGGCTTGTTAAATTATATATTTGGAAAGCTAACTTCGATACGGTTCTTTAAAAAAAAATCGGGAGATAAATCAGAGTTCTAAGCTAAAATTTATGACATTTCTAATTTGCTTTGGTTAATAAAAACGTGGATAAAAATTATGACGGATTTGACAAAAGAACACATATAGGCCAAGATACTTGGATACAAACATAGGTATCCAAATGAAACTCATTCTAACCATCCTAACTAAGATCAATCCACTCTCTAACCATCTAACCACACACACAAATATATATATATATATATATATATATATATATATATATATATATATATATATATATATATAAATATATATATATATATATATATATATATATATACAGTAGAAACTCTCTAAGATAATATTTTAATAAACTCTATAAAAAAAAAAAAATATATATATATATATATATATATATATATATATATATATATATATATATATATATATATATATATATATATATACAGTAGAAACTCTATAAATTAATACTCGATTATTTAATAAACTCTCTACGATAATATTTTTGGCCGGTCCCGACTCGGGGATAGGGTGCTAAATTAATAATTCGCTAAAATTATAAGATAATACATTTTTGATAATTTCTTCAGACCCCATATAAAATATAAATTAATAATTCCTTATATATAGCATATTACATGAATGATTTATGAAGGTTTCTTGAAAAATGACTCAAGAATTGAAGGTTTCTTGAAAATATTTTTAATGTCCATAAAGTGATACACTGAACACAAGAAGCATAATAAGGTGGGAGATTGAAGGTTTCTTTCAAATTGGGCCCTTCATTTGATATACACATGCATTGTATACAATAATTAAGTGGAAGCTTGAAAGGTGTTTGTAAACTACGTAAGTATTTTACTATAAATTAATAAAATATTAATTAATATATAAATTAATAATTATTAATTTATCGATTAATTAATAACTCTTTTAATTAATAAATTTTGGTGGTCCCAAGTGTATTATTTTATAGAGTTTCTACTGTATATATATATATATGCACACAAGTGTCCAAAATAGGATTTTTTTCCACTAGCACACAATCACAACACAAAGGACACTCCTATGACCTCCAAATGGACACGAAATGGAGATACAACCATGGGGGTCATTCCTATGGGTTCAAAATAGACCTATATGCATGAGGAAATGAAAAGGAGAAGGGATTTATACCTCCCGGTAGATCGAATCGAAGAAAAGCCTTCCCGGAGCGACATCGACACGTAGAGATTCCAAAAGGACACGAACGAGCTCCGAATCCTCCCAAACTTGGGTAGCTTCCTCCTTGGCTAGAATGGAGAAGGAAAGAAGAAGATTTGGTGGCGAAATGGAAGGATTTGATAGAAAAATTGCTAGGGATTGCTCTCTAGAAATTTGGGGAAGAACAAGAGAGAGAGTGTGGATGAGAATAATGAAATGAACTTGAGCCTATCCTCTCCCAAAGTGGCTGGCCATATGGGGCTATTTTTCCTATTATGGTAAGGTCCAAAATGCCCCCACTAACCTATTCTATTAGTATTAGGAAAGGGCTAATTGGTTGGGGCTAAATTTGTCATTCTAAAGTCTCTAATCACACTAACCTTATCCATAATAATTAGTCTAACCTCTAACTAAAATATTTCTATCATGTGGGCCATGGCTAAATAATGTGTGGGTCCACTAAAGTCAACACTTCCCTCGGGTCACCGTTTCAAGTTGGATTGAGCTGAAATTCGAACCCGACTCAAATAATCCCAAAACAATATCATAAATAATAAAATAAATTTCAAAAATATTTCAAAAATACAAAATGACAAAAATACCCATGTTCCTGAAAACTGGGGGTGACAAATTCCTCGAAATTAAAACCAAACAATAGTAAAATGTCAAAATCACAAGTCTTAATTTAAAATAGTTTAAAAATGATTAAAAATCACCAAAAATCATAATATAAAATAATAATCAATAAATAATAATTATAATTACAAAATTTCAAAATTACCCTCATCTGGAAAACTGAGTGTTACAGTGAAGGTGATGAAGAAGATGATGGTGAGGATGATGGAGTTATGATAGAGGTGATGAAGGAGTTAGGGGGAGATGAGTTCGGCCATGGAGTGGTGAGTAGTTGGAGAAGATGATGGTGCTGGTGTTGTATGAAGAAGGGGGTGCTGTAAGTTTCTTTAGGAAGTGTGAGAGTGTGAGAGTTGTTGATATGGGAAAAAGAGGAGTTAGTAGCTACTAAGGAGCGGGTTCGGCCACATGGGGATGGGGTGTTGGCTGGTGTGATAAAAAAGAGAGAGTGTGTGTGAGTTTTAATTAGAGTAAAGAGAGAGAGTGAGTGTACATTTGGAAGCTTTTTCAAAAGTAATTGGTGTTGTTGATATGTGATTGGACAAAAGAGAGAGTATAATAAATGGCTTTCTCCAAGAATTATTTGTGCATGGACAAAAGAAGCTAATTTGGTATGTAGGGATTTGAATGCAATTAAGTTAGGAATATCTCCCTAATTATAGTTAGGAGTTGGTCATTAGGTTTAGGTATGGTTTGGATGAGGAAAATTTGGTGTTTGGTGTGTTGTAGAGAGGAAAATGGTGTTGGGTGTCTAGGGTTTGTCATGAGAGTGGTCATATGCAATTGGGTTGGGTTTGTTTGGTTTAGATTGGGTCAAATTTGGGTTTGGTGTCACCATGACCCTAATTTGAGTCATCGATGATCATGGATAAAAAATAGCATGTAGGAACTCAAATGAATGGGACACTAGAGGCAAGTGCATAGTAGACTCAATGTGGGCCATGTCCATACTTTGGGTTGAGAAGTTTGGGTTGGAATTGTGTCTCAAAATCAAGTTGGAAGTAGATGTGACTCCGTAGGGTGAGTCAAGTTTGGGTCTAATCTCAGAAAAGTTGTGCGATAAAAATGAAGCACAATAAGTTGGGTCTGGGTGGCACACGAAGGTCTTGGGTGAGGAATGTCTCGACTAGATCATGTATGTGAAATTGGTTTAGAGAAAACGACTAGTCTTGTGCTCCTAAATTAAAAGTCATGGAAAGGTATATATGATAATCAAAAATAAAAGTGAAAATTTAATAACAACTAAAATTCTCATAATTAATCATGTCTAAACTCTAATCAATCTAAATAAATTCTAATTAAATTTCAGAGGGCTTACAGCAGCAGTCCTCGATCTCCACCGCCACACTTTTCCAGAAAACCTTGTACTTAGATCTCCTGTTTAGGAATCGATTCTACTCTTTTATACGTCTAATATACAAAAAGTTCGTATAATCTTTTGTCATGGCAAACAAGATGGTGACTGTGCTGGGGACTACCTTATCCTCCAACGAAAAAGTGGTGGCGCAATCTGACGACAACTTACTGGAATCTTCTCAGAAGACGTTGGTCGTACGTTTCGACGAACAAGATTTCATTGATCTCTTTTCTGAGGAGAACTTGAGTCCTTCAAAGCGGTTCGTAAAACCAAACAAGACTCGATGCACCTGGGTGCCGAAGGTGGCTGCAACGAACAGCACGTCGGAATGAACTGCACTTTAAAACCCCCTAAACAACGAAGCCCCGAAGAAGATTTTGGCCGCTGTTGACAGGCTGCTTCGCTCAGCTACCACTTCAGGAAAACGCAGCAAGGAGTACGCCCCCCCTCCGACGGGTCTGACAAAGGCGCAATGTTGGAAGAAGCGCGCCGTCACGGACGGAGAAGGCTGTGCAGGCGAGAACTTCTGTCTTTGACAGAATTGCCTATCCATCATGTAAGGCTATGTTGTATTTTGAACATTACGCACCTTCTAGGGGTAACGCAAAGAAGTCCAAGGCGGCACGTGCCTTACACGGCTAAAGTTCTATGACAACCACTCTGTTGGACTCTGAATAATACGAACCTTTTAAGGGTATAGTAGAAAGAGATCCAAGGCAGCACGTGCTTCGCGCAATCAAAGTGCTATGTCAATGGCAGACCAAAGGCCCGCATTGACAGTCAGGCGCGTAGCCAATAGAAAGCTATACAAAACTGGTCCGAGTGCTCCGATGCCTCGACCGGTGAAACCTCGCTGTCACTTGATCACTGATGCACACGATTCAAGCCAGGGGTACCTACTATCGAGATAGATTCGTACGAATAATATTTCTGTAAGCATGGAAGGAGTCTACCTCATCAGCAAATCTCTAACCAGGACCTAAGCGTGTCTCACGTGCAGCTTCCTTGCGCGCACGAAAGGTGCGTAGGAGTGGAGAACTCAACACCTTCCCATAAGCATAAAGCGAGGGAGGGATCTGCGATGCTAGGCATGTCTAAACCAAGGCACAACTGTACCTAGATCACCATCAACTGCTATTGTTGCCAAACACCCGCATCGTCCGTAAAAAGGCGATCCGTCTTCCAAAGACTGCAACCGATGGTATCTGGTGAAGAAGAAGATGAACTCCCCGTTGCTTCATGCAATACGGAGCGGGGTTCTCCATCTTTCAAGAAGCTGTCCAAGATTCCTTCCGTAACGGCAAACAAGCCCAAAAACTGGCCTGGGGGGTAACAAGATGTTGGCCCATTAGTCATGGTCAAACCTGATTTTAATAATTGATCAAACTATGTCTCAATATACGAAACAATTCAGATGTTTACTCAAGACATTTTGGATACTGCTCAAGACCGAAGCTATTTTGCCACTCAAGGCTGTATTTCCTGATGTTATATAATTTTTCTTTCTATTGAGTCAAGGAATACATTGTACACCAAGTTGTATTGGCAAATAGGCTATCCAAAATCGTTTTTCACAATTGACCTATCGTTTTCAAAATAGACCTATGTTTTGAAAAATATCTATTATTTACAAAAGCTTCTGAAGGATTTCAAAAAGCCCAAAATATTTTTCATAAAAACCTGACCAAACCCTGACAGAACTCGACCAGAGTTCGGCCAAGGTGAACGTTATATGAATGTTGGTTTTTGAACTTGGTCTCCCTTCAGTTGCGGTTTGTTACATAGAATTCTGTCCGAGTTCTGCCCGAATTCTGCCAGAGTTCTGTCTTTGAAAAAACTATAAATTGAGAGGAATTTTGATCATTTCAACTCACTCATTCACTTTTATATCTTCTCTTCTAAAGCTTACGTTTCTTCCAAAGAGTTTTCAAAAAGCTTCCATTTTCAAATCCCAAACCAGTTACAATTCTCTAGTCAATTTGCCGGTACGGTGCGGTCTAGAAGATTTCAGAGAAATTGTAATCAGAGGCTTGATTGAAGAAAGACTTTTCAAAACTGAAGTTGGTCGATTTCTTCGTATCAAAGCCCACGTATGTAGAAGTTGCAAGGACTTCGTATGAAAACTTGCGGGATTTTTCAATAGTTGATTCAACTGGAAGCTAGAGTTCTTTCGACTGGACTAGTCCTCACAAGAGGAAAACCAGTATAAATCTCTGTGTTTACGTTTTCCTTCTGAACACTTTTCTTTACAGTTATTACTTTGTGATTATTATTATTTCTGTGATCTAACTGCTAACAAAGTTTTTAATTAGCAATATTCCGCTGCCTACTCTATTCACCCCCCTCTAGAGTATTCTGCTTTATGATTTCGTTCCTATAATTGGTATCAGAGTGGGTTATACAGGTAAAGCAAGGTAAAACTGCAGTTATTTATTTTTAAATTGTTATATAGATCACAATATTACACATGACAACTGTAAAATTCACAAGTGAAGGCCAAGCCACAAACAGACCTCCACTGTTTGACGGTACAAACTACACTTATTAGAAAAATATGGATGAGTTTCTTCTTAAAATCTCTTGATTTTGACTTATGGCATATAGTTATTGATGGCTACAAAAAGCCTCCTCCTATTACTGTTAAGGGAGTTTTTAAACCCTATGATAAATATACGGAGGATGAAAAAAAAGGCCAGTCTTGACGCACGTGCTATTAACGCTTTATTTTGTGCTTTAGGCAGAACTGAGTTTAACAGGGTGTCGACTTGCACAACATCAAATGAAGCATTGAAACTTCTCGAAGTAACCCACGAAGGAACAACACAAGTCAAGGAGTCAAAGATCAACAGACTTACTCAAGAGTACAAGGCGTTCAAAATGAAGCCAAATGAATTTGTCACTCAGATGTTTACGAGATTCCTGGATATTGTAAATCTCTTGTCTTCATTAGGCAAGGAATACAGTAACCATGAGAAGATTCACCAACTTCTACGAGCTCTCACAAAGAACTGGATTCCAAAGGCTACAGCAATCATTGAAGGAAACGACCTCGCAACAATGTCTCTGGAAACACTCATGGGTAAGCTACTCACTCACGAGTTGGAACTTCAAGACTTTGAAGATGCTATACCAAAGGAGAAGTCAGAGAAGTCGATCGCTTTGAAGGCTCAACATAAAAGAACCGTCGAAGATGATTCTGACGACACCGACTCTGACTCTGAAGATCAAGCTGTTCTTGTAAGAAAATTCAAGAAGTTCATGAGATTCAATAGAAGAATAAAAGACAACAACAACAACAACAATGAGGAAGATCCTATTTGCTACGAATGTAAGAAGAAAGGACATATGAAGAAAGATTGTCCAACAGCATCATCATCAACAAGAAAAAGTAGCAAATATGACAAAGGCTACCTGAAAAGATCTACATCAAGGAAGTATGCCAATACAAGCATACGGCATGAAAGCGAAGCCGGCGATTCAAAAGACGAACAATCAGAAGATGCTGCAAATGTATCCTTGATGGCTTGCGATCAGGTGGAACGCCCTTCACATGCTAGAAGCAAATGGATCCTCGACAGCAGTTGCTCACGGCACATGACCAGTGATGCTTCATTATTTACAATACTTTCGAAGAAGAATAAAGAAGGATACGTATCCTTCGGTAATAATTTAAGAGGATACATAATCGGTATCAGTGACATTGGTAAGGTTTCCCTATCATGTGATTAAAGATGTCTGTCTAGTTACCGAGTTAAAACATAATCAGCTCAGCATAAGCCATTTAGCTGATCATGGTTATGGCATTAACTTCGTCAAAGACAAATATACTATAGTTGATAGCTCAACTGGCAGTATTATCTTTGAAGGTATCAGGGAAGACAATATATATGTTATCTATCTGTTAGAAGATGCTAAAAAAGTAGGTAGATGCTTGATGGCCAAGAGCATTGAGAGTCAACTATGGCATATGAGACTCAGTCATGCAAATATGGACACAATTTCAAAACTATCCACAAAGAAGTTGGTGTACGGCTTACCGGACATATCTTTCAAGAAGGATACGGTATGTAGCAAATATGAATAGAACAAAGCTACCCGATCAGTCTTTAAATCCAAGAACACTGTAACTACCACTAGACCTCTACAACTGTTACATATGGACTTACTTGGACCCAGTAGAATTGCTAGTCTAGGTGGTAAGTTATATGCATTTGTCATTGTAGATGATTTTTCTAGATACACATAGGTATTTTTTTCTTGCACGCAAAAATAATGCTTTGTCAGAATTCGTCACCTTTTGTAAGAAAGTACATAATGAAAAATGTTTCATGATTACTCGCATTCGTAGTGATCATGGCAGCGAATTTGAGAATGCAGAGTTCAAGCAATTCTGTGACACACAATTATTTGCATGAATTTTCTTGTCCTAGGACTCTATAACAAAATGGAGTCGTGGAACGTAGGAACAGGACTCTATCTGAAATGGCTAGAGTAATATTGAACCAGTTTAGTCTACCTAGATACTTTTGGGCTGAAGCTGTCAATACAGCGTGTTATATTCTCAATAGGGTTCTAATTCGACCTATATCGAAGAAGACTCCCTATGAGTTATGGTTTGATAGAACACCTACTGTTTTATATTTTAAGATATTTGGTTGTAAATGCTTTATTCTTAATACTAAAGACAATCTGAGTAAATTTGATTAAGGCCGATGAAGGTATATTTTCAGGTTATGCGGCAAAGAACAAAGGGTACAGAGTCTTCAACAAGAGAACCATGATCATCGAAGAATCAATTAATGTCAAGTTTGATGAACTAAATCAACATTCAGTCGATGACGATAATGAAGCCGTGATTACACTGAGTACAGCTACTGCAAAACCTTCACACAAAGATGCAGAACCTTCAAGCAAAGAAGCCGGAACCAGCAATCCCGAGGATACACCAAAAGAGATGAGATTCTTGGCATATCATCCAACGGACTTGGTAATTGGTAAGATTTCCAAGGGTGTAAGTACTCGTTCCTTTAATAAAGATATAGCTTCTTGTGTTGCTTTTGTTTCGCAGTTTGAACCCAAAAACATTGAAGAAGCATGTAGTGATAATTTTTGGTTAGATGCTATGCATGAGGAATTAAACCAATTCGAACGTAATCAAGTTTGGGAACTTGTTCCCAAGCCCATTGATCATCTGGACATTGGCACCCGTTGGGTATTCCGAAACAAATTTAACGAGAATGGTTTAGTGACTCGTAATAAGGCTCGACTCGTAGCTTAAGGACACAATCAAGAAGAAGGTATCGACTACGATGAGACTTATGCCCAAGTTGCGAGATTAGAATCTATTCGCAAGTTATGTGCATTTGCATATTTTCATAATTTCAAGTTATTTCAAATAGATGTTAAAAGCGCATTTTTGAATGGTTTTATAAATGAAAAAATTTATGTAGCTCAACCTCCAGGTTTTACTGATTTCAAAAATCCTGATTATGTTTTCAAGCTGAAGAAAGCCTTATACGGTTTGAAACAAGCCCCTCGTGCTTGGTACGATCGTCTAAGCTTTTTTTTCTACTTGACAACAGTTTTTCAAAGGAAAAGGTTGACACTACACTGTTTGTAAAATCATTGAATAATAATCTTCTTTTGATTCAAATGTATATAGATGATATTATTTTTGGATCTACTGATGAATCTCTTTGTCAAGAATTTTCAAAGTGTATGTAGAATGAGTTTGAGATAAGCTTGATGAGAGAGCTGAAGTTCTTTCTCCGACTGCAAATCAAACAAACCAATAATGGGACGTTCATAAATCAAGCAAAGTACACAAACGATCTATTAAATAAGTTCGACCTGGAAGCAGTCAAACCACTTAGCACTCCAATGACGACTTCAACCAAGCTTGATATTGATGAACAAGGCAAACCCGTCGACATACGTAAGTATCAAGGTATGATCGATAGCTTACTGTACTTAACTGCTAGTCGACCAGATATTATGTTTAGTGTTTGCTTGTGTGCACGTTTTTAAGCCAATCCTAAGAAATCACATCTGTGCGCAGTTAACCGTATCTTCCGATACCTTAGAGGCATTTCTTCTGTTGGCTTATGGTATCCTAAAACCACATCATTTGACCTAACTGGCTATTCTGATACTGATTTTGCCTGATGCAAAGTAGATAGAAAAAGTACCAGCGACATATGTCATTTCCTAGGAAAAGCCCTAGTCTCTTGGTTTAGCAAAAAGCAAAATTATGTCGTATTATCAACAACCGAGGCTGACTATATCTACACAGGACGTTGTTGTGCATAAATTTGTGGATGAAGCAAACTTTAGAAGACTTTGGATTGCATTACACACATATACCCATTTTCTGTGATAACACTAGTTCTATTAATTTGACTAAGAATCTAGTATGTCACTCTCATACTAAGCATATCAAGATTCGACATCATTTTCTTAGAGATCATCAAAAAAATGGAGATATAAACCTTGTATACATAGACACAGAATCAATTGGCTGGCATATTCACAAAACCTTTAGCGGAAGATCGTTTCAATTATTTACGTCGAGAATTAGGAATTGTAGATGTCAATAATACTAATTAATTTTGGTTTATTAATTAATTTATTTAATACTCAATAATTGTTTTCGAGACAAGCCTACAAAGTGTCTGTCTGTCACCACGACTACGGCCGAAGCAAAGCGGTACTTAAGTGTTCTCCGGTGAACCTCCGTTAGCTGGGACAGTACTTCTACAGCTAATCTGAAACAGATGCTGAGTAAAGAAAATTAATTTATAAAATAATATTAATTATATTATTTGAAATTTAAAATTACTAAACTTTGAATTAAATACTTGATATGAGTTGATAAAATGGATATGGCCCACAAATTTTTTTTTAAAACCCAAGAGAACCCTAGGCGAATTCGGCCCGAGTTCAGTCCGAATTCGGCCAGAGTTCAGTTGGTGTTGTATGCATTTTAAACCAGAACCCGAGGCCTTATCATCTTCATCACTTCCAAACAAATTCATCATCACAGCAGCAGCAGCCGAAGAATACCCCAAACCCTAGCTATTCTCCACTCCTTTTCTTCCAAACTACGTGGAGATTTTTATCCAAAATTTGGATTCGTGCGAAGAATCGCGTCCTATACAACATACTTGATTCTCGGAAGGTATAACTCCTTCTCTCCTCTACTTTTAAATTTTAGGGTTTCTTAGTTTTGGAAAAGAATGCCTAAGGGATTCAATCCTTTCAAAAGGAAGAAGACCCATGCCAGTGAAGAGGCATCACCTTCTGATCCGAACACGGATTCCCTCTTTTCTCTGGTCCAATCGGATGACGGCATATCGGATGAGTTTTACTTCAAAACTCATGACCAAGCATTGCTTTGGTTTGCCGATTTTGCTATGCGTACTATATGCACTGGCACTCCGATTAAATGGACTGTATTTCCTGATCATCGTCCCTTGTTTGAGGCATTAGGGTTACACCATCTTGCTACCCTACAATTCCCTATAGCTACTAATGCCCTTAGATTGTTCTATTGTAACTTCGTGTTAGACACTTTTACCACAAAGACTCATGTTGGAAGGATAGATATCAAGTTCGATGATGTATTGTTAGCAGAAATCCTTAGTATTCCAAACGAAGGTGCCCCGCACGATGACATCATCGACTTTGATTTTTTCGAGAGCACGACTCTTGTTAGTTTCAAGAACGAGCTTTGTACGCCCGCACGTGCTCGTCCTGGAAAGTTCAAGGCCAACAACTTGAACTTGTTTAACTACGAGTTACATCGCATCATCTATTCCACTATTCTTGTAGCTCCCCTTCCCGAAAATTTTGAAAATATTTTTTTTATTATTGTATTTATTTGGTTTAAATGGTGATTTTAAATTTGTTTTATAAATAATTATTTAGTTAATTATTATGGTAGATGACTTTGGCCATGGTTGAGTTTTAGAGTACCAGACGACTAGGAATCATGGCACGGATAGTGCAATGGCGTGCCTTGACTAGTGTATTAGCCATGCTATGGAAGGCTGAGCCATAGTGATGCCCTAACTAGGAAAACTAGGCTAAGTTGTGACACGACCCTATAAATAATCTAATTATTTAACTATTATTATATTGTGGACTTGTAGGAGATCGGCTGCACCAATTAGTCCGAACTGGAACCAAACTAAACCTGAACTCGGGTAAGCATGTAGTGAGATCAAATACACCCATGTAGACATATTTCAAGTAGATGCAATGCCTATTATTGGCATATTAAATTTCGTTATTATTATTATTATTATTTTTATTGGGATTGTTATTTAATATTATTATTTTATTGGTTATATTATTTTATTGTCAAATAAGTATTATATATGTGTGCATATGAATGTATGTATATTAAATATTATATATGTATGTATTTGTATGTATATATAAATAAATATTAAATATGTGTGTATTTGTATGTATATATAAATATATATAATAGTGTATCTTATTTAAAAGATATTATTAACTATAAAAGATATAGGCATATCTTATTTAAATATCAAATTGAATCCCAAGGCTAATCCTCTCCATCCCTTCTATAAATAAATATAATCCTTCCTAGTAATATATCTATAAAAACTATATATGCCCCTTCGCCAGTGTCACGCCCCAGAACCAGAATACTGGAGAGCGGGGGCAGACATAGCCAGCTACGTATATTGAAATGGAAACCACCTCGATATACGGTCACGGCTGTCTAGATATATGAGGGTTTACTATAAGCCAACAGTCTCTTATGGTCATGAACAAGCCAAGTGTCTCAATCACAAGCAAGTAAGTAAGGTCGCAAGATATATGATCATTAAATATACAATAATAAGGCATCCCAAATATTACATATTCAGCTGATCATGAAGCTAGTCGTACAAAATGCGGGGACTAGCAAGAGTTAAGTCATACATGATCAACCCTAGGATTTGTTAATCATGTTTACAGCCCGTAGGCAGACAGTAAGTAAAGTGCATCGAGCTAACAGGTGCTCGTCGGCTAAACGCCTCAAAAGAATAGTTTTACAATAGAGTGAGCGAAACAAAATAGAAAACCCACTCGTAGCCCGGGTTCCTTCTAGTCGCCACCATTGGGCTGGAAGCTTGGTAGATCCTCGGGAGCTGCTCCGAAATCTGGCCACACAAAACCAGCTGGGTCAACCCCAGAAAGAGCAAGTGCCACAAGGGGGCCACGAAATAAGAACAAAAGCCAGCAATCAGCACAAGAAAATCTAATATTAAAACTAGAATTTACGAAAATATGGCAGGGTAATATACGACGAGATAACCATGGAACTATTCCGATAGCCAGGTTACAACCCGTAAACCAAACAAGGACCGGGGTTGTAACCCTTCATCTGAACAGAACTTGGTTTCCCACCATTTATCGGCAAGATAATAATGCAAGAAATCAAGACAGGGAGCAATCTTGTACTAGATCAAGACATGGCTAAACTGATTATACCTCATTCAATCAATCACGGCCAAGCAGATACTACGGTTTGCTACTTTAACTAACTAGGGTTATCACAGGCCTAATTACTAACAAGATGCAGTGAGATTGTTCCACAGCCACAAGCCCTGCAGACCATCCAGGTTACCCAGGTCGAAAGTTAGGGGTTGAATTCTAGTGGGTACATCGCCCGGAAGACAAATGTACCCTTAGGTGACTTAGAGGGTGTAACACACGACGGTGTGCTGGAAATGTGCCCTACTCGACGGCAGGCTACAGATCCCAAGAGCGCCCAGGTAACGGGATTGCCTGTAGCTGTGTCATCTCTTCATGACTACTGTGTTATTTTAGTTATTAACCTTAATCCATTTTGGTAGGTACTCCTGATCGTGGTACTCAGGAGTTCCATCCTAGACATGATGCAGGACAGGGCAAGTAGATTTAACAAGCAAGCAAGAAAGAACTACCCACGGTGTCAAGGCAAGTCAAGTTAAGTTAGCCGTCGCAACAGCAACAAGATAAATCATGTCAGGGTACTTGTCAGGAGTGCGCCACGACGGGCCACTATCATGTCAGGTTGGTCATGACAGGAGTGTACCACTACGGGTCGCTGTCGTGTTATGCTAGTTCCTTGTCATACCATGCCATGTACAATAGTCATTCCAAACATATTAAGTAAAATCAAGTTCATGACAAAAGACGTAAGGATATAAAATGGGCGTAAAATATCTAATAAAATATCAATATACAGGGCTATAGAAGAGCCAAGCTTAAAGAAATAAGACCAAAACTCCAAGAGCCAATGGGTTAAGTAAGGGGTTCAGGGAGAAGCGTACGCACAAGGGCACGCACAGCGTACGCAAAAAAGCACGCACGCAGGAGAGCTAAAGTACGCACGCAGGAGAGCTGCGTACGCGAAAAGACACGCACGCAGGAGAGCTGCGTACGCACAAAAGACACACGCAGGAGAGCTGCGTACGCACAAAAGCACGCACGCCAGAGAGCTGCGTACGCGAAAAGTCACGCACGCAGGAGAGCGGCGTACGTAAAAAGTCACGCACGCAAGAAAGCTGCGTACGCGAAAAGTCACGCACGCAGGAGAGCTGCGTACGCAAAAAGTCACGCACGCAGGAGAGCTGCATACGCAAAAAGTCACGCACGCAGGAGAGCTGCGTACGCGTAAAGACACGCACGCAGGAGAGCTGCGTACACGAAAAGTTACGCACGCAGGAGAGCTGCGTACGCGTAAAGACACCCACGCAGGAGAGCTGCGTACGCGTAAAGACACGCACGCAGGAGAGCTGCATACGCGTAAAAACACGCACACAGGGATAGGGTCTTCTTCTCCATGGCTGAGAAGAAGCTCCCATGGCTCCAAAACTTCAAAGCATCACAACTTGACCATCCAAACTCCAAATCCGGATTTCCAAAGTTCCAACCAGGGTGGAATTGAACTCTCTTCCACATGGAAACATCAAAACCCATAAAAATCCAACCTAAATAGATCAAAACCATGCAAAACCGAAAATAGAGAAAACTTAGATCTAGAACAATGGAGACTCCAAATCACAAAATGCTAAGTTCTAATGTTGATCACCATGTCCTAATCTAGCAAATGGACAAATAAAAGAGGGTTCTTATGTGGTGGCAAGGTGCACTTGCCTATGGGTGGGTGTTGTGGAGAGGAAGGAGAAGAGTGTTGTGTAGAGGAAGGAGAAGAAAAAATTAATGGAGGTTTATGAGGAGAGAGAAAAAGTTGGTAGAGTTTTAAAGAGGGTGGGATGTGGTGTGTTGAGGGTGGAGCATAGGCTAAGGTGTTCCAATACACATAAACCAAACCAAACCAAACCAATTAAAACCGAGCCATGCCAAAACCCAAAATACGAGAAATACCAAAATTCCACAAGTTGAGAAAAATAAAAATACATGCCAAAATCCATATACGAGTATAAATACGAAATACGAGAAATACGGGAAATGAGGGTGACAGCCAGACCCCCGATTTACGTTTTTCTCTCCTCCGGCCTACTCTCTTCTGAACAAGCCAAAACCTTCATGACCCATACTTGTTCATTCTTGTTTATATGATTCATGTGGATTGAGATATAGTTTAGATTAGATATGATACCATGACCTTGACAGCTTATACGTACTCGAGTCGGGCTGGAGTCTGCTCGATACGTAGCTGGCTTGCTCACGAGCTCGCATCCGAAAACCGGGTACGGGTCGTGACAAGTTTTTGTGGTGGCCCATGCAGGTCAGAGCATTTTGTATCGGTTACGTAACTGTACTGATACGAGCCTGCGATAATGACTAAACCTGGAAATCTCAATCCACACTGCCTTGAAAATTCTCTTAGAAATTCTCTACGTCCTTGAAAACTCCATATTTGCTCTCGAATATACTTCTTTGCTTCCTGTGCCATTGATTCTCGTCCATTTTATTTTGGGGTGACGAATGATCGTGCTGTCTAGAATCCAATAGAAATCCTTAAATTATAGTATATATTGCTTGGCTATTAAATATTGGTTGTTTATAGATATGAGGATTATAGTTGACATATGCCTAGATATCTGCTGGTAGAATTGTTAGCAACTAGTTAGAAGATTATAAGATTTTAGTGACCGTGTTTTGAGGAGTAGTGTGACCAAAGGTGGGTAGAAGTCCTCGGGGTTTCGTAGTTACAAAATGATCAGGAGGAGGATATAAAATATTTTGAGAAATTAAATTTGAGGAGATTAAGGTAATAGTAGACTTTGATTTTTGAGGAATAGTTACGAGTTAGAATTTCGAGGACGGAATTATTTTTAAGATGGGTAGATTTGTAGCTACCCTTCCCAAAAATTTTGAAAATATTTTTTTTATTATTGTATTTATTTGATTTAAATGGTGATTTTAAATTTGTTTTATAAATAATTATTTAGTTAATTATTACGGTAGATGACTTTGGCCATGGTTGAGTTTTAGAGTACCAGACGACTAGGAATCATGGCACGGATAGTGCAGTGGCGTGCCTTGACTAGTGTATTAGCCATGCCATGGAAGGCTGAGCTATAGTGATGCCCAAACTAGGAAAACCAGACTAAGTTGTGACACGACCCTATAAATAATCTAATTATTTAACCATTATTATATTGTGGACTTGTAGGAGACCGGCTGCACCAATTAGTCCGAACTGGACCCAAACTAAACCTGAACCCGGATAAGCATGTAGTGAGATCAAATACACCCATGTAGACATATTTCAAGTAGATGTAATGCCTATTATTGGCATATTAAATTTCATTATTATTATTATTATTATTTTTATTGGGATTGTTATTTAATATTATTATTTTATTGGTTATATTATTTTATTGTCAAATAACTATTATATATGTGTGCATATGAATGTATGTATATATAAATATTATATATGTGTGTATTTATATGTATATATAAATAAATATTAAATATGTGTGTATTTGTATGTATATATAAATATATATAATAGTGTATCTTATTTAAAAGATATTATTAACTATAAAAGATATAGGCATATCTTATTTAAATAACAAATTGAATCCCATGGCTAATCCTCTCCATCCCTTCTATAAATAAATATAATCCTTCCTAGTAATATATCTATAAAAACTATATATGCCCCTTCGCCAGACCTCCGATTTACGTTTTCCTCTCCTCCGGCCTACTCTCTTCCGAACAAGCCAAAACCTTCATGTCCCATACTTGTTCATTCTTGTTTATATGATTCATGTGGATTGAGATATAGTTTAGATTAGATATGATACCATGACCTTGACAGCTTATACGTACTCGAGTCGGGCTGGTGTCCGCTCGATACGTAGCTGGGTTGCTCACGAGCTCGCGTCCGAAAACCGGGTACGGGTCGTGACACTTTTTCCCAAATCTACTTCAAAAGATGATGTCACTGCACTAGAACTTTCTGCCCTATACCACATTCTTAAGGGGATTTTTTTCTGCCACTAAGACTATCATATAGATGATGGGTAGATGTCGCAGAAGAGAGCGCTATCTCTCTTATGCGATGCTTATCCTACGTATCTTTTAGCATTTTGACGTTGACTTATCCACTTGCGCTCTGGACCCTGAGCCCAAGTTTCTCAAGCTTTCTCGTCGTAGCATTGCCACTGCTCCTCCACCTCCTGCACCTGCTCCTACTGCACCTGTTCCTCCTTAGTCTTACCCTATGACTTTTGAGGGTATTCATCAGCACCTCTCGGATCTGCAGACTTTCTTTATTGACACTTCCTGGGAACATGAGTTCCATGACGTGAGTTGGTTTCACGCTATTGCCAACTCTTTTACTGATCTCAGATTTTCTCAGACGGGTCACTCTGCTAGCTCTCTTCCTAGAGACCCTTCTGTATCTGGTTACCGCATTGATGATGTGGCGGTCCACTCTCTGTTCTAGCCAGGGAACGCTTACGATTGGTATCGTACTTCTGGTGCTATTCCACACACCTCTGGAGCTGGCACTTCTGGAGCTGGTCCATCCGGACATGGTGGACATGCTGGCACTGTAGATAATGACGATGACGATGAGGATGATTTTTGATTTGTCATACTTTTAAGACTGATGATTTTGTCTTTTGTTTACTTGGAAATGCTCCGACATTCCAAGCTAGTATCAGTACTCTTATTTGGTTACGATTTGTGACTTTTTGTTTGATGGACATGTTACATGCTTCAGTTTAGCATTTTATTCAGTTCAGCTTTTCTTATAGCATTATCTTTTATTTATGCTTCCATTTACACTGCCTGTGAAATATTCTCTACTTATCATATTTTTTCTGTCTGTGACTTTTATACCATGCCTGTGATACATATTTTTAGTTGTGTTTCTTCACTGTTTGTTACTTATGCATATATTGCGGGAGAGCTTTCTCTTTTATAATTATTTTACTAAGTGACAACGGGGGAGAAATAAGATCTAACATCTTTATGAATACATGATACAGGATATGAACAATTTTCTAATTATATATATCAGTACAATTTTGATTTGATAAAGGCCAAAGATGTTATATCGGTCAAGGTTTGTCAATTATCAAAATGGGAGAGATTGTTGGCCCTTTGGTCATGGTCAAACCTGATTTTAATACTTGATCAAACTTTGTCTCGATATACGGAACAATTCAGATGTTTACTCAGGACATTTTGGACACTGCTCAAGACCGAAGCTATTTTGTCACTCAAGACTGTATTTACTTATGCTATATAATTTTTCTTTTTATTGAGTCTAGGAATACATTGTACACCAAGTCGTACTGGCAAATAGGCTATCCAAAATCGCTTTTCAAAATTGACCTATCATTTTCAAAATGGACCTATGTTTTGAAAAACATCTATTATTTACAAAAGCTTCTGAAGGATTTCAAAAAGCCCAAAATATTTTTCATAAAAACCTGACCAAACCCTGATAGAGCTCGACCAGAGTTCGGCCAAGGAGAATGTTATATGAACGTTGGTTTTTGAACTTGGTCTCCCTTCAGTTGCGGTTTGTTATATAGAATTATGTCTGAATTCTGCCCGAATTCTGCCAGAGTTCTGTCATTGAAAAAACTATAAATATAGAGGAATTCTGATCATTTCAACTCACTCATTAACTTTCATATCTTCTCTTCTGAAGCTTACGTTTCTTCCAAAGAATTTTTAAAAAGCTTCCATTTTTAAATCCCAAGCCAGCTACAATTTTCTAGTCAATTTGTCGGTACGGTGCGGTCTAGAAGATTTCAGAGAAATTGTAATCAGAGGCTTGATTGAAGAAAGACTCTTCAAAACTGAAGTTGGTCGAGTTCTTCGTATCAAATCTCACATCTGTAGAAGTTGCAAGGACTTCGTATGAAAACTTGCGAGATTTTCTAATAGTGGATTCAACTAGAAGCTAGAGTTCTTCCGACTGGACTAGTCCTCACAAGTGAAAAACCAGTATAAATCTCTGTGTTTGCGTTTGCCTTCTGAACTTTTTTCTTTACAGTTATTACTTTGTGATTATTATTATTTCTATGATCTAACTACTAACAAAGTTTTTAATTAGCAATATTCTGCTTCCTACTCTATTCACTCCTCCTCTAGAGTATTCTGCTTTACGCTTTCGTTCCTACATAATACAGCAGTACCCAGTACGGGTGTATTCTAATGCACACGTGCCAAATCTAGATCCTTGGCTTAAGAAGGTGACGCTGCAGATGCAACATTAGCTGGAGGTGGCCATCCCTCCATCATTCAGGACAATCCCGTCTTCCAATCCAATGTGGAACTGTATGACACAGATTCCACAGTTGGCACAGGTAGCCAAAAAACTGGAGGTAGCAATTATAACGAATCAGAGGATTATTGCAAACTACCGGTTTATCCTCAAGACAACGGGACTCAGGCGTCTAAGCCAGAGAGCAAAAGATCTTTCATCCCTTCTACCCATCTGCACATGATGTTCGTGTTCGTGGCCGAAAGTGACCACGTGGACAACAGCGAAGGATCTAGTCAGCAGAAACGTACACAAGCCCTTGAGATGGGGATGAATACGTTGAACGATACTATGAAGTCCTTGGCTTCTGTCGTCTTGGAGATCAAGAAGAAATTGGCACCCGCTGTGGCTGCTCCTGCAAACCAAGACCCAAGGACTAATGGCGGGTCCAATGTGCCTTACATCCTGAGCCAAGTAGCGCCCCCGTCATCTACTCCATCAACAATAAGACCTGCAATGTCGAGTGAAGTACAGCAGGCCCTCAAAGAGTTGTACGCTCGCCACGATGCCAGAGAAAAGCAAGAATCACTCCAAAAGATGGAGATTCGGCAACCATATCCTGCCGAATGGGATAATGTGATATATCCTGTAAAATATAATCCGTAGACGCTTACGTCGTTCGATGCAAAGGAGTCGCCCCATCGATATTTGTGGTACTTCGCCTCAGTAACAGGGCATCTTCCAAAAGACGACGCTCTCCTTACCAAAATATTCATAGGACCACTGCAGGGAGTGGCCTAAGAATAGTTTTATAGCCTTCCGGATAATTGTATTTCGTCGTTCGAAGACTTGAAGAGCCTATTCTTCAATCGATTCTATGAAGGGGAATAGACATGACAATATCGACTCTCATGGATATTGTCCAGAAGGAGAAGGGACTCGTACGTGCATACATTAAGCACTTCCGTCGGGCCGCTCAGATATTATCCCCTGATATACCAGAGCCCATGCTTATGGACTCCTGCCGCAAAAATATGCTTCCCACAATCAAATTGTGGCTCATTGCTCCTTGTGTAGAATGTACGCCCTTTATTACAGAGACAGACATGGTGGAAAGGAAAGATCGAGACGCATAGCTATTGGGACTGAGTTTTCTATTGTTCAAAGACAAAGGAAGGCGCTCATCTAGCAACAATCCCGCTCCCAAAGACTGTAAAGGGAAACAAGCTGTGACCGTCAACATCTCCAAGGGTTCAGCAATAATGAACCCTAAGCCGGTCGAAGCGCAGAGGCCGAAAGAGGCCTACTCCTTCAATGACAAAGACACACTATAACTCTTCGATATGTTGATGAAGGGTGGCAAGCTTCAGCTCCCGTCTCCTAAGCATCCCGATGAAGTCGGAATGGTGCACAATCCAAAGTACTGGCACTACCACTAGTATGTCCACCATTCGATACGGGACTGCTATGTATTGAAAAGACAGATCCAGTACCTCATCGACGCCAAGGTTATTTCGTTCGACTACGAGAAAAACACTGTTACCTCCAATATGGTCACTCTCCAGTTAAAAAGTTTTTCGAGAACAAAGGATCAAGAAGGTGTAGTCTCCGTCCCGAGAGCAACGTTGGAAGAAGTCAATCTTCCACCAGCCCGTGACAAATCTCAAGGCCTCATCACATTTACAACACCGCGAGGTGAAGTGATGTGGATCCATCTTGATCTTGCCCCAGACATGATGGTGCCTGCAGTGTGCACTCTGTCAAGGGGAAGAAAGTCAAGTCATGTCGTATGGTTTCTACATCGGCCGATGACACTCTGGTTACCACTCAATCGGCTCACCAACGAGAAGAAAATCAGGCTTCGAAAGTGGAAACACCTCCCCCTGTGGTGGACACTGCCCCCGATACATGGGAAGCTGGACCGTCTCAAGCTCCTGCCGCAGACAAGCAAAGGCAGAAGGAGGTTCGCTTTGTCAACTCGATAGTAGGACCGATCAAGCCCTACAACATCGACATATTGGCACAGCTGGCTCATATCCCGACTCGACTGTCACTCTTCGAGCTCCTCCATCTCTCCAAAGAGACTCGAGACGCCCTCAACGAAGCTTTATAGAATGCTGACTCCTTCCTTCCCCAGGTGAAACCGCCCATGGAGGACCCTGCTGCATGCCCATATTGTAACAGTGTGGTCGAGGGGATTTCTAATATTACCTTCACCCAGTAGGACATATCGCTGAAGAACAATCGGCACAATTGGCCTCTGTACTACACAAGATATATTGGTGCCATTAAGGTCGATTGCATCCACATCGACTATGGCTCTTCTCTTAACATCATCCCTCAGAGTTTACTCCAAGCTTTAGGGATCCTAATGCATGGACTGACTGTATCGAACATTACAATCAGCAGCTTCAATGGTGGAAAGAGTAAGTCCCTGGGCAAGATTTGCCTGAAATGTCAAATAGGTGATCTCCAGACTGACGTAACTTGCTACGTCATTGTCGTCGATATAAACTACAACATATTGTTCGGACGACCATGGATACATAAGTACATGATCATGCCCTCCACTCTTCATCAATGCATGAAGTATATGGCCAGTGACGGGACCATCAAAACTGAGTTCGCTGACATTGACCCATTCTGTGGACTCGAAGCATATTGTACAGAAGCCGAGCTGTATAAGTCAATCCCTGGGACGATGATGCCCATGATGCCGATGACGAGACAGATACTGTATCGAAAATCATAGCTGTCGTGGAATAACCATTGAGGGTTCGATTGAAGGAAAAACTTCCCAACACATCAGCTTCGAGGCAAGGCTTCGGCTCGGTCGCCCTCGATAATATCAGCCTTTATCCAGGAGCCTATGCAAATAAGGCTTTCCCGGAAGGCCCTAAGACCAACTCTAAAGTCGTAGGAACCTCCGACTACACCTCCCTTGGTAGTCAAGTTGAAGGGGAAACCTCCTCCACCTTCTTCCACAATAGCCCTAGTGCTCACAGATGAAGAGTTGGAAGCTTACGTGTATGCCGATACTGAGGTGCACTCTTTAGATGGTGTAATCCCTCGGGATAAAATTTTATATTTTATTAATAGGAAGTTGTATTTCAATTACTCTTGTGCTCATTGGAACACTAGGTATTTCTTAGACAACAATTTATATATATAACAAACACAAGTGACAACCGCTAGTCTCGTAAGCTGAGTTGTCCCTTCTAAAGGTGCCTACTTCTTGGTTCTAGCAAGGAAGAAGGAGGAGGAACATATCATCTTCTGTTGATTGGAGCATCCTCAGCAGCTGGCTCTGACAAAACCAGAACCCGATAACGGCAAGATGCAACTCTACCGTTACACTACTCAAGCTAAACACATTATCCAGAAGATGGGCTATGACTTGAACAACAATAGAGGTCTGAACTATGGCAAAGGTCGGCGCCTCCCCTTACGACTTCGTGCTCCAAAGGAAAAGTCCAAAAATTATTACCAATGCACTCGCTGGGGGTTGGGTTACGTTACACCCGCAATAACTTCGAAGAGTTTAGAGCCGGAGTCTTAATGTATTCACACTCTTCCGACTCCTCAACATGGGACTCTGATACAAGTATCGGCCAAGCCTTCAAGAAGATATTATCCGTCAATATGGTCTTTATAGATCCCTAGTCGAGGATGAAGACCAAATGCTTGAATTTTTTGAAGATGAACCCTGGGCTCAACGCTTGGGATCACAATGGGAATGACGCTTCAAACAACGTGAACCTCCTACTGAAGATGAAGTCGTCCAAGTCGAGGTAGGAGATGAGGCTTCTGTAAAACCCCTATTTTATATTTTTATTTTTATTATTTTATTAGACTTAAAAATGAATTTATACAATTTATGGTTTTATTTATTTTTTTTTTAAAAATGACCTTAGCCATTGTTGAGTTTTTGAGCACTAGACGACCATGACTTTTAGCACGGAAGTTGTAGCAGTATGCATTGACTAGTGTACCAGTCATGCCGGGGGAAGCCTAGCCATGGTGATGTCTAAACTAGGAAAACTAGGCCAAGTTGTGAATGGACTTATTTAAATTATTTTAATTAAATATTATTTTATAATTTGATTTTTAGATGATCCGTTTTGTCCAATTCAGCCCGAACTGGGCCCGAACCAAATTTAAGCCATGTAGGCATGGGATGGGACCAAGGTGGCCATGTAGAAATATTTTATGTACGTAGAAATATTTTCTAAATTATTTTAGAATTTCATGTACAATTCATAATTATTTAATTATTTGTACAATTATTGGTATTTTATTATTAAAAATATTTTACAACGTTGTACAATTTTTGAACTCGAAAAAGGTGTGGTATAAGTTCACCAAGACCACCATAGGACTATTTTGTTATTTTATATTTTTAAAGTTATTTTTATGGTGATTAAATATACATATTGATTACTAGTAGATATCATTATTATTTGTTGTCCTATTTATGGTCAATTGAAATTGTATATATATAAATATCTTTAAATACATTATATATATGGATGGATAATATTTCTTTTTATTTTAAAATTTTTGAAGATTTTATGGTGAATATATGGAAATATATATTTGTATAGATATATACATATAATGATTTAAGCTTTTGGTTTAAAAAGTTTTGGAAAAAAAAAGAAAATGAATATGTGGTCGGCCCCACAAGTGGGAACCGACCACATGTACCCAAGCAACTAAATAGCAGCAGCAGCACTGTAGGAACGAAATCGTAAAGCACAATACTCTAGAGGGGGGTGAATAGAGTTGGCAGCGGAATAATGCTAATTAAAAGCTTGTTAGCAGTTAGATCACAGATATAATAATAATCACAAAAGTAAATGACATAATTTAAAAGTGATCAGAAGACAAACGCAAATACCGAGATTTACACTGGTTTCCCTCTGTTGAGGACTAGTCCAGTCGGTAGAACTTTTGCTACCAGTTGAATCCACTATTTGCAAAACCGCAAGTTTTCTTACGAAGTCCTTGCAACTTCTACAACGCGAGCTTTGATATGAAGAACTCGTCCAACTTCAATTGTGAAGAGTTGAATCTTCTATCAAGCCTCTGATTACAATCACTCTGAAACTTCTAGACGGTACCGCACTGGCAAATCGACTAGAGGATTGTAACTGGCTTGGGATTTGAAAAAGAAAGCTTTTAAGAACTCTTTGGAAGACTGAGAGCTTAAGAAGAGAGAAGATTGAAAGTGAATTGGTGTGTTAAAAAGATCGAAATCCTTCTCTATTTATAGGAGTTCCAAAGACAGAATTCGGGCAAAATTCGGGCAGAACTCGATGAGCAAATCTCGGTCAAATCCCCAACTGCAGGAGGACCAAGTTCCAAGGAATTAAAAAATCAAAACGGCCACTAACCGAACTCTGGCCGAACTCGGGTCGAGTTTTGTCAGGGTTTGGTTAGGGTTTTTCAAAATAGATTTTGGGGAATTTTGAAAACCTTTTTGGAGCTTTTGTAAATACGAATGTTTTTCAAAACTAAGGACATTTTAAAAACATTTTGAAATCATTTTAGAATAGCCCATTTGCCAGTACGACTCGGTGTACAATGTATTTCTAGACTCAATAAAGTAAAAGATTATATTGCTCAAAGAAATACAGACTCGAACAGGCAAACAACGCTTCGGTCTTGAACTGAGTAGATAGTCGTTCTTGATCATGTCCAAGAGTCCGAGATATCCTGACTAGCTCCATATATCGAGACAAAGTTTGATCAATTATTAAAATCAGTTTGACCATATGACCAATGGGCCAACAATCTCCCCCATTTTGATAATTGACAAACTATGAATGATATAACATCTTTTGAGATAAGATACCACAAAAATTGTTCAATTCCTATATTATTCTCAAAACAAAATGTTAGATCCTTTTTCTCCTCCGCTGTCAAATAAGCTACAACAGTGAAGAAACACAAGAAAATAATATCTCATGCAGTGAGAATATACAAGACATAACAGAGAAGTATTTCACAGGCAGTTTATAATATAGAAGCAGATAAAGATGCTATAAAAAATAAATAAACTGATATGAAAGATAAACTACGCATCCCATAAAAATAAAATGATGTTCAAGAGACATCAAGAAATATCCAGCACAAGTCCTAAAAAAAACTGATAATAAAAGCTAAAAAGAAAGAAACTTGGAATGTCGGAGCATTTCCAAGTATACAGTAGACAATAACTAAGTCTCAAAATCAGCTAATACATCATCATCACATCTCCTCATCATCCTCATCATCATCATCAGCAGCATGATCGGCATGTCCAGAAGGACCAGCTCCAGAAGTGCCAGCTCCAGAAAGGTGTGGAGTAGCACCAGAACTGCGATACCAATCATAAGCGTTACCGGGCTGAAAGTAGGCATGAACAGCCTCATCCTCACAGCGGTAACCAGAAAAGGCTGGATCTCTAGGAATAGAACCGGCAGAATGTACAGTCTGAGCAAATCGGAGATCAGCGAGAGAATTTGCTATCGCCTGATAACGAGTGACATTGCGGAACTCACGTTCGCGGGCCATATCCGTCATCGAGACGTGCAAATCAGAAAGATGCTGGTGTATGCCATCAAAGGTCATGGCATACTGCTGAGTAGGTGGAGGAGGTGGAGCAGTAGGAAGAGCAGCAGCAGTCATACTACGACGAGATAGCTTAAGAAACTTGGGCTCAGGGTCTTGAGTACAAGTTGACAGATCAATATCAAAATGCTGGAAGATGCATGAAAGAATTATCGCATAAGAGAGATTTCTATCTCCTACACGACAAAGTCCCATAATCTGGATAATAGTCTTAGGGGCAGAAAAAAATCCCCTTAAGAATATGATACATAGCAGACAGCTCAAGTGATGTGACATCATCCTTTGAAGTAGACTTCGGAAGGAGAGTGGAGTAGATGATGCGATGCAATTCATAACTAAACAAGTTCAAGTTATTGGCCTTGAACTTTCCAGAGCGAACTCGATCAGGGGCACAGAGTTCAGCTTTGAAACTAGCAAGTGTCGTACCGTCGAGAAAATCAAATTCAGTGATATCATCAAGCGGTACACCTTCGTTAGAAATACCAAGGATTTCCGCTAAGAGGACATCATTGAACTCGATATCTAGTCCGCCAACACGAGTACTTACGTCAAACGTATTTAGTACGATATTGCAATAGAAAACTCTAATGGCATTAGTAGCTACCAGGAAACAAAGTTTAGCAAAGTGTTGTAACCCTAATGCCTCAAAATAAGGGCGGTGATCTGGAAACACAGTCCATTTACTAGGAGCGCCTGTGCATATGGATCTCATAGAAAAGTCTCCATACCACAGAAGGGCTTGATCTAGGGTTTGAAAATAAAACCCATCGAACGCGTCATCGCTCGATTGAACTGGCGAAAAGAGGAAATCCGTCTGTGGATTTGAAGATGATCCTTCCTCACTAGGATTGGTCGTCTTCTTCCTCTTGAAGGGGTTGAATCCCTTAGGCATTGTGCAAATAAAGTAAATATGCACGAATTTGAAAAGAGGAGAAATATGGAGTTATATCTCCCGATAATCAAGTATGCTGTAGAGGACAACGATCTCCGCACGAATCTAAAATTTGGATGGATTTCACCACGTAGATTGGGAAAAACAAAGTAGTGAAGAACTAGGGTTAGGAGAGCTTCGTGCGGCTGCTGTTGCTGTGGAAGAGGTTTTAGAAGCAATGAATAAGAAGAGGCTCTCGGGTTCTGGTTATATAACCAGATACCACTAACCGAACTCGGGCCGAATTCGGTCCGAACTCTGGCCGAATTCGCCTAGGGGTTCTGTTAGTTGGTTTGGGCCACTTTCTTTTTCATTGATTCATTTCAAAAATTTAATTCAAAGATTAGTAATTTCAACCTTCAATTAATATAATTAATATTATTTTATAGATTAAATTTCGTTACACAGCGACTGTCTCAGATTAGCTGTAGGAGTACTGTCCCAGCTGGCGGAGGTTCACCGGAGAACGTTTACATACCGCTTCGCTTCAACCGTAGTTGTGGTGACAGACAGACTCTTTATTGGCTTGTCTCTAACACAGTTTTTGCGTTTTGAAATATAATCATAAAACAAAATTAATTAACATTATTGACGTCCAAAATTCCTAATTCTTGACATAAATAATTGAAATGATCTTCTGCTAGAGGTTTTGTGAAGATGTCAGCTAATTGATTCTCAGTGTCTATGTATACAAGGTCAATATCTCCATTCTGATGATGATCTCTAAGAAAATGATGTCGGATCTCGATATGCTTAGTACGAGAGTGACATACTGGATTCTTAGTCAAATTAATTGTGCTCGTGTTGTCACAGAAAATAGAAATATGTGTGAAAAATAAATCATAGTCTTCCAAGGTTTGTTTCATCCATAAAATCTGAGCACAACAACGTCCTGCGGCGATATACTCAGCCTCTGTTGTTGATAGGGCTACAGAATTTTACTTTTTACTAAACCATGATACTAAAGCCTTGCCTAAGAAATGACATGTGCTGCTGGTACTTTTTATATCAACTTTGCATCCAGCAAAATCTGCATTCGAGTAACCAATAAGGTCAAAGGACTTGGTTTTGGGATACCATAAGCTAACAGAAGAAGTGCCCTTAAGGTATCAAAAGATACGCTTAACTGCGCACAGATGTGATTCCTTTGGATTAGCTTGAAAACGTGCACACAGGCAAATACTAAACATAATATCTGGATGACTAGCAGTTAAATAAAGTAAACAACTGATCATACCTCGATACTTACGTGTGTCGATAGGCTTGCCTTGTTCATCAATATCAAGCTTTGTTAAAGTTGCCATCGGAGTGCCAATAGGTTTGACATTGTCCAGATCAAACTTCTTTAGCAAATGTTTTGTGTACTTGGCTTGATTTATGAATGTCCCATTGTCAGTTTGTTTGATTTGCAGTCCGAGAAAGAATTTCAGCTCTCCCATCATGCTCATCTCAAACTCATTTTGCATACACTTAGAGAATTCTTGACAAAGAGATTCATCAGTAGATCCAAATATAATATCATCAACATAGACTTGTATTAAGAGAAGCTTGCCATTAAAAGACTTAATAAAAAATGTAGTGTCAACCTTGCCCTTTGAAAAATTGTTGTCAAGTAGGGAAGAGCTTAGACGATCATACCAAGCACGAGGGGCTTATTTTAAACCGTACAAAACTTTCTTTAACTTGAAAACATGATCAAGATTTTTAAAATCTGTGAAACCTGGAGGTTGTGCTACAAAAACTACTTCTTTTATCAAACCATTTAAAAATATACTCTTGACATCCATTTGAAATAATTTGAAATTATGAAAACATGTAAATGCACATAACATGCGAATGGATTCTAATCTCGCAACTGGGTATAAGCCTCATCGTAGTCGATACCTTCTTCCTGATTATATCCTTGAGCTACGAGTTGAGCCTTGTTACAAGTCACTAAACCATTCTCATTAAGTTTATTTCGGAATACCCAACGGGTGCCAATGACCGGATGATCAATAGGTCTGGGAACAAGTTCCCAAACTTGATTCCGTTCAAATTGGTTTAATTCCTCATGCATAGCATCTAACCAAAAATGATCACTACATGCTTCATCAATGGTTTTGGGTTCAAACTAAGAAATGAATGCAACACTAGAAACAATATCTCTACTGGATGTACGAGTACTTACACCTTTGGTAATATCACCAATTACCAAATCCTTTGGATGATCAGCCGTAAATTTCAATCTTTTCGGCAGACTCCGAAGGTAGCTGCTTCCGGGTTCTTCTCTTGGAGAATCAGCTGGTGTTGAGCTTGGTACAGTTAGATCTTCGTCATTGTCATCGATAGTCATTTGATTCAATTCATCAAAGGTGACGTTGATTGATTCTTCGATGATCATAGTTCATTTATTGAAGACTCTGTATCCTTTGCTCTTAGCCGCATAACCTAAAAATATACCTTCATCGGCCTTTTCGTCAAACTTTCACAAATTATCTTTTGTATTAAGAATAAAGCATTTACAACCAAATATTCTAAAATCTAAAATTGATGGAATTCTATCAAACCATAACTCAAATGGAGTCTTCTTCGATTTGGGTCGAATTAGAACTCTATTGAGAACAAAACAAGCTGTATTGACAGCTTCAGCCCAGAAATATTTGGGTAGACTAAACTGGTTTAACATTACTCTGGCCATTTCGGATAGAGTTATGTTCTTACGTTCCATAACTCCATTTTGTTGTGGAGTCCAAGGGCAGGAGAACTCGTGTACAAAATCGTGTGTGTCATAAAATTGTTCAAACTCTGCATTCTCGAATTTGCCACCATGATCGCTTCTAATACGAGTGATCATGTAACCTTTTTCATTCTATACTTTCTTGTAAAAGGCGACAAATTCGGATAATGCATCATTCTTGCGTGTCAAAAAGTATACCCACGTGTATCTAGAGTAATCATCTACAATTACAAAAGCATATAACTTACCTCCGAGGCTAGCAACTCTGTTAGGACCAAATAAGTCCATATGTAGCAATTGTAGAGGTCTAGAAGTACATACTGCGTTTACTGACTTGAATGTGGATCTGGTAGCTTTGTTCTTTTCATATTGGCTGCATACCGAATCCTTCTTGAATGTTATGTCCGGTAAACCGCGTACTAGCTTCTTCGTGGATAATCTTGAGATTGTGTCCATATTTGCGTGACAGAGTCTCATATGCCACAGATGACTCTCGTCACTTTTAGCCATTAAGCATCTACCTGAAATGTTAGTTTTTTTCAACAAATAGAAAACATATATGTTGTCTTCCCTGATACCTTCAAAGATAGTACTACCAGTTGAGCTATCAACTATAGTACATTTGTCTTTGCCAAAGTTGATGCCATAACCATGATCAGCTAAATGACTTATGCTGAGTAGATTCTGTTTCAACTCGGTAACGAGACAGACATCCTTAATCACAGGATAGGGAGCCTTACCAATATCACCAATACCGATTATATACCCTTTTAAATTATTGCCGAAGGAGACGTATCCTTCTTTATTCCTCTTCGACAGTGTTGTGAATAATGAAGCATCACCGGTCATGTGCCATGAGCAACCGCTGTCGAGGATCCATTTGCTTTTAGCATGTGAAAGGTGTTCCACCTACAAAACAATTTATAGATAAAACTTTTGGTACCCATTTCTTGTAGGGTCCTGAAATATTAGCTTTTGGTATCCATGCATAAATATTTAAATCAACAAGCTTTTTTTATTCTACATGCAGGAGAAATATGACCAGTGTAGCCACAATAATGACATTGTGCATGTTGAGTGTTCAAAGCTGAGTGGTGTGCATGGTTGGTAGGTTTAGGTTTTACAGTATAGAAGAAAGCATACCTATAATCCTGTTTAGGCTTAACCTTTTGGGGTAAAGGTTTGATATGGTTAGGTTTGACAGTGTTTGGTTTGGGAATGTTCCGATTATTCGGTAAGTAACACGTATTAGGGTAGGAAGCAGCAGTCTCAGGCTTTTTTCCTAACCTAATTTCCAATCTTTTGGAAGTGTCATATAACTTAGTATAGTCAGAAGTGAGTGCTTCCATTCTGACTTGTGCACTTTGAAGACCTTTCTTCTCTTTAGAAAGTTCTTCTTTCAGTTGGTTAATAACCTTGTCTTTTTCTTCGGATGACTTGGTAGTCTCGTGTAATAAGAGCTTAATAGAAGAAAGCTCACCAGACTCACTAACATTATCTTTAACCTCAGCTAGTAGGTCGGTAAGTCTTCCTATTTCACCTTTGTACTCTTTGAGTACCTTCTTAGAGGTCTGATATTTGCTACGCAGTTTCCTATAATCACTTATCAGTTCCCTGAAGGCTTCTCCTAACTGCTCAAAGGTGAAGTCATCATATGTATCAACTATAGGTTCAGAGAGTACCTGATCGGATTCAATAAAGCATACATTTGCAGCGTCTTCTGATTATTCATCTTCTGAGTCGTTGGCTTCACTTTCATGCCATATGCTGGTATTGGCATACTTCCGAGATGTTGATCTCTTTAGGTTCCCTTTCTCGTATCTGTTGCTCTTCTTGCTTGTGTTTGTAGGACAGTCCTTCTTCATGTGTCCTTTCTTCTTGCAGCCGTAGCAGACAGCGTCATCTTGATACCAGTTGTTGCTGCCATTGTTCTCTTTTGTCTTCTTTTCATATCTCAAGAATCTTTTGAATTTTCTTGCAAGGAGTACTTGATCTTCAGCATCAGATTCACTGTTGTCTGAATCATCTTCAGTAGATTTTTTGTGCTGAGTTTTGAAAGCGATCGTCTTCTCCTTTGGTGCAGGCTCTTCAAAGTCTTACAGCTCTAGTTCATGAGTGAGTAGCTTACCCATGAGTATTTCAAGTGTCATAGTAGTAAGGTCGTTTCCTTCAATGATTGCAGTAGCCTTAGGAATCCAGTTCTTTGTAAGTGCTCGCAGGAGTTTACGAATCTTTTCATGGTTACTGTAATATTTGCCTAGGGAGGACAAAGGATTTACAATATCCAAGAATCTTTCGAACATCCGAGTGACTGTTTCGTTGGGCTTCATCTTGAACACCTCATACTCTTGAGTAAGTCTGCTGACCTTTGATTCTTTGACTTGAGTTGTTCCCTCATGTGTGACTTCAAGAAGTTTCCATACTTCATTTGCAGTTGTGCAGATAGGCACCCTGTTAAATTCAGTTCTGTCTAAAGTACAAAATAAAGCGTTAATAGCACATGTGTCAAGACTGGCCTTTTTTTCTTCCTCTGTATATCTGTTATGGGATTTTTCAGTTAAAACTCCATCAACATTTATACGTGGTGGCTTTTGATATCCATCAATAACAATAGACCATAAATCAAAATCAAGAGATTTCAGAAAGAAGCTCATACGTGTTTTCCAATAAGTGTAGTTTGTGCCGTCAAACAGTGGAGATCTGTTTGTGGCTTGGCCTTCACTTGTGAATTTTACAGTTGCCATGTGTAAAGCTGTGATCTATATAAAATTTAATATAACTGCTGTTTTACCTTGCTTTACCTGTAACACCCGCTATGATACCAATTGTAGGAACGAAATCGTAAATCGTAATACTCTAGAGGGGGGGTGAATAGAGTTGGCAGCGGAATAATGCTAATTAAAAGCTTGTTAGCAGTTAGATCGCGGATATAATAATAATCACAAAAGTAAATGACAGAATTTAAAAGTGATCAGAAGGCAAACGCAAACACCGAGATTTATACTGGTTTCCCTCTGTTGAGGACTAGTCCAGTCGGTAGAACTCTTGCTACTAGTTGAATCCACTATTTGCAAAACCACAAGTTTTCTTTCGAAGTCCTTGCAACTTCTACAACGTGAGCTTTGATACGAAGAACTCGTCCAACTTCAATTATGAAGAGTTGAATCTTCTATCAAGCCTCAGATTACAATCACTCTGAAACTTCTAGACCGTAACGCACTAGAAAATCAACTAGAGGATTGTAACTGGCTTGGGATTTGAAAATGAAAGCTTTTAAGAACTCTTTGGAAGACTGAGAGCTTAAGAAGAGAGAAGATTGAAAGTAAATTGGTGTGTTAAAAAGATCGAAATCCTTCTCTTTTTATAGGAGTTCCAAAGACAGAATTATGGCAAAATTCGGGAAGAACTCGATGTGCAAATCTCGGTCAAATCCGCAACTGCAGGAGGACCAAGTTCCAAGGAATTAAAAAATCAAAACGGCCACTAACCGAACTCTGGCCGAACTCTGGCCGAGTTCTGTCAGGGTTTGGTTAGGATTTTTCAAAATAGATTTTGGGGAATTTTGAAAACCTTTTTGGAGCTTTTGTAAATACGAACGTTTTTCAAAACTAAGGACATTTTAAAAACATTTTGAAATCATTTTGGAATAGCCTATTTGCTAGTACGACTCGGTGTACAATGCTAGACTCAATCAAATAAAAGATTGTATTGCTCAAAGAAATACAGACTCGAACAGGCAAACAATGCTTCGGTCTTGAACTGAGTAGATAGTCGTTCTTGATCATGTCCAAGAGTCCGAGATATCCTGACTAGCTCCATATATCAAGACAAAGTTTGATCAATTATTAAAGTCAGTTTGACCATATGACCAATGGGCAAACAAGTACGTTGCATATATGCGCCCAAGCAACTAATTAGTAGCAGCAACCTTTTATAAGGGCTGACCCCCCCAACCCTTATATATATATATATATATATACATATATATATATATGTTGGACTCAAATAAAACGTAAACCCTAACCCAATCCTATCTTCCTCCTCCTTCTTCCTCCCTTCTTCCTCCTACCCTCTCTCCGGCGTGCTGTCCGCGAGCACAGCAGCACCCCGCGACAACGGCAACGGAAACAACATCGACAAAATTTAAAATCAAGGTACCTAACTTTACCGTACGATTTCTCTCTCAGTTCCTATTCGTTCTTGATTCCGTAAATTCGTGTAGAAAGCCCACATGACCCTCTTCGAGATCTCCCAGGTGGATTTCAACATGACCATCCAACTTGCTCGAAAAATCGAGACAAAGTTAGAGAAAAACCACTTTTCTGGAATATTAAAAACCGTTTTAAAACACCAACTTGTCGGCCACTTTTCTTTCTGTACAATAGGATTTTGTAGAAACTAATTGAAGACAGTCAAAGACAACATAACCGAGATTGTAACACACCTTCTGGATTTGCTTTTAATCTAGTATGTAAAAAGTTACACGTTGTTAAAGTTTTACGAAAAAATTTAAATTCTGTTTTCAAAAATTAGAAAAATACTCCGATACGACGTCCGTCCCGACAAACCGGGCGACGTTGTCGCGCACTATATACATCGAAAGGCTCGTATGGATGTTGTCGACGTGTGGGAATGGACGGAACCCGATTTTGTTGTACGTGTGCAACGAAATCAGTGCGTATCCGTCGAGATACCCCGTATCGACCCTTTGTAAATTAAGTCACAACTTCGTGTACACTCATCAAATCGCGACGAAACTTATGCCATTGGATTCAAAATATTTTTTTGGTCCTGTGAGCCATGTTTGGTCCGATTCTGAGACCGTTGATCGGGACACCATTTTGGCGGGCCCACAATCCCACTCAACGGGCGATTTTGTGCACGGCCCACCGGAATCCAAAATTTGACATACTGTTAGGTTCGTCTCATCAAAATAAATCTGTAGACTTGTAGTTTGACGACTTTAGAGACCGTAGATTCTGGAACATATTTCGGTGCAAAGCAGGCCCAACGACGGACATCGTTTTGACCCGAAATTACAATTTTGCCCCTGTTCCAGAATTTAACTTTTAGACAGGCATTTCTAAGGTATATCTTACATTCTAAACTTCTTCGTGATGTCTGTTGCAGCATCCGAAGTCATCGGCGGGATTTAGTTTTTTTTTGCTTCGTTTATTTGTCGGTTCGAGCTACTGGATTATTTTTCTTTTGCACATAACCTCAGGCAAGGTACCTGGCCATTATACTGTTTATATTCAGTTGCATTTTATTACATATCACTATTCATTTATTTTTAGATCTTACAGTTCTTGATTTACTGTCTGCTCAGTGATATTAGATGTACTTTGTTATTATCCTTTGATTGCATATGGACCCAGAGTTAAGGGACCACCTTCTGTAGTGTATCGCATACACCTTGACACAGTTGTACCACGAGGATGTGTGAGATGAGTAGCATTCAGAGGTTCTTGCGTGTGGGCTAATCCCCCATGCGCATGCGTTAGGGCTAACTGCTAATAGAGGCATGTTAGGAGACTTAGCAGTTAGTAGAGGTACATGAGTCATGGATGTGACTCTGTTAGGCATTGGGTGGGAAGAACGGTTCCTTAACGTATGGGCCAAGTATGCACTTCCCTATTGCCGGTTATCTCCGTGTTAGATACGGTCCTGGATCCTGATACATGATTTACTATTGGCCTCTGACATTCGATGAATGTTATGCTTTGAGGTCCCTGGTATCCTGATGGGGCCATACCTGAGATTACTGCTCCTGAGCCAGAGTGCCCATGCGTTAAAGGTTTGTTCTTACTGTATAAATACATTAGATGGTTAGGTAACCCTCGTCAATGTCATATCACCCTGTTCCATTTGTAGCTTGGGACAATATCGCATCGCGGTATAGTATACTACCCCTTGTCCTTGTTTGTTTATAGGGGTAGTCCACTGTTTCGATGATGAGGTATTGGATCTTGTTACGAGTGGAACTATTTATTATACTTGTGATTTATGACATAGTATATATATATTCAGTTATGTGGCATGTTCTTTATGTATCTTGTTACGTCCCTCTGAGGACCTGGTTATCTCCCCAGGTGTGTGCTTCTGTGATATTGCGGGTGTTCTAGTCGTGGTCGCGATCTTCTCTATTCATTCGGAGATGACGTGTTTTGGGACTTTCTTTGCTACTTTCGCCAAATCATTTCCGTTTCCATGTATATTTTTTCTTACTTGTTGGTAGTAGATTTGTCTCCGCCCAACGTATTGTACAAAGATTTATTACAGTTGATTATATGATATCTTTTATTCTTCATTTATGGATGAGATTAGATTACTCTTGGTTTACTGCATTTTACAGCTTATGTATTCATACGAGGTTTCTATATATTGGAGTATACTTCATATGTATGCAGCTGGCATGGATACGTACCTAGTCCTAAGTATTTTGGGACTGAGGCGTTACATATTTTTGTGGTGGCCCATGCAGGTCTAGTTTTTCACTTCGGTTACGTTATTGTACCGATGTGAGCCTGCAACATAGGATTAGAATCTAGGAATCTCATCTCTACAGCTTAACCTCTTCCCTTGGCTTCAAATTCCGAACTCTCATTCGACTTCCTTGAATTGCTTCTTGCTTGATTCCTTTCTACCGTTGATTCTTATTTTCGTGCTTAGTGTCAACTAGGAAGATGACTACACTAATATATGCTCATAGGTCAAACACATGGCTAGAATGGTTATATTGGCAATTGGAATACATTTAAGACTCTAATTGAGTTAAAAAGGCTTTTAAAAAAAGTGTGATTTAATGATTTGTAATTTGTAAAGTAGGATATTACCAAAGAAAGTTTTAATCTTGAGATTTCTAAATAGTAAACACCATAGGATGGATACTGCAGGAAGGAAAAAAATAGATATATAAATAGCTAGAATCTTTATACCATGGATTTAAGAAATTGATTGGATTTTTGAGTTTTGATATTTATGATTTATTTGGTTATAGCTGTACATCTTTGAACAAATATAAAATTGATTTGATTTCGAGTTGTTACATTTATGATTTATTGGATTATAGTTATACATCTTTGAACAGTTACAAATTGGGTTTGAAAATGATCTTAGATTTCAAATGTGGTTGTAGAAATTATTTAAATTTACGTCGTACAACTTGCGATTTTCATGTTTAGTAAATTTTGAATTTTAAGTGAAAGTAATGATGAAAGATTTTGGTTTAAAATATTTGAAAGCTATGAAAATAATTTTTGAAAAAATTTTATTTTAAATTGTGTCCTATGATTGAGGATTTATAAATCTATTTAGATTCTGGGTTCTTTTAAAATAAATTTGTGAATTTAGATATCAAATTTCGTAAAATTATTTTTATTTATTTTATGACTGATAAGATTGTTTGAAATTTTAGTTTAATATTGGATTACTAATATCACAAATTTTAAAATAAAATAAAAATATATTAATGATGTGATAAGGTTGTTTTGATTGATCAAATAAAGTTACCATTTAAAAATTGTGATTATGCTGGTATGACTTAGTATGAATAGAAGTTATAATTGATGAGTGCATTACAATATTGAGCTAAAATTTTGAGATTGCTTTGTAATGTGCTAGAAATTTGTATCTGGGGAGCTATTAATTTTTGTAGAGTTTTATAGTTATGATTGATTATGGATATTTTATATAGATTCATGATTTATGAACTCTTGAGTTTAAAAGTTGAATTGAAGATGTAAAATTTTGAAAAAGTTAGTAGGAACATGATAATAAAAAAATTGCTTTGAGATTTATGAGAGTGATTTAAAAAAAAATTCATGATGTATTTGAATGGCTTGGAGTGAATACAAATTTTGGTGGTTTATTTTTGAAAGTTTATTTTTAAAACTTTTAGAGGAAGCTTGAGTTAAAATTTTAATAGAAGGCCATCAAGATAGCTCTAATAAGATAGATGTACTCCACACTAATTACCATATCACTCATGACCATGATAGTAGTATGTACAAAAGTGTTATTAGTCATCTACCAAACTATGCGACGGTACCCCAATCTTGACTTACTCGACCATTCCTCGTGACCTACTAACCGTTTGCGGATTGAATAACGAATTGATCGCTCCTTGACAGTATTCACCTAGAAGACTATCTTCTCACTATAATTGTATCCCTAAATTATTATTTTACTGGATTCCTTAATTAATTTTATCTCATGCTTTAACTTGATCTCCTTTATTTTTGTGCATTAATTGTCACCCCATGAACTCCCACTTTCTATTTTTGATCTTTTGGCGTCCCTTACCGTGACTTGGATATTTGGAGCACAACACTAGACTTTTCCTTTCAACAAATTTTATATGTAAGGCCTAGACAAGCCCGCCTTCATGTAGATATATCATGTCCCACTAAAACACGTCTCCTTGTCCTCTATTTTCTTGATATGACTTTCTGGTCGAAATGGCTAAACTATAATCTTTACCATGATACCGATATAATTTTCGACCACGGATAGGGATTCAACCTCGACTCAATTCTTTCGACCCAATATGTCATTTTGTTCTACTTAATTCCTTAAATGCTTAAATTTGTGCTTTATCTTGATTGCTTGACCCATTATCCTATCACACTACTAGCTTAACTCTTGTAAGTTGGATAGAATACCTCACCACCTAACAAACCGTTTCCTTATGAACCACATTGGTAAGTTCACTTAGACTAAATTTCGAGGACCTTAATTTATCTAGACAACCAAACCGTAAATAAAGAAACCCTAGGACAACTGTATAGGCCCAAACTTCAGGCAAGCGTTGATTTTAAAAGATCTTGGACTATTTAAAATTTCCTTCATCAGTACCTCCCTTGCTCATATTTTGACTATCTCATGCTGCTAATGTAGCTTCAGTTTTGCAAGCTTATTTCGTTATCAAGCTTGATCATGACATATTTTATTGGGTGCACCCACTAACATATTGTCTAATCAGAACCGGTTCATGATGGTCTGATCAACCTATTGCACTTTGGTTCGCTTATCACATATTATTCTACGTAGATGAAGACATAGTAAACTTGCCTTAGAGTCTCATCTGCGACAGCCTTGGCAATTCTTTTTTGAATTATTTTTGCCGCCTATGAACCCCTATTGCACTTTGTTGTTCTCGTCTTTTACTGGTTTTGAAAAGACAAGGTACTGTACTTGCTAAGATAGACTCAAGATATCATCTTTGGTTATCCAATCGGTTAATTATACACAAATGTAGATAGCCATCGACCGACTCATGTGGCTATATCCTTGCCTTTAACTACTACTCATTTTCTCAATCCTAGAATTGTTATCGTGCCCTCCCAATTATTCTTAAGCACTTGAGAATGATTCTAATCGTTCACTTAATCAAATCCTCGACCAAGACGATTAGTATCCAGTTCTCCCTTATGGGATCACATTTTCTAAATGTCTAATTTATTCTCTTTGGTCTACTCAATTCCTTACTGTTCTCTAAAATTGGATATTCAAAATTTTGTTTCCTTCATTAGCAACCCTTATTCAATTCCATAACCATGATATATTTTTGTATATATCGACTCCATAATTTTCTATTGCAAGGTGGTGTTGAACATCGTTTTATCGCCTCCTCCAAAATTTAATTGTATTTTGGTATTGACGAACTCTTCCTATCTCTCAACCCTATCTTCTCTATTAATCCTAAATTTCAATGACGAAATTCTTGTAAGTTGGGTAGGATGTAAAACCCCTATTTTACATTTTTACTTTTTATTATTTTATTAGACTTAAAATTAAATTTATACAATTTATGGTTTTATTTATTTTTTTAAAAATGACCTTAGCCATTGTTGAGTTTTTGAGAACTAGACGACCATGACTTTTAGCACGAAAGTTGTAGCAGTGTGCCTTGACTAGTGTACCAGTCATGCCGGGGGAAGCCTAGCCATGGTGATGTCCAAACTAGAAAAACTAGGCCAAGTTGTGAATGGACTTATTTAAATTATTTTAATTAAATATTATTTTATATATTAATTTTTTGATGACCCGGTTTGTCCAATTCAGCCCGAACTGGGCCCGAACCAAATTTAAGCCATGTAGGCATGGGATGGGACCAAGGTGGCCATGTAGAAATATTTTACGTACGTAGAAATATTTCCTAAATTATTTTAGAATTTCATGTACAATTCCTAATTATTTAATTATTTGTACAATTATTGGTATTTTATTATTAAAAATATTTTGCAACGTTGTACAATTTTTGAACTCGGAAAAGGTGTGGTATAGGTTCACCAAGACCACCATAGGACTATTTTTGTTATTTTATAGTTTTAAAGTTATTTTTATGGTGATTAAATATACATATTCATTACTAGTAGATATCATTATTATTTGTTGTCCTATTTATGGTCAATTGAAATTGTATATATATAAATATCTTTAAATACATTATATATATGGATGGATAATATTACTTTTTATTTTAATAAATTTGAAGATTTTATGGTAAATATATGGATATACATATATATAAATTATTATAGATATATACATATAATGATTTAAGCTTTTGGTTTAAAGAGTTTTGGAAGAAAAAAAAAGAAAAAGAAAAGAAAAGAAAAGGAATATGTGGTCGGCCCCACAAGTGGGAACCGACCACATTCGCCCAAGCAACTAAATAGCAGCAGCAGCACGTTGCATACATGCACCCAAGCAACTAATTAGTAGCAGCAACCTTTTATAAGGGCCGACCCCCCCCCCAACCCTTATATATATATATATATATATATATATATATATATATATATATATATATATATATATATATATATATATATATGTTGGACTCAAAAGAAAACGTAAACCCTGACCCAATCCTCTCTTCCTCCTTCTTCTTCCTCCCTCCTTCCTCCTACCCTCTCTCCGGCGTGTTGTCCGCGAGCACAGCAGCACCCCGCGACAACAGCAACGGAAACAACAACGACAACAACATCGACATAATTTAAAATCAAGGTACCTAACTTTACCGTGCGATTTCTCTCTCAGTTCTTGTTCGTTTTTGATTCCGTAAGTTCGTGTAGAAAGCCCACATGACCCTCTTCGAGATCCCCCAGGTGGATTTCGACATGGCCATCCAACTTGCTCAAAAAATCGAGACAAAGTTGGAGAAAAACTACTTTTCTGGAATATTAAAAACTGTTTTAAAACACCAACTTGTCGGCCACTTTTCTTTCTGTACAATAGGATTTTGTAGAAACTAATTGAAGACAGTCAAAGACAACATAACCGAGATTGTAATGCACCTTCTGGATTCGCGTTTCATCTAGTATGTAAAAAGTTACACGTTGTTAAAGTTTCACGAAAAATTTTAAATTCTGTTTTCAAAAATTAAAAATATACTCCGATACGGCGTCCGTCCCGACAAACCGGGCGACGTGGTTGCGCACTATATGCATCAAAAGTCACGTATGGATGTTGTCGACGTGTGAGAACTGACGAACCCCGATTTCGTTGTATGTGTGCGACAAAATCAGTGCGTATTCGTCGGGATACCCCCGTATCGACCCTTTGCAAATTAAGTCACAACTTCGTGTACACTCATCAAATCGCGACGAAACTTGCGCAATTGGACTCAAAATATTTTTCTAGTACTGTGAGCCAAGTTTGGTCCAATTCTGAGACCGTTGATCGGGACGCCATTTTGGCGGGCCCACAATCCCACTCAACGGGCGATTTTGTGCACGGCCCACAGGAATCCAAAATTTGACATACCGTTGGATTTATCTCATCAAAATAAATCCGTAGACATACAGCTTGACGACTTTAGAGACCGTAGATTCTGGCACACATTTTGGTGCAAAGCGGGTCCAACGGCGGACATTGTTTTGACCCAAAATTACGATTTTGCCCCTGTTACAGAATTTAACTTTTGGACAGGCATTTCCTAGGTATATTTTATATTCCAAACTCGTTCGTGATGTCTGTTGCAGCATTCGGAGTCATCGACGGAATTTGGCTTTTTCTTGCTTCGTTTATTTGTCGGTTCGAGCTACTGGATTATTCCCCTTTAGCACATAACCTCAGGCAAGATAACTTGCCATTATATTGTTTATATTCAATTGCATTTTATTACATATCACAGTTCATTTATTTGTAGTTCTTACAGTTCTTGATTTACTGTCTGCTCAGTGATATTAGATGTACTTTATTATTATCTTTTGATTGCATATGGACCTAGAGTTAAGGGACCAACTTCTGTAGTGTATCGCATACACCTTGACACAGTTGTACCACGAGGATGTGTGAGATGAGTAGCATGTAGAGGTTCTTGTATGTGGGCTGATACCTCATGCGCATGCGTTAGGGCTAACTGCTAATAGAGGCATGTTAGGAGACTTAGCAGTTAGTAGAGGTACATGAGTCATGGATGTGACTCTGTTAGGCATTGGGTGGGAAGAACGGTTCTTTAACATATGGGCCAAGTATGCACTTCCCTATTGTCGGTTATCTCCGCGGGAGATACGGTCCTGGATCCTGATACCTGATTTACTACTGGCCTCTGACATTCGATGAATGTTATGCTTTGAGGTCCCTGGTATCCTGATGGGCCATACCTGAGATTACTACTCCTGAGCCAGAGTGCCCATGCGTTGAAGATTTGTTCTTACTGCATAAACACATTAGATGGTTAGGAAACCCTCGTCAATGTCATATCATCCCGTTCCATTTGTAGCTTGGGACAATATCGCATCGCGGTATAGTATACTACCCCTTGTCCTTGTTTGTTTGTAGGGGTAGTCCACTGTTTCGATGATGAGGTATTGGATCTTGTTACGAGTGGGACTATTTATTATACTTGTGATTTATGACATAGTATATATATATTCAGTTATGTGGCATGTTCTTTATGTATCTTGTTACGTCCCTCTGAGGACCTGGTTATCTCCCCAGGTGTGTGCTTCTGTGATATTGCGGGTGTTCTAGTCGTCGTCGCGATCTTCTCTATTCATTCGGAGATGTCGTGTTTTGGTACTTTCTTTGCTACTTCCGCCAAATCATTTCCGTTTCCATGTATATTTTTTCTTACTTATTGGTAGTGGATTTGTCTCCGCCCAACGTATTGTACAAAGATTTATTACAGTTGATTATATGATATCTTTTATTTCTTCATTTATGGATGAGATTAAATTACTCTTGGTTTACTGCATTTTGCAGCTTATGTATCCATATGAGGTTTCCATATATTGGAGTATACTTCGTATGTATGTAGCTGGCATGGATACGTACCTAGTCCTAAGTATTTTAGGATTGGGGCGTTACAGCTTCTCCAAAACCTATCTTCATCAGCAAAAGCATGACGAAAGAAGACAAGGAGTCTCTGATACAACTTATCCGAGAATACATCGATGTCTTTGCTTGGAGCTATGAGGACATGTCGGGTTTAGACCCATAAGTCATAATCTACCGTCTCCACATCTTACCCGATTCTAAGTCGGTCAAACAACAACAGCATCGTTTCTGCCCATACGTCATAGATGTTATTGAGAAAGAAGTCGACAAACTAATAGAGAGTGGCATCAGTCGCGAAGAGCAACACCCAGATTGGGTGGACAACATTATCCAGTCACAAAAAAGAACAAGAAAATTCGGGTCTGCATAGACTTCAGGGATCTCATCTCGGTCTGTCCAAAAGACAAATTCCTCCCCCCATCATCGACGTGATGATCGACAACACGTGTGGCTTCGAGCACATGTACTTCATGGATGGTTTCTTAGGCTACAATCAGATTAAAATATTCCCCGAAGACGAGTATAGAAGCATGAAAAAGAGAAGATAATCCATGCGGCCGGGGAGCCACATGCGGCTCAAGAGTCCCATGCGGCTCAAACACAGAGTGGACTCCATACGGCCAGCAGAGGGAAGCCACGTGTCTTTTTTTTAGAACGGCTGTACCCAGCGTCATTTGAACACAATTAATGCTCTGACGGCCGACAATTAATGCTCTGACGGCTGACAGCTGACAGTTGACAACCCTGACGAAAAGTAGTCATAATGACTGACGTAAAAGCACTATCTTCCTAGGGAATTGGGGAAAATCCTCACAGCTCCGAGGCAAGTTTATGCGGCCAATCTAAATAAGTTCATGCGGCCAGTCTAAATGAGTTCATGCGGCCAGTGCAAAAGAACCTATGCGGATTCAATCACGAAAGTCCTCCATGCGGCTCGGCCGTGAAGAAATCCATGCGGCTCGGCCATGAAGACTCTCATACAGCTCGGCCATGAAGACCCCCGTACGGCTCGGTCATGGACATATCCATACGGCTCAGTCATGATAACCTTCATGCGGTTCGAGTATAGAGACTATTCATACGGCTCGGTCATGAAACATTTCATGCGGCTCAGTAATGACGACCTTCATACGGCCCAAATATGAATGCTCCTTATGTGGCTCAACAACGATGACAGAACACGTGTCCTAAAGAAAATCAAATTTTGGGTCAGATTCCAATGATTTGGGACACGTGGCAAGAGAATGAATTAAATTGATTCATTCAGATTTGCAGATATCAGCAAATCATCATGATGGAGATTTATTGCAATCAACATTAATGACTGACATGATTTGGCATAATCCTCATTAATGGCCCAGATCCTTCACGTTCAAGATTAATGGCCCAGATTGATCACTTATCAGGCCGTCGCCACTTTGGGAATAGGCAATCATTGCAAACCCTAATGATGCCCCCCACTATTATAAATAGCAGGGTGCCATTCCCTTGCAAAATATACAAGGAGAGAGATACGCATATACAGAGAGGCACTCCCCCAATAATCAGAGAGAAAAATCCACAGAGATCAATTCAGAGAGAGAGAAGCCAGAAGAGCAATACGAGGAGAGCAAGAAGAGCATTTCTTCATCAACGCCAACCATCTCGTCACAGGAGCCAAGGCTACGTCCGATCGTCCAAGGAGTAAGGCAGAGCTGCCGTCGCTTTCCCGAGCCTCTATTGTCCCCTCCCCAGAATCAAAAATAAACAATTGTACTTAGATTGCTGTACCTAGATTTTCGTCCCTAGGCTTTCTTTGTACAAGCGAGTTTGTAACGTGAAGAAAAAGTCCAGTCCTCCCATAAAACTGTTCTGCTCTTTTATATTTCATGGCAAACACGATGGCGACTCTGCTGGGGACAAACTTCTCTACGGCTGAGGAGTTGGTGACACAATCGGATGCAGCCAAGCTTGGCTCCACGCAACAGAAGATGGTCGCCCGGTTCGACCAACAGGCGTTCGAAGAAATGCTCTCCGACAAGAGCGCTGGCCCGGTCCAGAAGCGAGCCCACACAAAGAAGGCCCGCAAGGAGTGGAGACCCCGATCCTTCGTTCCTACTGAAGCTCTTGCGGAGAAACCCTCTGTCGCTCAAAACGGCGGAGAAGACTCTCCTGCGGCCCCACTTCAGACCGTAGACAACTCTGTTGTTCCCAAGTCCGGCAGAAGAAAACATTATGATGCTGGACTTGCAGGGGCAAAGAGGAACTCTATGCGATCTGAGCCGCATAAGGGTTCTAGCCGCACGGAGAAAGCCTATACGGTTACATCCGCCAGCCGCAGGAAGAAAACTCACGCGGCCACATCTGTCAGCCGCATAGCTTATGCGGCTACAGTTGCCAACCGTATGGACGAAGCTTATACGGCTACTGAAGTCAATCGCTTGCAGAGAACTCATGTGGCCATAATTGCCAACCGCATGCGACCAGCCTGCACGGTCGTGACTCCTAGGACAACCCATCCGACAGCTAAAGACAGCCGCATGCAGACAGCCTACACGGTTCCCAATCTTAGCCGCATAGCGTCTGTTCCACGCTTCTCTCAATCAGTCTTCGACCGTCTCTTATGCGGTCCTGACCATGACGGTTCTCTAGATGATAAGCCAGACTCTGTGGTATCCAACTTGGACTCTTTCTATTACGCACCCGTAAGTGCTAAAAAGAAGAAGTCTAGGGCAGCACGGGCTCGCCAAGCCCAGTCAGCTCCCCCAACCTCTGACTATCGGAGCGTTCTGCTGATTGTCACGCGAGCCTCTAATGGAAAGTTGTATAAGGCTACTCGTACCCTGACCCCCGCGGCCAATGGGCGGGATAGTCATCAAGCACCTCCCAGTAACGAGCGAAGGCAAGTGTACGAGCTACCTTCGAATCAGAAAGCAGGCGGGGGGCCTACACACTCGCGTGCTCGGAATTCCCGAGCCAGCAAAGCAAGGGACTTGCGTGAGACCATCCTCCAAAAATGCAAGAAAAGAGAAGGAGCATCGGGGTGCAAAGAGTCCTCCCACGGACGTCATTGTACCCAAGTCATCGTCAACTGCTGCTGCAATAGCACGACGATACAAAAAGACCGGCAGTCTGTCTTTCAAAGACTGCAACAACCATCTTCAGAAGACGAGGCACCACCAGTCATCTCCTGCAACTCTGCTCGAAAAGTCCCCGCTGATGGAAGGGGGAAGAAGACGAATGTTCCCAGCCCGAAGATCTCAACCATTGCGACTAAAAGACTGTCGTCTAAGCGAGTGCCCACCACTGGAGTTTTCCAAGGTACCCGCTCTAAGACGAAATCTGCTACAGTAGGAGACTCGTCGTCCATAACGCAGGGGGTTGCTGGGGCTGGAGGTAGCACCCCTCCGAGCATCCACAGCAATCCGATGTTCTAAAAAGACGAGCCAGGGGAGTCAACTCTCCCATTGGATATAGTAAACCTCGACGTCCCCGACGACATCCACAACTCCCAAGACGAGGCGAACTCGGAGGCTGGGGGTACTGTTCCTTTCGAGTCTGAATCAGAAGGGAACATACCCACATACCCCGATGACTTCTCACTACAGGGGTACGATTCGGAGGGCGCTTCCTCCACCGCTCCGTCTATCTCTCCTCATGAGAAGACGGTATTCATGACAGACAGCAACCAAGGTGGTTCCAGTGATCGCCAACGCATCGACAGTCTCGAAGCCATATTACTTGCTTTGGTCAAGTCTGTAGACGAGATTAAAGCGGCCCTTCCAACTCTGCAAGGAGGGATGCCTGGCCAAACAAGCACGGGTCCCGCGGTCAATGCAGACTCGAATTCGGCGGCACCAAACTCGGGCAACAATCCCCCGGAAACAACGGCCCCTACCGTCGTGGATGAAGCACGCGAAGCGAGAAGAGAGGTCCAGGAGCTCCGAGCCAAGTTCCACGCTCGAGAAAACTCTCAAGACCTCAGAATACGGCAACCATACCCTACTGCATGGAGGGACGTTCCATTCCCACCAAGATATAAGCCGTTCAATATCAATCCTTATGATGGCAAGACCTTGGCAAGTCGGTACATCACTTACTTTGAGGTCACCACCGACCATCTGCCCCATGACGATGCCATTCTCATACGATTATTCATCGAGGCATTGGAAGGAGTCGCCTTCGACTGGTATCGCAACCTGCCGGACAACTGCATCCACTCCTTCGCCGGTTTCAAGCGCATGTTCTTGGAGAGATTCTACGAAGTAGGGCAGGACATCACCATGTCCACCCTCATGGACGTCGTCCAAGGGGAGAAAGAGCTGACAAGAAATTACATCGAGCGGTTCCGCCAGACCGCCATGAAGCTACCCTCTGGAAATCCAGATTCCTCCTTGATCGAGATTTGCCAAAAGAGACTCCTCCCGACAATCAGTCTCTGGATAGGCGAAAATCAATTCAAGGATTGGAAGACGTTCATCATTAGTGCCACAAGCACCGAAGAACGACTGAAGGAGGCTCGCCAACTGGGATTGCACATCTCGGACGGAGAGAACAAGGGCAAGCGTCCCAACAATGACAACGGAGGTAGCCCCTCCAACAATCGGGACAACAAGGGAAAGCAGGCTATGGTGACCGATACAGCACAAAAACCGGAGCCAAAGCCAGCAGACAAACAATGGCCGCAAACCACTCACTCCTTCGAAGACGGTCACGTCAAGCCTATCTTGGACATGCTCATACAAGGGGACAGAATTCAGTTTCCACCACCAAGATGGGAACCGCGACCGGTAGAGATGGAGAATCCAAAGTACTGCCATTATCATCGCTATGTCCATCATGCTACACACGACTGCTACCAGCTGAAACGGTACATCCAAAACCTCATCGATTCGAACGCTCTGGCTATCGATTTCGAAGAGGTAACCATGGCAGCCAATATGGTGTCCGTGCAATTCGGCAGCTTTCCTCCGACAGAAACTCGAGACGGGGTGGTCCCCATCCCTCTGGCGACAATGGAGATTACCAATCTTCTACCTCCCCGAGATCAGGCACAAAAAGGGTAAGCGATCCACAAATTTCCAAAATGGCCATGTCTTCATTACCTTTGAGTCGTTTCACTTCCGCCAAAAACAAATCACCCCCTACATAGAACTTCCATGTCCTCATTACCTCTGAGTCATTTTATGTACCCCCTCTTCATTGAGCCCACTCCTACCATGTCCTCATTACCTCTGAGTAGGAAGGCTCCGTAGAAGAAACCATCATACTTGCCATGTCCCTATTACCTCTGAGTAAGTATGTCGGTTCCCTTTCAACCTATTGTCTGTACCCACAATCGGAGTACGACAAGGATAATAGGTCCACAAATGTCCTCTGTTGACCACAAATGACCTCTGTTGACCACAAATGTCCTCTGTTGACCCCAAATATCCTCTGTTGACCACAAATGTCCTCTGTTGACCACAAATGTCCTTTATTGACCACAAATGTCCTCTGTTGACCACAAATGTTCTCAGTCGACCACAGATGCTGTACTGGGTCTCCAGTACACGCCCATCCCTTTTCTACCATGCCTAAGAGCCCAGTTGCTCCCTGGCATTCTATCGAATACCAAAAACTTCTATAGCTGTCTTATCGTAAAGTTGTTCTAGGTATTCCTCTCCAAAACTTGTTACTCGTACCTAAAACCAAGGTACGCCCAGGGTAACAGGTCCACAAATAATCCTCCAGCAGGTCTAATTCCACAAACACCACATGTACAAGAAAGAGAAGATGAGTCGAAACATGCTCATTTATTCAAAATTCAAAGTACTACATCATCTGGGATTATATCCCTTGACAAAAAAAAAGAAGGAGAAAATGAGCAAAAGAAAACAGAAAATCGATCAGTGCTCCAGGGCACATAGTGTCGTGAGACGGTCCGTCAGCAAGGCAACCGACCGCTCAAACCTCTGTTTAGCTCGACGCTCCGCCTCTTGGGTCAGCGTCGCCTCATCCTCCAGATGAGCGTGAGCTCGCCAGTTGTCCTCGAATTTCTTGAAGTCCCTTTCTAGGTTAATAGAAGATCGGGAAACCCTCTCGGCCTCCCGAACGATTGACTCTTGTTCCGCACGGGCAGCCTCCAGCTCTGACTCTAAGAAGGCCAACTCCCTCTGAAGTGCGAGAATCCGCTCCTTCGTGTCAGCTATTCCACGAGAAGCAGACTCTTCCCGAGCCATATAAGCTTTACTTCGACGACCTAGCCTATCGTACGAAGCGGAAAGCTCGTCAAGGTCCCCCTTCACAACTGGCCCGACAGTATCTCGAGCAAGCTTTATCCTATCCAGAGTAGCGATAAGGAGGTCCCGCTCCCGTTCGATCGCAGTAGGCAAGCCAGCCTGCCGTATCGCCAGCAATTGGGTCACGAGCTGATCAGCCTCTGCCAACTTGGGCTCCAGGAGCGCAGCCAACCCCACCCCGCCAGGAAGAGTCTTCAAAGTTTCAATCTGACCCCGAGCGCACCGCAGGGATAGAGAAAAAGGGGTCCCCCGTTCTACGGCAGCATCTACGCCTCTCTTTAAATGGCGATAGAAGCTGTCGACCACATCCTGCGACACCTCGTCCAGAGCCTCCGAAGAAGCCGGCGTCAACGGAAGTGTAGCTGGCAACACTGAAGAAGATGCAACAGAATTTGCCGCTCCTGCCACGAGGGAAACAAACTCCGTGCGAAAGGACGCCTGAACAGCGGCCAACTCCTCTTCAGCAGCCCGCAGAACTTGAATGCTCGGCAGGGCCGAGAAGTCAGTCTCTGAAGCCGTATAAGCAGCAGAGGATGGGACGGAGACCATCGCTCCCGGAACAAGCTCCACTCTCGTCTGCCCGGAGCTGGCGGGAGGCCTCTCGACATGAGTCGGAGAAGGAGAGAAAACGCTCCTTTCCTCCAGATCGCAGCAGGCCGAACCTTCCCGAAGAACATCCGCTGTAGGAAGTAAAGGGTCAGGACCTGTAGGGCCAAGACAACCATGAATCGATTTGACCTAGAGGATATGTTGATAGAGCAAATAAGCCCCCTCACTAGTTAATATTTGGCTTATCTTACTAGCAGAAGAGTGTGGAGGCTGAGGTTCGCCTACGGCCACCAAAACCGCTCCACCAGCGGCTTCCGAGTCAAATATAATAGGCTCCTCCGCCCCGGCACCCTCGGGAGGGGATGTGATGAGATCGGCATCGCCTTGCTGAAATTCAGCAATCTCGGAGACAGGCCCGAGGAAACCTTCATCACCCCGGACCGAGGCCTCAGCAACCTGGGAGTCCCCAGCCGCCGCTGAGAGAGCCCCCGCAGAAAGGACCGCAGCACACATTTCGCTAATCAAAGCAGCAAGAGCCGGATCAACTCCAGGGGCAGCAGGCGGTTCAGGAGAGCCTGGTTCGTCAGACGCCTACAAAGAAAAAATGGTTAGGTTATATCTCCAAGAAAAAAAAAGCCACAGCAAGGAGATAGCTCCAACATAGTCTTACCTCCGGAGCACCGTCAGCATTTTCACCCCTCTCCGTAATAAGTAGCCTATGAGGTCTGACCGCAGCTCTCTTTACGGAAAAGGCTACTCCCCCGTCCGTAGACTCATGCCTGCCTCGCTTACGCGAGGGACCAGGCACGGCAGGCGATAGTTCTACCCTCACCACCTCTGATACAGGTGGCAACTGATCTACCACCTCATCTAATATGACCGACGGCTGATCCGTCATCATCTCATCCGCCATAATGGGCGGTTGATCTGCCGCCGCTCCGCTACCAGAAGAGAGAGGGTCCTCGTCGTCCCGCTTGTTGCTTCCCTCAGCTGTGTTAAAGGACTCGGAATCGGGTACGGGAACCCTATTCATCCATTTCTTCTTCGCCTTCGGCACCGTAGCCTTCTCCGCCAAACGAGTGTCCACGATGAAACTAGTCCTCGGGTCAAAATCAACAGGAGGCTGGTTCACCGTAACATGGTATAAGGCTGCCATATGCAAGATTTCCCCCAGCACGTTTGCCGTAGGAACGGAGAAACTAGTTCGAGTATGACAAGTGTCATAGTAACTCCATGCCCTAATCCCATCAAGGATGCTACCCTCAAATCCCAGGCTGGAACTGGGACGTCCGAAGAATAGTTGACTGCACCCAAATTGACGGACAAACCTACTGGGCAAATAGGGCTCCAGGTACACAGTGTTGCGGTTGCGATAAACTAAATACGTCGGGCGAATGATACGCAACCAGAAACGCATCTTCTCAGGTAAGAAATGAGGAGATCCAACACCATCAACATGGACACTCCTCACTTCCTGGTCGGTAAAATAGGGAACGGACACGAAAAAATCATACCCGTCCACCCTCGCCAGCGCCCTCCGACACGCCGGCATGGTACTATATTCCCAAGGCTGATGGCGGTGTCTGAAAAGAAAAGCGTCGTTGTCCGTAACACCGTCTCCCATCCCAGGCCTCATCAAAGACCGATAATGCAACAACAGCCACCCCAGCAGGTAATGATAGGGCAGCTCTATACGTTCAAAATCCGTCACCATGTCACGAGCAATGACCTTGGACGAGAAGGCGCGGAGACCGTAGTAAATGTTGCACACCATAGCAGGAAGAAGAGCCAGCCGGACCCCAAAGGCCAACTTCATGGTGAGAAGAATAAAGTGACGGCCGATCCTCTCGATGGAACCTGCCCCTCTCGAAACCACACAATTACGCAGCCACACCATTAAAAAGCCTGCCAGGAGTGCCTTCTCTGACAGCCGTCGAGTACCACAATAAAAATAGCTGAAGGAGTCAATCTGGCTCCCAAACTTGTCACCCTTAGACTTCGACCTCCTAGCAGTCGATACCAAGCTTTCTACTTCACTAGGAGTCTGACGACCACAGGAAGTAACTCGGCCAGCAGCACTGAATTTAAAAAGATAGGAGACCCAGGAGTTGGTATGGGAGTGTCCCCTTCCGAGCTATCATTTTTCTTGATAGCAGTTTGGTGACAGGTACTATGGTGACATAACAGTTCTTGGTACACAGCGATGAAGCCTGGGAATCGTCGATCTAAATCCTGGAACTCCTCGTTCGTTGGAGTGTACGCTTCGAAGGGCTCGTCTCCCCAGGGAAGCTTGGAGACAGCATAATCTTATGAAGAGCGAGCCCCAACTCCCCTACAGGTGTGAAGAAAGTTCCTGTCCAATGATTATACATCTCCAGAAGGGCCATGAATAACGGCTTATTAACGGGCAATCCGTAGCTGGTACCCCGGATAGCGTCATAAAGATTGACTTCCCGCAAAAATGCCTCATAGTTCCGCAGAATCCACGAGGTTAGGTTAGCCCACGGGGGAATGGGGTGTAACCAGCTCAGCAGTACCAATCTGCCAACAGGATAGGACCCTTTTTGAGCAAGCTGGCTCAGAAAGGTATCAGCCTGAGAAAATGAGAAGTTAGGACCGGGTGTATTGATAAAGGTACCCGGAGCTAACCCCATCACAGATCGACTGGCCGGATCCTTGATCGCGTGCACTGACCCAGTAGTTTTGTTGTAACGGATGTTACCAACAAACATCCCCGGTCTGGTTGGAGTGAGGGAGTCTGTCATCTGCCTGTCCAATAAGATCATGTTAAACCACGCAAGAGGGAAATGACGCTTCATAATGGGGATATGAATCGGCATCCCGTCTGGATTAAAATTCCAACTCTCAGAGATATCCAGCACACGGAAGTTTTTTATGATCAATGCATCCCCAAAGAGGAAGACCGACCTCAGATACTTCCCATTTGGCTCCCCGGAGCTCATCATGTCGCTAAAGAATTAGAAAGATTGAACCCTGATGACATTTAGTCGCTCCAAAGGCTCATTAACAAGGAGCTGCTCTGACACTTGACGAACTAAATCGTCCTGTCGCATATCCGAAGCAAGTTAATTCGAGCCAACCAAAAGTTTCCCCACAGGATTTACTGGCAAATTCACTGAAGAAAGACGAAAGAAATAAGATTAGAAGATAGTCAAAACAAGAAGCATTTGAAAGATCATTTGAGTCTATGCGGCTCGGGTCGTCATAGCCCCATGCGGTTCAGAACCAGGTGAGTCTATGCGGTTCGATTCATCACGGCCTTATGCGGCTCAGAACCAGATGAGTCCATGCGGTTCAGTTCATCATAGCCTTATGCGGCTCCGAGTCAGATGAGTCCACACAAATCAAAGTTCAGGTTGGGCCTATGCGGTTCAAGGTCCACATGAACTCAACCGACAAACCTAGGCATTGATGCGGCTCAGATTCGGGTGAGACTATGCGGTTTAAAGACCACACAGACTCATGCGGCCATGAACAGACAGACTCATGCGGCTACAAGCAGATGAGCTTATGCAGTTCAAAAGTGAACTACGTTCATGTGGCCCAAACCGAAAATATATATATACGGTTCAGATCGAGTATGACAAGCCCATGCGGCCTCCTAGGCAAAATGCTTATGCGGTCATATCGACGAAACTTGTACATGCGGCTTGTGCATAAATTATGCAGCAGAGCCATGGCAGTTAGGGTTCTAAGGCAATGCCCTTACCAGCAATAGGCAGATGAACGTCGGGATGAACGGAGTGAACAGCGGCCGGCGGAGGAGTGGCCACGTTCGTCGCCGCAGCCACCGCAGAAGCGACCGCCTTGCCCTTCGCAGCCTTCGACGCAGCAGCCTTCTTGGGAGCCATGGGTGCTTGAGAGAGAAAGGAGTTAGAAAGATCGAAGAGAGCAAAACAAATTCCTTAGAACGAAAGAGTTCCTATTTATAAACAAGGAAGGAACGCCTCGATCCGCGCGTAAATATGATGACCGACTCTTCGGTCATCGAGGCAAAACAGCTAAATAATAGCCTGACTCTTGGGATCCTGGCCCAAGAAAGCGGCTCTTAAAATCTGCAACAAATCAAGAACATTAAATGCAGAAGATTCACAGAAGATTTGCACACGTGGCAGGAAGATGTGGCAAAAAGCTCATGCGGCAAAAACAGCCCATACGGCTCAGAGAGTGATACGGCTGATCAAATCCATGCGGCTAGGACAGAATACATCCATGCGGCTCTGGCCTAATCATGCTTCTTATTCAAAGTATTTCAATTTTGCAAATTGAAAACTTTGAAGGGGTCTTGTAGAAGCATGAAAAAGAGAAGATAATCCATGCGGCCGGGGAGCCACATGCGGCTCAAGAGTCCCATGCGGCTCAAACACAGAGTGGACTCCATGCGGCCAGCAGAGGGAAGCCACGTATCTTTTTTTAGAACGGCAGTATCCAGTGTCATTTGAACACAATTAATGCTCTGACGGCTGACAGCTGACAGTTGACAACCCTGACGAAAAGTAGTCATAATGACTGACGTAAAATCACTATCTTCCTAGGAAATTGGAGAAAATCCTCACAGCTCCGAGGCAAGTTTATGCGGCCAGTCTAAATGAGTTCATGCGGCCAGTCTAAATGAGTTCATGCGGCCAGTGCAGAAGAACCTATGAGGATTCAATCACGAAAGTCCCCCATGCGGCTCGACCATGAAGAAATCCATGCGGCTCGGCCATGAACTCTCATACAGCTCGGCCATGAAGACCCCCATGCGGCTCGATCATGAACATATCCATGCGGCTCGGTCATGATAACCTTCATGTGGTTCGAGTATAGAGACTATTCATGCGGCTCGGTCATGAAACCTTTCATGCTGCTCAGTCATGACGACCTTCATGCGGCCCAAATATGAATGCTCCTCATGCGGCTCAACAACGATGACAGAACACGTGTCCTAAAGGTAATCAAATTTTGGGTCAGATCCCAATGATTTGGGACACGTGGCAAGAGAATGAATTAAATTGATTCATTCAGATTTGCAGATATCAGCAAATCATCATGATGGGGATTTATAGCAATCAACATTAATGACTGACATGATTTGGCATAATCCTCATTAATGCCCCAGATCCTTCACGCTCAAGATTAATGGCCCAGATTTATCACTTATCAGGCCGCCGCCACTTTGAGAATGGGTAATCATTACAAACCCTAATGATGCCCCCCACTATTATAAATAGCAGAGTGTCATTCTCTTGTAAAATATACAAGGAGAAAGATACGCACATACAGAGAGGCACTTCCCCAATAATCAGAGAGAAAAATCCACAGAGATCAATTCAGAGAGAGAAGCCAGAAGAGCAATACGAGGAGAGCAAGAAGAGCATTTCTTCATCAACGCCAACCATCTCGTCACAGGAGCCAAGGCTACGTCCGATCGTCCAAGGAGTAAGGCAGAGCTGCCGTCGCTTTCCCGAGCCTCTATCGTCACCCCCCAGAATCAAAAAAAAATAATTATACTTAGATTGCTGTACCTAGGTTTTCGTCCCTAGGCTTTCTTTGTACAAGCGAGTTTGTAACGTGAAGTAAAAGTCCAGTCCTTCCATAAAATTGTTATGCTCTTTTATATTTCATGGCAAACAACGAGAAGCATACTTCATTCCGGACTCCAAAAGGTGTAAACTATTACACAGTGACGCCCTTCGGGTTGAAAAATATGGGAGCAACAAACCTGTGAGCTGTGAGCACCATATTCCGCAAGCACCTCCGAAAGATGATAGATTATTACGTTGATGATATTTCCGTCAAGAACAAAAAGGAAATCCAGTCATTTGGATGACCTAAGGACGGTATTCGACTTAATGCGAATAAATCGACTGAAGATGAACCTGAGTAAGTCTTTCCTAGGGGTTTCTAGTGGCAAGTTCCTGGGCTTTACTGTCACAGCCAAGGTTATTCATATTGATCCTGAAAAGACTAAGGCGATCTTGGACATGGCTCCCTCGAAGAATCTCTGTGAGCTTCGAGGCCTACAAGGACGCCTAGCATACATCATAAGATTTATAGCAAATCTCTCTGGTCGATGTCAACCCTTCACCAAACAGATGAAGAAAGGGGTTTCTTATGTATGGACCGAAGAATGCCAGCGCACATGCGACAACATCAAGAAGTACCTCGCTAGTCATCTAGTACTGGTAGCACCTGTCGTGGGGAGACCCTTCCAGCTATATGTCCGAGCTACGGATCATTCTCTCGGTACTTTGCTAGCCCATAAAAGCAATGAAGGCCAGGAACAGGCGATCTACTATCTTAGCAGGACCATGATTGGGGCCGAGCATCGATATAATCCTGTAAATGAGTGTCTTGCTCTACTCTTTGCCATCCATAAGACACTATATTACGTGGCCAGATAGACAATCCATGTCATCTCTCGAGTCAACCACCTCAGGGTCCGCATGACCAAGCCCGGGGCCTTAAACTCACGATTGGCCACATGGGTAATACTTTTGACTCCTTATGACATGGTATTTATCGCAAAAAAGGCAGTCAAAGGCCAAGCATTGACCGACTTCTTGGCGGCACATCCTGTGCGAGAGATATCGAAGATCTATGATAAAATTCTCGATGAAGTCTTAGAGTCCAATGTCGTCTCAGATAACTCGGTTTGGCGTATGTTCTTTGATAGTACTTCAAGAACATGACCCAAAGGCGAGATTATCGCAGGGGTCGTAGTCATTCTCATCACTCCCGACGGCCTGGTCATCCGCCGTACATATTCTCTCATGGAGTCGTGCACCAATAACGTTGCTTAGTATAATGCTCTCATCATTGGACTCCAGCTTGCTAAATAGTTCAGGGTTGACTGCATCGAGGCCTAAGGCGAATCAAAACTGATTATTAACTAGGTTCGAGGATAATACGAGGTCCATCATGAAGATCTGATTCCTTACCACCAGGCAGCAATTGATATCATTTCTACCTTCACAGTATTCTTTATAGAATATGTACCTCAGTTGCAAAACTTGGAGCCCGATGCACTCGCTGGCCTCGTCGCTTCTCCAGCAGCTCCTGCTGGAACCCAATATACCGTCATGGTGATTGGTTGAGAGCTAGTTTGCCTAAGAACAACCTATATACGTGTCTTAGTTACTCAGTAACAACATACACTAATGTAGATGTTCGGGACTGGCGATTCCCGTTCATAGACTATGCAGTCTACAGAGTTCTACCCGAAGACCCAAAGGAAGCTACTTATATCAAGAGACGCTCGCTCCGGTTCTTCTACGACAGGACTACCAAAATTTTGTGTCGTCGTTCATACGACGGGCTTCTCCTGCGATGTTTATCCAAGATAGAAGCGCAAGAGGCACTCCGGGAGGTGCACGATGGCACCTGTGGAGCCTATCAGCCTAGTCCTAAGCTACAGGATCGATTGTGACGCATGGGTTACTACTGGCCCATTATGATGGCAGAGGCCGTTGATTATGCAAAGAAGTATCGGGTATGTTAGTTGCATGCTGACCTCATCTACGAACTTTTTGAGTTTTTGTACCCCACAATGGCCGTCTGACCATTTGAAGCATGGGGAATGGATATTATCGGGCTGATCAGTCCATCATCCTCCAAAGGACACCGGTTCATACTTGCCACCATCGATTACTTTTCTAAGTGTGTGAAAGCAGTACCTTTGGCCGAGGTAAAAATCTCAAACATTATTATTTTTGTCAAGCATCGCGTCATATACCGCTTTGGGGTTCCTAGAAGGATTATCTACGACAACGATCCTCAGTTCGTAAGCCATGTATTCTATCGGTTCTGCGATAAGAACCGAATACAAAATATGACATCAACGGCTTAAAATCCTGTAACGAATGAAATTGGTGAAGCATTCAACAAGACTATCATCAAGCTACTCAAGAAAGTTGTTTCCTCTAATAAGTGCTACTGGAATGACAAGCTCGGCGAATGCCTATGGGCTTACCATACAACTGTTCGGACACCCAGTGGAAACTCACCATTCTCTATAGTTTATGAAAGCGAGACAGTACTTCCCTTGGAGATTCAGATACCGTATCTATGGGTACCCATCACCAACCAGCTGACTGACGAAGACAATCAATGTCGACGGCTACTGGAGTTAGAGGCATTGGATAAAAAATGTCTGCTAGCTCAGCAACGAATCGAGCTTCACCAAGCTCGAATTTTCGGGGCCTTCAACAAAAAGGTCTAGGAAAGGACATTCCAAGTGGGTGACCTTCTCTTATCAGTACGAAGACCGATGGTTATGTCTCACAAGACAACTAGGAAGTTTGAACCCAAATGCGAAGGACCGTTCGTCATTGAGATGGTCTACTCCAATAGGGCCTACCGACTGGCCAAACCTAACGATGACTTGCTAATGATGCCAATCAATGGCAAGTTTCTAAAGAAATACTACATCTGAAGTTCAAATCAGCATAGGTTTCCACATCTCTTATGGGTGTCCATGAATTCTATTACTTAGTTCACCTCTTTCATAACTCCCCCAGTAGAAAACCTTTCACGTCTATTCTACCTCTTAATTGTTATTCTACACCCTAATAAAGTTTGCATACCACGTATATATTACCTCTGAGTAGTTGTCCTTTCCATGATAACCTTGTGTTGTCACAACTATCTAGAAAATCTTTTACGTCTATACTGTCTCTGAATTATTATTCTATACCCTAGAGAAGATAGTGCCTACTATGTCCCTAACACCTCTGAGTAGACATCTCTTCCATGATAATACCCCATGATTGTCATAATTATCCATAGAACCTTTTACGTCCATACTACCTCCGAATCGTTCTATACAATCGTAGAGTCTATCCTTGCCATGTGCATATTACCTCTGAGTAAGGAAGATCCTACCACCAAAATTTCTGTGTTTACCATGTCAATATTACTTCTGAGATCCTACCCCCAAAAATTTCATGTTTATCATGTCCATATTACCTCTGAGTAAAACACCCTATCCCCAGCAGAGTTATCTCCTTTTTCTCATGTCATACTACCTCTGGGGGAATTCTCACTCTTATACAATAAAGTATACAGCAAAAAGACAAGCAGAGAAGCAAAACCAAATTTTTATTCATAGAATGGAAAGGTTCTCTTTCTTTGGCTACAAAAAGAGTCTCTCAAAAAGCGAGAGACAGAAAAAAAAGGAGGTCAAAACTGCGAAGACTGATGCAAAAGTTCTTTTGGTCGACCCTTCAAAAGAGCAATTTGGGAGCCAACCAGTGCTTGGGCTCATCACTCGGCCTCCCGACGTTGAGCAGCTTCATCTTCAACCTAGGATAGGTTTTGGCACACAAGAGCCAATTTCTTATAGTGCAGGCCAATACTTTCCTTCTTCCGGGTCAGGATTTCGGAGCGTCGCCAAAGTACCTCTTACTGGTCCTTGGACTTATCCCACTCCCTCTCTGCAAGGGCCAAAGTCTCTTCTAGCATCCGGATCTACTCTTGGAGGGCCTCGAACTGTTCCTCCGAGGCTGTACAATGGCAGACCTGAGCCTCTTCGGTGCCGATCACTTCTTCAATCTCGGCCTCGATTTCGGCAAGTCTGTCAGTCAAAGCCTGACATTTTTGCTCATGCTAGGTTGCTTCAGAAACTATTTTATCAAGATCCGCAACAGCTAGGGTCGGAAGACCGTGCTTATGATTTTGAAGCTCCGATGTGGCACCTTCCAAATCTGCCATCAGATCATCTATCGCATTCGCCTTCACTTTGCATTCTGGATGGTCATACAAGGCCACCAATTGGGCCCCCACTATAAACCGAGCACGTCTAAGTGATTGGTTGTCCCGTAAGACACCCTCTGTGCTGCGTATCAAAGCTTGACGAATGGTGCCTAGAATAAGATTAATGTAGTATACACTGTCAGCCAAACTCATCGGGATCACCGGAGATGCCGCAGTAGAAGGTCCCGGGGCACGATAGCCAACATGCATCTAGGTATGGCAGTCGACGTCGTAACTATAATAGAAGACATCGACAGTACAACCAACAATGACTGAGGTATAGCTGGTTCTTCAACAGGCTCCCTCGCTAGTTCTTTAACAGGCTCCCTCGCTGGTTCTTCAACCACATCCGCAACTAAAGTAGTATGAACCAGAGTATGAGCAACCTCAGTGGTCGTTTTCTCAATAGTCGGCGTGACCAACTCCTCAGTGGTCTTCTCAACTGGCGCTTCACAACTAGCTCGTCCGTAATCTTCTCGGCCGATTCTTCTACAATCTCTTTTGCCGGACTCCTGGTAGTTACGTCGGTGGCCTCATCGGCAGTACTATCGACCATCATCTCAATAGCCCCCTCGGCTGGAACCTCAGTTATCGGCTCGTTAGCAGCCACGTTGACTTGTTCTACATTGGTCTCCTATTTGAACCACTTATTCGAACCATGTTTACTCGTTTAGCGTCAACTATTCGAACCACTTATTAGCATCTTCATGTGCGGGTTGGACTTGTACTCGATTGATGTGTCGGATTATGAATTTGCTTGTATTAGTTCAGGGGGAAATACTTGATTAGACTTATGAACATTCCTACTATTTGAACCACCTCTTTGTGAACAATATTCGAACGATAGCCATCCCACACTTGGCCAGGTGTGCGGTGTGCCAGATTTACCCTTAGTCATTTACATGTCTATCGCAGTATTGTAGAAGCATGAAAAAAAATAAAGAAAGACCTATGCGGCTCCGACAGAAAGATCCCCATGCGGCAGCGGATCCCCATGCGGCTCAGAAGTCCATGTGGCTCAGGAGTCCATGTGGCTCAAGGTTCTATGCGGCTCGGATAGTTCCATGCGGCCCAAAAAGAAGCCACGTGGCCTTCAACAGCTCTTCTCTACATTATGCTGTATTTAATGCTCTGACGGCTGCTCTGACAAATGACAGCTATGACAGCTCTGACGTAAAGACGTAATAATAACTCTGACATGATGGCGTGTTCCTAGGGAAGAGGATAAAATCTTCTTACAGCTAGCAAGATCCACCAAGTCCCTTCATGCGGCTGCCTATCCCCATGCGGCTGTCTATCCCCATGCGGCTGCCCATCCCCATGTGGCTGGCCATCCCCATGCGGCTGTCCATCCTCATGCGGCTGCATGCTTCATGCGGTTGAGAGGACCACCTATATGCGGCTCTGCCAGGACGGTCCAGTTGAGATACGTGGCGCTCTTCGCGACAATTGAGACACATGGCAGTCTTATCTTCCCTGGAATTATGGGTGCTAATAAATCCTAACAAAATCAGATTTGTTGTGATCGTCATAATTGCCCAGATCAAATCAAATCAAGCAAATTGGACACGTGGGAGGCTATCAAAAATCACGAATATTCATGGCAATCAACATTTATTGCCCACAGAGATTTGATACAATCACATTCATTGCTCAAATTTATTATATTCAAGATGAACGGTCCAAATTGATAACTCTTAAGCCGCCGACTTTTCAAAATGGGTAATCATTGCAAACCCTAATGATCACCCCCCACTCCTATAAATAGCAAGGTGTTATTCCCTTGCAAAAAAGGACGGAGAGAGACGCGGACAGAAATAGACGCATACAGAGAGAGGCGCGCATAGGAGCATATACACAAAAAGGAGAGTACAGAGAGATACGTGCAGAACCAGACATAGAGCATTTCTTTCCCAGAGCCAAGACTGCGTTCGATCGTCCAAGGAGTAAGGCAGAGCTGCCGTCGCTTTCCCGAGCCTCTATCGTCACCCCCCAGAATCAAAAATAAACAATTGTACTTAGATTGTTGTACCTAGGTTTTCGTCCCTAGGCTTTCTTTGTACGAGCGAGTTTGTATTGTGAGTCTAAGTTCAGTCCCCCTATATAAATTGTTTTGTACTTTCACAATCAATGGCAAACACGATGGCGACTCTGCTGGGGACAAACTTCTCCACGGCTGAGAAGTTGGTGATGCAATCGGATACAGCCAAACTTGGCTCCACACAACAGAAGATGGTCGTCCGCTTCGACCAACAGGCATTTGAAGAAATGCTCTCCGACGAGAACGTTGGCCCGGTCCAGAGGCGAACCAGCATAAAGAAAGCTCGCAGGGAGTGGAGGCCAAAATCATTTCCTCCTACCCAAGCTCTGGACGGAATACTCTCTGCTACCCAAGATGGCGAAGGCAACTCTCATGCGGCCCCACTTCAAGCCATAGAGGACTCTACTGTCCCCAAGTCCGGCAGAGGAAAGCACTACGATGTTAGACTTGCAGGGGCAAAGAGTGATTCTATGTGCTCCAGGAAGAAGTCGAACAAAGGCACTAGCCGCAGGCTGAGCATTCATGCGGCCAAGATTGCCAGCCACATGCATGATGTCCATGCGGCCAAAACTGCCAGCCGAATGCAGAATACCCATGCGGCCAAGATTTCCAGCCGCATGGAGAAGACTTATGCGGCCGAGACTTCCAGCCGCATGAAGAAAGCCCATGCGGCTACGATTGCCAGCCGCATGAAGACTGTTGATTCCAGCCGCATGCTGTCTGCTCCATGCGACTAAGGCTCAGTCTTCGATCGTCTCTCCTATGGTCCTGATCTCTCATGCTCCCGAGAAAATATGTCTGACTCTCTGCAGCAGCACTTAGACTCTTCCTACTATGTGCCATCACGCACTAGAGTGAAAAAGTCTAGGGCAGCGCGAGCTTGGCGAGCTCAGTCCGCTGTCCCGACCTCTGACCATCCGAGCGCTCCACATACTGTTATGCGGACCTCTGATGGAAAGTTATACAAAACCACTCGAGTCCAGCCCCCGACGTCAAACGGACAAAGTGGTTCCCAAAAGTCTCCCAAAACCCAGGGAGCAAACATGGTCGTTCCAGACCCATCTGACTTGCGTGAGGTTATCCTCCACAAGCGCAAGGAAAGAGAAGAGGCCACGGTGTGCAAAGAGTCCTCCTACGGAGGTCACTGTACCCAAGTCATTGTCAACTGCTGTTGCAACAACGCGACGGTACGAGAAGACCGACAGTCCATCTTTCCAAGATTACAACAGTCGAGCTCAGGAGATGAGGCGCCTCCCGTTGTCTCCTGCAACTCTACTCAGAAAATCCCCGTCGATGGGAGAGGGAAGAAAACAAATGTCTCCAGCCCAAAAATTTCAACCGACGTAACCAAGAAAATTTCTTCTAAACGGCTGTCTACCGCAGTTGCAGGAGGAGTTTACCAAGGTACCCGCTCAAAGACAAAATCTGCCACATTGGGAGATTCGTCCATATTTATGGGAGACACGGGAGTCGGGGGTAGCATTCCTCCAAATATCCACGATAACTCGGTGTTCCAAGAAGATAGTCCGGGGGAATGGTTCACCCAACAGATACAGCAGATCCCGACATCCCCGAGGACGTCCACAATTTCCAAGACGAGGCAAACCCTGAAGCTGGGGGTACCACTTCTTCTGAGTCCGAACGAGAGGAAAATATTCCTACATATCCTGACGACTTCTCTGTATAAGGGTATAACTCAGAGGGCACGTCCTCAACCGTTCCTTCCATCTCTCCTCATGTGAGGACGGTGTTCATGACAGACAGCAACCAAGAAGGTTCCAGTAATCGCCAATGCATCGACACCCACCCTGGAGGCCATATTACATGCTTTGGTCAAATCTGTGGACGAAATCAAAGCATCCCTTCCAACTATGCAAAGAAGAACGCCTGGCCAAACAAGCTTGGGTCCCGCGGTCAATGCGGACTCGAACTCAGCTGTACCAAACTCGGGCGATAGTTCTCCTGAAATATCAGCTCCTACCGTTGCAGACGAGGCCATGGAGGCAAGAAGAAAGGTCCAGGAGCTCCGGGCCATGTTCCATGCCCGAGAAAATTGCCAGGACCTCAGGATACGACAACCGTATCCCGCTGCATGGAGAGATGTTCCCTTCCCACCAAAATATAAACCATTCCACATCAATCCATATGATGGGAAGACATCTGCAAGCAAGTACATTACCTACTTCGAAGTCATAACCTACCATCTGCCTCATGACGATGCCATCCTAACACGGTTGTTCATCGGAGCCTTGGAAGGGGTCGCCTTCGACTGGTACCGTAACCTGCCAGACAACTGCATCCACTCCTTCGCCAGCTTCAAGCGCATGTTCTTGGAGAGATTCTATGAAGTAGGACAGGACGTCACAATGTCCACCCTCATGGACATCGTTCAAGGGGAGAAAGAGCTGACAAGGAACTATATTGAGCGATTTCGCCAAACCGTAATGAAGTTGCCGTCGGGTAATCCGGATTCCTCCTTGATTGAAATTTGCTAAAAGAGACTGCTCCCAACAATCAGCCTCTGGATGGATAAAAGTCAATTCAAGGACTGGAAGACGTTCATCATCAGTGCCACTAGCGCCGAAGACAGGTTGAAGAAGGCTCACCAACTGGGATTGCACATCTAGAAGGGAGAGGACAAGGGCAAGCGCCCTAATACCAACAACAACAATGGTGGTAACTCCTCCAACAATCGGGAGAACAAGGGCAAGCAGGCTATGGTGGCCGACACAGCCCAGAAACCTGAGTCAAAATCGGCAGACAAGCAATGGCCGCAAATGACCTACTTCTTCGAAGACGGCCATGTCAAGCCCATCTTGGATATGCTCATACAAGGAGATAGAATTCAGCTCCCTCCACCAAGACGGGAACCTCGACTGACATAAATGGAGAGCCCAAAGTACTGCCATTATCATCGCTACGTCCACCATGCTACACACGGCTGCTACCAACTGAAGCGATACATCCAACATCTCATCGATTCGAAGGCTCTGGCCATTGATTTCGAGGAGGTAACCGTGGCAGCCAACATGGTGTCCGTACAGTTTGGCAGCTTCCCTCCGACAGAGACTCAAGACGGCGTGGTACCCATCCCTCAGGCGACAATAGAGATTGCTAATCTTCTACCTTCTCGAGATCAGACTACTAGTCTGGTACCCCTCACCACGTCATGAGGGGAGGTCATGTGGGTCCATCCAGACTTGGTACCTGAAGTGACTCAGTCTACACCACTCCCCATTGGCAAGAAGGAGAGCAGAAAGGTCAGATCCTGTCGCATAATTTTGGCAGATGTCGAAGAAGCTACAGTTGTCGTCACTCGGTCTGGTGCTCAATCCCAACCTACACCAGATAACTTGACTGAAGAACATCAGTCGGCTACTGCTGACGCTCCGGGACCTTTTCAACCTCCGACGACCGACAAGCCTAGGCCGAAGGAGACTCGCTTTGACAAATCCCTCCGAAAAGAGGCTTCTTATGGGCTAGAGAGGCCCTACAACTTTGACATCTTGGCACAATTGGCAAACACACCGGCCAAATTGTCATTATACGAGCTCCTGAGACTCTCCAAGGATGTTCGCACGGCTTTGAGCGATGCACTCCAGAATGTCGACGCATATCTGGCTTAGGTCAACCTCACAGAAGAAATCCCGCCTGCAAATCTCTAAGACAGCACTTGCACAAGAGCGATGCCCAACATTGTCTTCACACCGTAGGATATGTTCATCAAAACCAATCTGCACGATCGTCCGTTATACTACACTGGATACATCGGTGACGTAAAGGTGGATCGGATGCACATTGATCCTGGTTCTTCCATAAACATCATCCCGAAGGGTCTGTTACATTATCTCTGCATTCCTATGCATCGTCTGACGCCAACAAGCACCGCCATCAGCGGTTTCAATTCGGACAGGAGCTACCCGATTGGGAAGATTCGCTTGAAGTGCCAAATTGGCGATCTTCAGTCAGAAGTGACCTGTTACGTCATAGATGTGGACACTTCCTATAATATCCTCCTAGAGCGCCCTTGGATACACGATTACATGATCGTGCCTTCCATGCTGCACCAGTGCTTCAAGTATGTCGAAAAACACGGCTTCGTGAGGACAGAATTTGCCGACATCGATCTCTTTAAAGGGGTCAAATCCTACTACTCAGACTCCTGCTTATACGAAAAGTCAAAGAGGCACCTTGGTGAAGAAGATGTGTAAGCTTGAACTGAGATGGCCATAGGATCAGAAGAACCTATGACGATCTACCTTCAAGCTCGCAAACCTGGCAAGTTCGTACCCCTTACGGCCGCTCTGCATAAGGACGCAATCAGCCTCTCGGCACAAGAGGGGCAAATGATAATTCGGCTGCCAAGGTTCGGCCAAGCGCCATGACCCACAACGGAGCTACTGACAATCAGACTGCCTAGAGTCGGCCAGCCACAAACGGAGAAGCTCAATCCCTCCGACAGGCCAATGACGATATGTCTTCCCAAAAAGAATCGTCAGCCCGATGCAAAGTCTGGGGCTTCTAGCAAGCCAACCAATCCCCGCCCAACATCGAGTACCAAACTGGGGGTCACTAGTTTGCCAACGACTCCACGCTCTGCTCCACCAGCGGAACCCCCGATGATCAAGTTGCCCAAGTCATCCTCTCAGTCTTCATTTATACAGGGGGTGGCCGAAGAAGAACCAGAACTGGCCAAGTATGTGGCTGCTCACACTGATGTTCCATCTATAGATGATGTAATCCCGTTAGAAAAGATACCTTACTTCATCAATAAAGGGCTATCTTTGAACTACATCGAGCATAATAAGCATTGTATAATGTATGCTATGGAACATGGTATAGGCACTCACCTACACATACAGGTGACAAATGTTCACACCGCAAATCAACTCACTCCCGTGGAAGACGAGTACCGCATAATCGAGGGAGGGGACCATCCAATCATCTTCGGTCGGAAGAATGATCCACAACCCTTCACCATAGAAGAAGTCAATCTCGGATCGGACATCGGGAGACTGCCTCTCTATCTATATAGCCCCTAATCCAAATACCTCATGCAAAAACAGGGGTATGATCTGGAGACTATGCCAGGTTTGAACTACGACACTGGTCGACAATTACCTTTAAAGTCGTCTGTCCCGGCTGGCAAACCACAGGACTACTACAACAAGACCCGATGCGGACTGGGATATGTTACGCCTGCAACGACCCCTGAAAGCTCAGATGAGGAATGAGACTGGCATTCACACTCAACCGGATCACCAACTTCTGATTCGAATATCAGCATCGAGGATATATTCAGGCAAGTCCTGTCTGTCGATATGGCATTCGCCGATGCTTACGAAGAAGGTAAAGACTTTCCTGAACTCCTCGAATTAGAGCCGTGGACCCAACAGCTGGATGCGCAATGGGAGAAGCGGTTTGAACAAAGAGAGCCTCCTACTGAAGATGAGGTCATGCAAGTGGATCTCGGCAGCGACTCTTCTCCAAAACCAATCTTCGTTAGTAAAAGCCTGACAGACGAAGAACGAGAATCGCTACTGGAACTCGTCAAAGAATATATTGATGTGTTCGCTTGGAGCTATGACGACAAGCAAGGGCTAAACCCCGATGTTGCTCTTCACAAGCTCAACATTCGGTCAGATGCAAATTGGATAGTTGAATAGTTGACTTTTAAACTATTCATATATATATATAAATTCAATCCTTGATAAATCACTCAATATATTTAATAGTTGACTTTTAAACTATCCATATATATATATATATGTAGATATGCTCAAATATATTGAATAATTGGATAGTTGAATAGTTGACTTTTAAATGATATTTAAATTTTAAATAGATTTTTTTGGTGTATTTATGGATATACATATATAGATATAGATATTTATATTTAAAAGTTCAGATTAGAAAAGAGAAAAAAAAAAGCAATTAAACCACTTGGTCAGCCCCTCAAGTGGGCGGCCATGACTTACTAGCAATATACAAAAAGGGGGAGGGGACCCTTAGAATCATAAGTAGCAGCAGCAGCTACTACAAATGAGGGGCCGACACCTTCAGTAAACCCATTATGGCCGACCCCCCTTAAACCCATTATATATATACACATATATATATGGATTGACTCAAAAAAAACCCTAACCAATCCTCTTCCACCTTCCTCCTCCTTCCTCCACCCTCGTCCACCTCTTCCCGGCGAGCGCACTCAGCCTGGTACGCCGCGACAGCAGTCCCGCGACGACGGTATCAACAAACAACAACAGAATCAACACCAAGGTACCTAACTTTATCGTACAATTTCTCCCTCATTTTAATCCCGTTTTTAGATCCGTAAATTCTGTAGAAAGCCTACATGACCCTCTTCGATATCCCCTAGGTGGATTTCGACATGGCCATCCAAATTGCTCAAAAAATCGAGACGAAGTTGAAGAAAAACCACTTTTCTGGAATATTAAAAACTGTTTTAAAACACCAACTTGTCGGCCACTTTTCTTTCTGTACAATAGGATTTTGTATAAACTAATTTAAGACAGCCAAAGACAACATAACCGAGATTGTAACGCACCTTCTAGAATCTCTTTTCATCTAGTATGTAGAAAGTTACACGTTGTTAAAGTTTTTCGAAAAATTGTAAATTCTGTTTTCAAAAGTGGAAAAAAAAACACCCGATACGGCGTGCACCCCGACAAACCGGATGACGTGGTCGTGCACTATACGAATCGAAAGGCGCGTATGGATGTTGTTGACGTGTGAGAACTGACGGAACCCGATTTTGTTGCATATGCGCGACGAAATCAGTGTGTATCCGTCAAGATACCCCCGTATCGACCCTTTGCAAATTAAGTCACAACTTTGTGCACACTCATCATATCGCGATGAAACACGCGCCACTGGACTCGAAATATTTTTCTGGTCCTGTGAGCCAAGTTTGGTCCGATTCTGAGACCGTTGATCGGGATGCTATTTTGGTGGGCCCACAATCCCACTCAACGGGCGATTTTGTGCACGGCCCACCGGAATTCAAAATTGGACATACCGTTGGGTTCGTCTCATCAAAACAAATTTGTAGACATATAGTTTGACAACTTTAGAGACTGTAGATTTGGGTACAAATTTCGGTGCAAAGGTCCAACTGCGGGCATCGTTTTGACCCGAAATTACAATTTTGCCCCTGTTCCAGAATTTAACTTTTGGACAGGCATTTCCAAGGTATATCTTATATTCCAAACTCGTTCGTGATGTTTATTGCAGCATCCGGAGTCATCTGCGGGATTTGGCTTTTTTTGCTTCATTTATTTGTCTGTTCGAGCTACTGGATTATTCCCTTTTGCACATAACCTCGGGCATGATACCTTGCCATTATACTATTTATATTCAGTTTGCATTTTATTACATATCACTGTTCATTTATTTCCAATTTTTACAGTTCTTGATTTACTGTCTACGCAGTGATATTAGTTGTACTTTGTTAATATCCTTTGGTTGCATACGGACTTAGAGTTAAGAGACTACCGTTTGTAGTGTATTGTATATACCTTGACACAATTGTACCACGAGGATGTGTGAGATGAGTATCATATAGAGGTCCTTGTGTGTTGGCTGATCCCCAGTGCGCATGCGTTAGGTCTGACTGTCAATAGTTGTATATTAGAAGACTTGACGGTTAGTAGTGTTACATGATCGTAGATGCGACATGATAGGTACATTGGGTGGGGGAGAATATTTCCTTGTCGTATGGGCTTCGATTGCACTTCCCTTGTAACCGGAAAGCTCCGCTGGAGATACGAGTATGTTTAGCCTCTCAGGTTTGCCACTGTCATTTTTGAACGTCATGCGCTGTGGTCACTAGTGCCCAAGTGGGGACTGTACCAGATCCCATTTACAGCCAGGGCTCATACGACGAAAGGTTTGTTCTTAACTGCATGTTCACTTTAGTATGGTTAGAGTACCTTATTGTTGTCTTGTCACTTGCTTTTGTTTGTGGCATCTTTTATATTCAGTATTTATATGGCATGTTTATTGTACCTTGTTACGTCCCTCTGAGGACCTGGTTATCTCTCCAGGTGTGTGTGTGCTTCTGTGATATTGCAGGTGTTCTAGCCGAGGTCGCGATCTTCTCTATTCATTCAAAGATGACGTGTCTTGGGTCTTCCTTTGCTACTTCCGTAAAAATTTTTCCATTTCCATGTATCTTTTTTTCCTTACTTGTTGGTAGTGGATTTGTCTCCGCCCAACATATTGTACAAAGACTTATTACAGTTGATTTTATGATATCTTTTATTCTTTATTTGTGGATGAGATTAGATTACTCTTGGTTTACTGCATTTTACAGCTTATGTATACATACGAGTTTCCATATATTGGAGTATACTTCGTCTGTATGCAGCTAACATGGATACGTACCTAGTCCTAAGTATTTTGGGACTGGGGCATTACAACGTGGCTAAATACAACGCTTTAGTCATTGGCCTCCGACTTGTAAAAGAGCTGGGGGTAGGGTACCTTGAAGCATACGGCGATTCACAGTTAATCGTCAATCAGATTCGGGGTTCATACGAGGTTCGCCATGAGGACATGATCCCCTACCACCAAATAGCGATCGACATCATCTCGTCCCTGGAGGGGTTCTTCATAGAGCACATTCCCAGGCTCCAAAATATTGAAGCCGATGCCCTAGCAGGTCTTGCCGCTTCCTTGGCTGTTCCGAATTATGCTCATCATCTGGTTGACATCATAGGCCGTGAGTTGGTCTGTCCCAGGAATAATATTCAGTGTGCCGAGAGCTACTCCACGCAGACAGCCGACGAAGCACCAGACTGGAGACAACCATTCATAGACTTTGTAGTCTACGACATCCTGCCAGAGAATCCGAAAGAAGCCACTTCTATCAAAAGGCGTTCTCTCAGATTCTTCTACGATACAGAGACGAAAATACTGTATCGCCGATCCTACGATGGATTATTGCTTCGATGTCTGTCAAACGCAGAAGCCAAAGAAGTCGTACGCGAAGCTCATGACGGTGTCTGCGGGGCCCATCAGCCTGGTCCGAAATTACAAGACCATCTTCGCCGGATGGGCTACTACTGGCCCATGATGGTTGCGGATGCAATAGACTATACACAAAAATGCAAAGCCTGTCAAGTCCACGCAGATTTCATTCACCAACCATCTGAGTTTCTATATCCGACGGTGGCATCCTGGCCATTCGAAGCATGGGAAATGGACATCATCGGTCCAATCACTCTACCATCGTCCCGAGGACACCGCTTCATACTCGTAATCACAGATTACTTCTCCAAATAGACGAAAGTTGTTCCGCTTACAGAAGTGAAGACATCAAACGTGATCATCTTCCTCAAGTATCACGTAATCTACCGCTTTGGACTGCCCCGAAGGATCATCCACGATAATGGTCCGCAGTTCGCAAGCCACGCCTTCTATCGATTCTGCGACAAATACCGAATTCAGCATGTTGCTTCGATGCCATACAATCCGGCAGCGAATGGGTTGGTAGAAGCATTCAACAAAACTATCATCAAGTTGCTCAAAAAGTTCGTATCATCCAACAAGCGCGACTGGAACGAGAAGCTTGGTGAATGCTTATGGGCGTACCGTACTACAGTCCGAACGGCCACTGGAAACACACCATTCTCCCTGGTGTACGGGAGTGAGACAGTTCTCCCATTGGAGACTCAAATACCCTCGCTCCGTGTCGCTCTCACTTACCAATTGACGACGAACGATAACTACCGTCGCCGGCTATAAGAGTTGGAGGCCTTAGATGAAAAGCGCCTATTGGCTCAGCAACGAATCGAGCTATACCAAGCATGCATCTCCGGAGCCTTTAACAAGAAGGTTAAAATCAGAACATTCCAAGTGGGCGATCTCGTTCTGGCAGTTCGGAGGCCGATGGTTATGACTCATAAAACCGCCGGCAAATTCCAGCCAAAGTGAAAAGGTCCATTTATCATTGAGGCTGTATTCTCCAACGGTGCTTACCGCCTCGCAAAATAAAACGGAGACTTGCTCATGTTGCCCGTCAACGGCAAGTTTCTGAAGAAATATTATGTCTAAGCGACATTCTCCAAACCCCGAAAGTTGAGTTATGTACCCTCCGGTACCACTGAACTCACATTCTCCAAATCCCAGATTATTGAGTTATGTACCCGCCAGTACCGCTGAACTCACATTCACAAAATCCCAGATTATTGAGTTATGTACCCTCCAGTACCGCTGAACTCACATTCTTCCTCCAAATATCCCAGATTGCTGAGTTATGTACCCGCAGGTGTCTCTGAACTTACATTTCGGTCACTCTTTTAGGTAATAAGTCATGTTTGACTATACCTCTAAACTTATTCTTCTGAAATAGCTTCTCCCTCATGATCCACTACCCACACTCTCAGTACACAAAAATGGTAACAGATCTATAAAATTCCCAAAACGACCACGTCGATGTTACCTCTGAGTCGTCTCACTTCCGCCAAAAATAAATCACCCCTCTACATAGAACTTCCATGTCCTCATTACCTCTGAGTCGTCCTATGTACCCCTTCATGGAGCCCACTCCTACCACGTCCTCATTACCTCTGAGTAGGAAGGCTCCATCGAAGAAACCCTCATGCTTGCCATGTCCTCATTACCTCTGAGGTAATGAGTAAGTATGCTGATTCCCTTTCGACTTATTATCCGTACCCAAAACTGGAGTACGCCAAGGATAATAGGTCCACAAATGTCCTCTGTTGACCACAAATATCCTCCTCTGAGTCCACTCCTGCCACGTCCTCATTACCTCTGAGTAGGAAGACTCCGCAGTAAAACCCCCATACTTGCCATGTCCTCATTACCTCTGAGTAAGTATGTTGGTTTTCTCTCGTCTTATTATTCGTATCCTGAACCAGGGTACGCCAAGGATAATAGGCCCACAAATGTCCTCTGCTAACTACAAATGTTGTACTATGTTTTCTAGTACATGCACATCATTTCTCATCATGCCCCGAGAGCCCAGCTGCTCCATGGCATTCTTTCTCCCGATACCAGGAACGTCCATGACCACCTTACCGTGGAATTGTTCTAGGTATCCCCATCAAAGTTGTTATCCATACCTAAATCCCAGGTATGCCAAGGGTAACATGTCCACAAACAGTCCCCCAAGCGGGGCAAATACCACCACAACACCATAAACCCAATAAGCAACACAAATAAAGGGTAAAATAAAACATACTCTTTTATTTGAAAGCCAAAAGTACTACATGTTCTGGGACTGCGTCCCTCTCAAAAAAAAAGAGAAAAAAACAGAAACAAAAGAAAGAAAAAAGTCATCTAAGGTTCGACGGTACATAATTCCAGGAGACGATTCCTCACCAAGGAGTCCCCCGTTCCACAACAGCCGCGACCCCTCTCTTCAGGTGGCGATAGAAGCTGTCAACCACGTCCTGTGGTGCTTCGTCCAGAACTTCCATAGAAGACGACGTCAAAGGAAGTGTGGCTGGCAGTGTTGAAGAAGGAACGCTAGAACTTGCCACCAGGGAGACAAATTCCGAGCGAAAAGATGCGCGGATAGCAGCTAACTCCTCCTCCGCCACCCGAAGAGTCTGGACACTCGGCAAAGCAGAAAAGTCGATTCGTGGAGCTGCCTGAACAGAGGAGGACGCAGGGACCATTGTCCCCTGCCCCGGCTGTGCCGCCATCTGACTTCCCGAGCCCGAGCCAGCAGGAGGCCCTTCGATATGATTCGGGAAAAGAGGAGGTATGCTCCTCTCCGCCAGATCCCCTCCGGCAGAACCCACCCTGACGATGTCCGTCATTGACACTGGAGGGACAGGACCTGTATGTCCAGAGCAACCATCAATCAGTCTAACCCGAAGGATGTGATGATATAGCAGATAGGCCTCCTCACAAGTTAAGATTTGGCTTATCTTACCATTGGAGGAGCATGGAGGCTGCAAATCTCTCACAACCGCCGGAGTCCCCTCACCAGCAACCTCCGAGTCAAATTCAACAGGTTTTTCTGCCCCAGCCGCCCCAGAGGGGGTACGACTGGTTCAGCGTCACCCTGCTGAAATTCGACAGTCTCAGGGATGGGTTCAGAAACCCCATCGCCTTGGGTCAAGACCACAGCGACGGAAGTAGCCTCAGCCACTTCCGGGAGAACCCCAGAAGAGATGATCGCGGTACACATATTACTGACCAAAGTGCTCAGCGCCGGATCAAGTTCAGAAGCAGCAGCCGGTTCCCGAGAATCCGACTCTTCTGACGCCTACAGGGAAAAGAAAATTGATCAGGACATAATTCAAAAAAAGAAGAACTAAATAATTGAGAAAATAGCCATAAATTAACTCACCTCTGAAACGGCGTCGACATCCTCGCCCTTCTCCTTAATGAATAGCCCGCAATACCTGATCGCGGCCCACTTCACAGAAAATGTTCTGCTGCTACCAGCAGGGTCAAGTCTACTTCGCTTGCGCGAAGGATTAGGTGCAACATGCGGCTGATCCGCCACCACCTCAGTAGACACATCAGGCGGCTGATCCGCCACCAATTCATCATACACAATAGGCGATTGATCCGCCACTTCCTCTTCTGCAGGAGGGAAGGAACACATCTCCAATACAAAAATATGAGATTAAACATGTAATAATTCATTCATACATAACAACAACACATAATGTGTCCAAATTTGGGGTTTTTCCACATGGACACAACCACAACACAAAGGACACTCCTATAACCTCCAAATGGACACGAAATGGACACAAATGGAGATACAACCATGGGAGTCATTCCTATGGGTTCAAAATATTTTTATATGCATGTCGGGATGGATTAGAAGAGAGATTATACCTTCCGGGAGAGAGATTCAAAGGAAAAGCCTTCCGATACGGCACCGACACGTAGAGATTCCAAAAGGACACGAACGAGCTCCGAATCCTCCCAAACTTGGCTAGCACCCTCTAACCATGGAGTAGAAAAGAAATAAAGAAGATTTGGTGGAAGAAAGGGTTGATTTGGAGATAAAATCAATGGAGGTTCATCTCTAAATTAATTTGGGGAAGAATAAGAGAGAGAAAGTGGATGAAGACAAATGAATGAAGGAGTGACTCACTCCTTATCCCCCCATAGGTGGCTGCCCAAAAAGGGTGAGGTGTCCCCTATTTGAATGTCTAAAATGCCCTCCACTAATCTATTTGATTTAAATTAGGAATGGGTTAAAGGTTGAGGTCAATTTAGTCTAGTTTTAAGTCTCTAATTAAACTAAACCTATCCATAAATAATTAGTCTAACTACTAACTAAAATTAATATCATGCGGACTAAAATTAATATCATGTGGGCCATGCCTAACTAGTGTGTGGGTCCTACTAGAGTCAAACTACCCCCCGGGTCCCCGTTTCAAGTCGAATTGAGTTGAAATTCGAACCCGACTCAAATAACCCCAAAACAATATCATAAATAATAAAATAAATTTTAACCCCAAAATAATATCATAAATAATAAAATAAATTTCAAAAATATTCAAAAATATAAAATGATAAAAATATCCCTATTTCTGAAAACTGGGGGTGACCAATCTATCCACCTTAAAAAAAATTCGTCCTCGAAATTAAAACAAAGCAATCACAGGAAACACATGAAGAAAACAATCTCATTCAAATACTTTTCAAAAAAATTAGCAATAAAAAAAATCTCTTTAAGGCACATCAAACATTTGTAAAAAAAACTGATACGTGTCCGCTACGGACACAAAACCATCACAAAATCATACCTATCAAAGGTCAAAATCAACAATCACCAACGCAATAAATATCAAAATAATTCAAAGAGGTCAAATGCAAAATATTCTTAGGCCAGAAATGACATTAAAACATTCTAATCACATGGTTAGGCTCTAGGTTAATCAGTCTCTAGGGTTTCACTAGCAAAACATCAAAATCATAAGTCATGATTTTAAATAGTTTTAAAATGATTTAAAAATTACCAAAAATTATATCATGATTTAAATATCAAATCAATAAATGATTAAAATTACAAAATTTCAAAATTACCCTCATTTTAGAAAATTGGGTGTTACAATTAGTGCCATCCTGATTTCTAGCTATATTATGTGATTACCTGCACGGCTATCTTAAGACGAACTCCTATAAACTCTTTGTTCACAAAGAGTTTGTACGAGTTCTTCTCCCAAAATACAACTCTATATGTTATTGCTTTCAATCTCTCATTCCCTGATAGAAAATGCAGCATGTGTGTTAATGTAATTGGCCAATCACTCTCGTAAACATCAATATGTAGGAGACTTTTTTTACTCTCTCGTGACTCTCTTGCAATGGTATTCTAGCTCGAGAAGAGAAAAATCTAAGTATAATTGTTACTAAATCTTCCACCATGCTAATCTGATACGGCCGATACATATCGTCGCTACGGTAGATACCTATCGGATATGGCCGATACCGAATCGATAAGGCCGGTACGAATCCTAGCTATACGGCCGATACATATCGGATAGGACGATACCAATTTGCTAAGGTCAATACCAATTTGATACGGCCTATACCAAACCGATAGACCGATACTAGTCTGATGCGATCGATACTAAGTACGTCAGGCCTATATACTAGCAGATCTACCAGTTACATGATTATATACTAATTTTGTTTAGTTTGTCTTACTATACAGATTTTCACATCCAATCTGTGATGGATCATTATTTCGTTGATCGTACATGGATGTACAAACGACAACACGAGAGCAGAATAGGTGTGAGTGACGATTTTCAGGCAGGCGTGGAAGTCTTTCTTAAGTATGCCATGAACAAAGCTCAGTATATGGACGGTAACAAAATCAAGTGTCCATGTCGTAATTGTCGCAATAGACGTTACGAAGAAGTGGTGAGTGTAAGAGATCATTTGACCCGTAAGGGTTTTGTACGTGATTACGGCCTTTGGTCATCGCAAGGTGAACTATATGCGGAAAGACAGGTTGCGAATGCCGCTACTTATGCTTTTGATGATAATGCTGCAACGGATTTTGTCGTCGAAGACGACGAATGCTCTGTTGATTATGGAGACCTGCAGAACCTTGCACGAGATATGGTGTACGACGCGACAGGGCCTAATTTTGATCCGAAGGATCCTAATCCCGAGGCGAAGGAGTTCTATGATATGTTTCAGGATGCTGAAACTTCTTTATATCCTGGTTGTGAGCCACATTTCGTACTGTCAGTGACGATACGGTTGTTGAACATAAAGTCCGATTTTAACTTGCCACAAACTTGCTATGATCGGATTATACAACTAATCAAGGAGGTGTTACCGAAGGAATCAAAAGAGCTTCCACTTTTACAAGTCGAAGATGATGGTCTGACAACTGGGACTGGGGTACGAGAAGATAGATTGTTGTCGCAACGGATGCATTTTGTACTACAAGGAGAACGAGGATATAGAAAGTTACAGCTTCTGTAATACGGATCGTTACAAGCCAGTCAGAAAAAAAGGAAAGTCAACTAGAAAACGACGTCCTTACAAGTATATGCATTACTTGTCGATCATGAAGCGCTTGCAGAGGATGTATATGTCTCAGAATACAGCAGAACACATGACGTGGCACAACGAAGAACGCACAAAGGACGATGGAGAATTGTCACATCCTTCGGATGGAGAGGCGTGGAAATATTTCAATTTTTGTCATCCAGATTTTGCTGCAGAGCCTAGAAATGTACGTATGGGGCTATGTTCTGATGGCTTCGCCCCTTTCGGGCATTCGGGATCTCAATACTCCTACTGGCCGGTTATTCTGACCCCTTACAATCTGCCACCATGGATGTGTATGAAGACTCCTTATATGTTCTTGACAGCTATCATACCGGGTCCCAAAAATTTGACGAAGAATATCGATATATATTTACAGCCGTTGGGGGATGAACTGAAACAGCTGTGGAAGATCGGCGTCGCGACCTATGATATTTCCAGGAAACAGAACTTTAAGATGAGAGCTTCACTGATGTGGACAATCAATGATTTTCCCGTATATGGTATGTTGTCGGGATGGAGTACTCATGGCACCATGTCTTGTCCGATATGCATGCAAAATAGTAAGGCGTTCCGCCTTAAGCATGGAGAAAAAACTTCTTTCTTTGATTGTCATCGTCAATTCCTGCCCACGAGTCATCCTTGGAGAAAGAACAAGGACGCGTTCAGAGCTGGAAAACAAGAATTTTCTCATCCGCCTGCCAGATTATCGGAATACGATATTTAGGAAGATGTAAAGGACTTGCCCACTGTAATGGAAGATCCATCGAACAATCGTGTCGATGGGTTCGGACAAACCCATAACTGGACCAAACGGAGTATCTTCTAGGACTTACCTTATTGGAAAGATAATCTTATAAGACATAATCTTGATGTTATGCATATCAAAAAGAATGTGTTCGATAATATCTTCAATACCGTCATGGATATTAAAAGAAAGACGAAGGAAAATCCAAAAGCAAGATAAGACATTATCGAGATATGCAAGCGTCCTTATCTGAACTTGATACAAAGGGGAGCTGTTGGACAAATAACTAAGCCGATAGCACAATACACACTGAGCAAGGAAGATAGATTAATAATCTGCAAGTGGGTATCTACTTTATGATTTCCCGACGGCTATGTATCGAATTTGTCTAGATGCGTTGATCTCAATGAACGCAAGCTAACGGAAATGAAGAGTCATGACTGCCACATGTTTATGGAAAGATTACGACCCATTGCTTTGAAAGAGTTGTTGCCTTCTGCTGTATGGGTTTCGTTGGCCGAACTATCTATATTCTTTAGGGATATTTGTTCAACTAAGTTGACTGTGCAACACATGGTTGAACTTGAGGAGAAGATTATCTTAACAATTTGTAAGTTGGAGAAAATATTTTCTCCTGGCTTCTTCGACAGCATGGAGCATCTACCGATTCATCTAGCATACGAAGCCCGTGTCGGTGCATCTGTTCATTATCGATGGATGTACCCATTTGAAAGGTACATAAAAATTAATATAATTTAAGTTGAATTTCAGTAGGTTTTAAAATTCATTCTTAATTCTCAAGATAATTTGTCTCTCTAGATACCTACACCATCTAAAAAAGAAAGTTGGCAACAAGGCTCATATAGAGGCTTCGATATGCGAATCATATCTTATCGAAGAGGTGTCAAACATCTTCTCCATTTATTTCGATACTCATGTTAAGACAAATCGAAATAGACCTCAAAAGAATGACGAGGACGTTGAGGATGGAGGGATATTCAATGTAAGGGGCAAGCCTGTTGGGGCAAGTAAAAAACGGTGGTTGACTGACGACGAGTATGATGTGGCTCACCGATATGACTTGTTAAACTATGACATACAAGAAGTGAGAGATTTGGAGAAGTAAGTCAGTACACTTGTACTCATTATAATCTCGAATTTGATGAAGTAAGTGACTACACTTATATATTCTTATTTTCTCTAATAGTGTATTTAGAGATGAAGTCAAAATGAGGACACCCGATATTACCGATGAGGGACTTCAAAGAGAGGTTGATTGTACATTTCCGTCATGGTTTCGCAAATACGTAAGTAACTGAGATTATAATTGAGGTTGATTTTATATATTCTTATAAAATACGTAAGTAACTGAGATTAGAAATATATAATTTAAAATATTTAAATTATAAATACTTATTTACAGGTTTTATTGCCTGAAACAACACTCACTAATGAGAGTGTTCGTTATCTGGTATTGGGACCGAAGAGGCAAACAAAGACTTGGCCAGGCTATGTCGTTAATGGCTTCAGGTTTAAGGCAACTCAGAATGCTATAAATGTCGAATTTATCAATGACGGCATCAGTACCAAGGATTCCGGTGTTTGCATAAGAGGCACCATCTATGACGACGAACCGGACTTTGACTATTATGGAGTGCTTCGGGATATTGTAGATTTACAATATACTGGCCCATATGATATGCATATTGTGATGTTCAAATGTGAGTGGTTCGATACGACACCAAATATCGGTTGGAGAATCGATAAACAATTTGGATTTGTCGATATAAATCATCGCAGGAGGTATAGAGGGTCCGATACATTTACGATAGCAAATCAGGCTGTTCAAGTCTACTATACCAGCTACCCAAGGCGTCGTAGAGATCGATTTGACTGGTGGGCAGTATGCAAGATTAAATCTAGAAATACATTCAACGTTGGAGACCCAGCATACCAAGAGGACCAGATCGAAAAGCTCCAATACTTGGGACAATACTCGGATACATTGGATATTGAAGATATTGTTGAGAAAAATAGAGGAGAGGAAGAGGTTGATACACAAGACTTAGCTGTCAACCAGGGGAGAAAGAGGCATCATGTCCCAAATATTGAGGCAAAAGAAGAAGAAGAAGAAGAAGAAGAAGAAGAAGAAGAATAAGAGGAAGAAGTAGAAGAAGACGAATTTGATGGGGATAAGGATACAGATGAAATCGACGATGAAGATAAGGATGAGGATGAGGAGGAGGATGATGATGAAGACGAGGCCGAGGATGAGAACGAAGACGATGATTAGGTTAAATATTATTGTATATTAAAAATACTTCCAATTACGTGAATTAAGTTTGACCTCATAAAAACAATTACGTGAATTCATATTTTTTTCGTTCGATTATTTACTTATTGCAGATGGTACTCCTAGTCTTTTTCATCGCGGCGGCACTCATCTTCCTACTGGTGGTATGTATATTTTAGTTTAGAATTTTATATTTATTTACACTTTTATATTGTTAATTATGTTTATGTGTTCTATTTACAGGTCATGATGGCTGGTCGTGGTCGTGGTTTTGGTGGTGGTCGTGGTGCTGGTGCTGGCGGTGGTGGTGGTCGTGGTTGTAGTCGTAGTGGTGCTGGTGGTCGTGGTCACATTCAATCTTCCTGGAATGTGACCCCATCCAGCGAGCCCGACCCGAAGAGTACCCCGGGCACAGACGCATCCCGTCGTCGATCGACTACTTCATCGAGGCATGAGTCTGGATCTGCTAGTGGATCCGTTCCGCTATCGGACCCACCAGCGGACCCACCAGCGGATCCACCAGTGGATCCCCCAGTTACTGCATAGTGGGCCCCAGAGTACCCCCATACTCGGTTCTATCTGATTACTGGGGAGTACATACGCGGACCCGCGGATCCTCCGACGGCACCAGAGAGGCCAAGAGGCGAGTTCCGACGAGAGCTATAGCCCGCGGGGACCTCGTAAGTAAATTTAAGATAATTTATTAAATTTCTTTCATTTATTCAAGTTAATAATCCAGTCGTTTCTTCTTTGTAGGTTTTTTCCGTTTAATATTGCCAGGGCTCTTGGAGAAATTATCAGGGCTAACTTCCATGGTCCCTACCTCAACTTTTTGTCGGTGCCCCCAAACTTGAAATACGTCTGGCTCAACGAGTTGAGGGTATATATCTATATCTTCTAGTTAATTATTAGTTACTCTTTAATCAACCATTTTTTAAATTACGTAATAATTGAATTTGTATGTTAGACGACGTACTGGTGGCCCCCCATCACGAGGACGCGATCCGCAGGACCTACAAAAGCGCTGCCTCGAAGAAGATACGGGATATGATTCATGACCTGAAAATGGGGCAGACGAGGCCGAATTGGATCCGGCAGGACTATTATGAGGACCTCTTAGATATGATGAATATCCTGCGTACAAAGAGAAATCAGAGAAGGCGAAGGCGAACCGACGGGCCGTGGGGCTTCATACGAGAGGATCCAGGCCCCATGTAGCGACGCTTGCAGATCTGGTGAGATACCGTAAATTCATTTTACTATCGAATTAGGTATTATTAATATACGGAGTTAATTAAGTTCTACAGAAATTTCGTATGCAGATCCAACGGACGGTGAAGGAGGGAAGGGCGCCAGAATCGGTCACCATGCACGACGTCTTCTAGCATACGCACAAGAGACGAAAGGACGGGAGCTTCGTCGACGAGAGGGCTAAGGAGACTGATGTAAGTACTTATGTTTATGAGATTTACGTTATAATTAAAAGTATTCGGACTATAACTTAGGTAAACTTAGGATTCACACTTAGCTTAGTGAAACATAGGATTTAGATTACAACTTAGGTAAATCTTATAATAAAAACACATTCATTTGATAGGCTGCGTATCGTGAGGCCCTTAGTCGGGCTCAGTTAACTGAGACAGAGGATATCGGTAAAACGACGCCCGCCCGGACTCCCTCTTCTTTGGCCGCTCGCAACGACTTGTTCGTAGATACCGTCGGCGGCTTTAAGAAAAGGCACCTATATGGAGTCGGCTCCCTAGGGTCGTTGCACATGACGACTCAGAGATTTCTACCGACACCGTCTCCTCCCGTGGCCCCGGCAGACGATGATGTTAGGTCGCAGCTTACGCACCTGCACGAGGCGGTATCGTCCTTACGGGAGCAAATTGCCACGTACTTTCTGCCTCCGTCTGCTGTTGCCGGTCCGTCTGCTGCTGGTGCCGGTCCGTCGACTGCTGCTCCCGGTCCTTCTTCCGTCGATCATTTTTCTTTCAATCATGCTGTCCCTCTGGTACCGCCTCCGACTGTAACGGCACTCTTTGATCTCATGTCGCAAGAGCAGCTACGCCGACTTCCTAGCAGTGTCTACGACGACTTGTCGCCGTACCTAGTGGAGCAGTATATTCATGAGTCATAGCAGGGATTACCACCACCGGGCAATCGAACTCCTCCTCCTCCTTAAAGTATTATAATTAAAAAATTTTAGAATATTTGTGGGAATTTTGGAATATTTATAGGAATTTTGGATTATAATGACGGATATTAGTTTATGATTTCAGAATATTTGTGATATTTTATATTGGTGTGCATTATATATTTGGTCTATGTGATTGTTGGATAATTGGTGTGCATTTTTGTGATTGTTTGGTCTATGTGATTGTTTGGTTTATGCATATTTGTGTGATTAGGGAAAGCTTTGCATTTTTTTAAAAAAATCTCAGTTAACGACGGACTAGTGACCGCTTAGCGACGGATGTTTCCAGTTTCTGACTACCTTTCGACGGAATATCCGTCGCTACCTGGAGATTTGAAACTGTTTCCAGTTAGCGACGGGTGGTCGACGGATTCGCGTCGGAAAATCCGTCGCCAAGGTTCTGGAAATACATATTTCGACGGAATAGCGACGGAACATCTGTCGCCAAGGTTCTGGAAATGCATGACATTTCCAGAACAATGGCAACGGATTATTCGTCACTAGTCCGTCGCTTCGTCGACGGATGAGCGACGGAATGGCGACGACTCATCCGTCGCCATAGTTCTGGAAATGCCAAGCATTTCCAGAACATGGTCGACGGATTATCCGTCAGTATTCCATCGCTAATCCGTCCTTTGTTAGTGACGACTTTCGACGGAATAGCGACGGAATGATACCCTCGGATACGCTGTTACGATGGTTTACCGACGGATTATCCGTCGCTAGCTTCTACACAGTTCAGTATTTAATACTTGAAATCGATGAAAGATCGTCGGCAAGTCGTCACTAATGCATCGTATTGTGACGACGAAAAGCTGTCGTTAATCCGTCGCTTGACGACTACTTAGCGACGAATCATTATTAGCGACGAGCTGATTGTCGACGGATTATTTTGACCAAGATCCGTCAGTGATCGGTCGCTAATACAAATTGCCGACGAATAGGCGACGGATCTGGCCGTCGCTAAATCAACATATTTTGGTAGTGAGATTTTTTATTTATCATATGAGTATTCCTGCTTTTTATATGATTCTCTCACTTGCTTATTACTTCACTGATTATTGCTTGTGGATATGAGATCAGATTTTGGCCATAGATTGATTGCATGCTAGGATACCCAACAAGATTGACAACAGTCATTGTCGTATAACATCTTCATACCTTATACGGTATAGCTGGCCTATATCCGTCCCCGTATTCTGGTAACAGGTCGTGACAAATACTAGCGGTACCAATATATTACAACAACCAGGTGACTGCAGCGGTGGCATCGAATGACCTTTTCAATGGCAAGAAGAAGATGTTGGCACATTCAGCCATAGTCAAACCAATTTCGATAATTGACTTTAACTTCGATCTTGATATGAAAAGAAACGAAGAATGCAAAGTTCATCATCATTGAGTTTTTCACATTTATTCTATTTTTTTCTATTTATTGAGTCTAGATTATTTGTGAGTCAGGATCACTAGCAATTAGAAGTCTATCTAAAACCTATCTTGATTCATTCCTTAAACCGAACCGAACCCAATTGAATCAAAAGCAACTTAGGTTGAACCAGAACCAAAGGGACCGAACTCGGCTAGAGTTCTGCCCGAAATCGGACGAAACTCGGTCAACTTGATTTCTCCTGGTCAGTAGCAAATTCCTATTCCTTTGGATCTGCAATGTTCAAAATTATGAACGTTACCCCTACCGAGTTCTGCCCGAACTCTGTCTCAAAAGTTCTTATAAATAGAGAAGATTTTGTCATTTCTACTCACTCATTCCTTCTTCATCTTCTCTATCTATTCTTAAAACTTTATATTCAGTTTTCAAAGCTACAATCTTCAGATCTCCAAGTCAACTCTACTCTTCTAAGTGTCGGTAGTTTTCGATTAGGAGTTTTTGAGTTGTACAAGCTTTTGGCGTATAAAAGCCTTTTCCTCAGAAAAGTGATTTGTGAAGTTTGATCGTGGGCTTCGGATAAAAATACGACGTTGTTGAAGTTGGCGTGTTCTTCGGAGCAAAACACGTGGTGTAATCTCTATTTCAAATAGTGGATTCAATATCGAGTTGAGTACTCGAGACTGGACTAGTCCTCACAGAGAAAAATTAGTATAAACCTGATGTCTCTAAGTATTGAATTCTCGCCTCAACCTTTACTGCTTTACTTGCATTTAAATTTAATATATTGCTTCACCTGCTTAGAGTTAATTTTTTATTGCTAAATATTTCTGCTGTACTCTATTCACCCCCCTCTAGAGGTGCCATTGTTCCTACAATAGGTATCAGAGCCATGTTATCTCTTGTCGGAATTAACACTCCTTGAGATATGGCATCCCTATTTTCAAGCAATGGTGAAGGTCAGTCAACAAATAGGTCACCCTTATTTGATGGCACAAATTACACGTATTGAAAGACACAGATGAACTTTTTTCTCAAGTCACTTGATTTTGATTTATGGTCGACTGTTATCAATGGTTATAAGAAACCTCTACCTGTTAGAGTAGAAGGTGTTTTAGTTGAGAAACCATTCGATCAATACACCGACAATGAAAAGAAACAAGCCAGTCTTGATGCAAAATCCATCAATGCTTTATTTTGTGCTACTGATAGAACTGAATTCAATAGAGTCTCTACATGTGCCACGTCCAACGAGGTTTGGAAACTTCTTAAGGTTACTCATGAAGGTACTTCACAAGTAAAAGAATCCAAAATCTCACGACTTACACAAGAGTATGAGGCATTCAAAATAAAGCCTAATGAGACTATTACAATGATGTTTAGTCAGTTTTTAGATATTGTTAATCCTCTATCTTCCCTTGGCAAAAAATACAGTAATCATGAAAAGATCTGGAAGATTCTTCGTAGACTACCAAAGAAGTGGAATCTAAATCAACGACCATTATTGAAGAAAATGATCTCACAACAATGAGCCTTGAAACCCTTACAGGAAAACTCATGACAAATGAGTTGGATCTTCAAGACTTCGATGAACAAAATCCAAAAGAGAAGACAATAGCATTCAAGGTAAATCACAAGACAATCTCTGACGATGAGAGTGAGACAGACAGCTCAGACAACAAGCAGATGGACCTGATGACAAGAAACTTCAGACGATTTCTCAGATATGAGAAGTCAAACAAGAAGAAGAAGGACTTCAAAGATGACGAAGAACCGATCTGTTTCAGCTGCAAAAGAATAGGTGATATAAAGACGGACTGCCCTGTTATAAGGAGCGAAAGCAGAAATGATCAAACAAGTAGACATGATCAGACAAGCAAGAGAAGGTCAACAACCAAAAACTATGCAAACACCAGTATCTGGTGTAAAAGTAAAGCTAGTGATTCTGAAGATTAAGACAACTCTCGGAACTCAGCAAACCTATGCTTCATGGCTACAGATGCTAAAGTAATAACAAACCCTCTCTATAAAGAATTTACTTTTGATGAATTGTGTGATGCTTTTTCTGATCTATTGGCCGATCAGAAGAAAATGATATATATGTACAAAAGTGCTAAAAAAGAGCTAAAATTCGTACAGTCCGAATTTTTTCATCTAGAATGTTAGAAGATATTAAAGATTCTTCTAATGACACCAATGAGATTACTTATTTAAAGCTAAGTTTACATGATTCTCTTGAAAAGCTTGAGAAAGCAAATCAAAAAAATAAAAAACTTAACGATCTCTATGAACTAGAGAAAAAGAAGTATAACATTGATATTCTAAGAGTAGATGCACTCACGACCAAATTAGATGGAAGTCAATGACAACTCTAAAAAGTTAGAGATTAAACTGGGCAAACAAGTTGCTAAACCAAATGCTCAGGTAAACACAAGTCAGAAGGCTAAACACAAGCACCACACTAACCACACTTCTAGAAATGTTAGAAATCATGCTTATATGTGTATGTTTCCACACAACAAGAATGCACACACTATTTCAAAAACTCATATGCATGATTTTCGAACAAAACCTAGCACTAACACTTCTGCTATATGTCATTATTGTGGATTAAAAGGACATGTGTCACCTCAGTGTAAGATTAGAAAGCTAGTACATATGAATGTGTATATATGGGTTCCAAAAACTAACACATCATGACCCTCAAGAAAGTGGGTACCAAAGGTTAGATCTTCAACTTGTGTTGTAGGTGGACCTTCCACCTCCCACTAAAAGTAAGTGGATACTCGATAGTGGTTGCTATAGACACATGACAGGTGACAACAATTTGTTCACAACTCTATCGATGAAGAAAGAAGGCTATGTCTCCTTTGGAAACAACCTTAAAGGATATATCATTGGAATTTTTGACATAAGTATCTCTCCCTCACCCATTATTAAAAATGTATGCTTAGTAATAGAATTGAAACATAACCTGCTAAGTATCAGCCAGTTAACTGATCACGGTTATGGAATAAATTTTATTAAAAATAAATGTTTTGTTTATAATAAAACTTCTGGGATAATTTCCTTTGACGGAATAAGAGAGGATAATATATATGTTTTATATCTGTCAGAAAAGACTAACAGTGCAAGAAAGTGTCTGTTTACAACGCAAGATGAAAGCCGAATATGGCATATGCATTTTGGACATGCAAACATGGACACTATTGCAAGATTATCCACCAAGAAACTGGTAAGAGGCTTACACGAAATAATTTACAAGAAAGATATGGTCTGTGCTGATTATGAGAATAATAAGGCATCTAAATCATCATTCAAGTCAATAAACGCTGTAAGTACCTCTAGACCCCTGCAATTGATTCATATGGACTTGTTTGGACCAAGTAGAATCACCAGTCTTGGCAGAAAGCTTTATGCTTATGTGATAGTTGATGACTATTCACGATATACTTGGATTTATTTTCTTGCAAATAAGAATGAGGACTTTTCTGAGTTTGTATCTTTCTGTAAAAAGGTACAAAATGAGAAAGGATTCATGATTACTCGTGTTCAAAGTGATCATGGAGGAGAATTCGATAACTATGAGTTTAAATCTTATTATAATTCAAATGGATTATTACATGAATTCTCTTGTCCCAGAACTCCTCAACAGAATAGAATTGTAGAAAGGAAGAATAGAACTCTTGGCGATATAGCCAGAGTTATGTTTAACCAGTATAATTTTCCTAAATACTTTTGGACAGAAGCTGTTATACAACATGCCATGTATTGAATAGAGTTCTTATTAGATCAATATCTAAAAAGACTCCTTATGAATTATGGTTTAATAGAACTCCTAATATCAGCTATTTCAAGGACTTTGGTTGTAGATGTTTTATTCTAAATACAAAAGACAACTTGGAAAATTTTGATGAAAAAGCTGATAAAGGAATATTCTTGGGTTATACGGTGAAAAGCAAAGGATATAGAGTATTAAATAAGAAATCACTTATTGTCGAAGAATCAATCAGTGTCACATTCGATGAGCTAAACGTCAAACGATAAGATGATAGTGACAATGAAGAAACTCCCACCAATGGAATATCAGAAGATACGCCATCCATGTCCTATCTTGAAAGTCTGTCGAAATGAATGAGATTTTCAACAGACCATCCCGAAGAACTGGTAATCGGTGATACATCAAGAGGCGTGAGTACTCGTTCCAGCTCAAGACAAATGGTAATAGCAAATGTTGCATTTATTTCCAAAATTGAACTAATGTTTTAGAAGTATTTTCTGATGAATTTTGGATTTCTGCTATGCAAGAGGACCTTAACCAATTTGAACAGAATCAAGTTTGGAAACTTGTTCCTAAGACCTATTGATCACCCGATCATTGGTACTAAGTGGGTGTTCTGAAATAAGTTAGATGAGAATGGCTCAGTCACACGCAATAAAGCACGTCTAGTAGCTCAAGACTATAATCAAGAAGAAGGCATTGACTATGATGAGACATATGCTCCAGTTACTAGATTAGAGTCCATTCGAATGCTTTGTGCTTTTGCAAGTTTTTATGATTTCAAACTTTTTCAAATGGATGTTAAAAATGCTTTTTTAAATGGTTTTATAAAAGAAAAAGTTTTTGTAAAACAACCTCCCGGCTTTGAAGATTTCAAATATCATGATCACGTATTCAAGCTTCGAAAGGGAAGGTTGATTCAACTTTATTTATAAATTCTTTAGACAAAAATATTTTATAGTACAAATATATGTTGATGACATAATCTTTGGATCAACTAATGAGATGCTATGTAACGAGTTTGCTAAGTGCATGCAGAGTGAATTCGAAATGAGCATGATGGGAGAATTAACATTCTTCCTTAGACTGCAAATTAAGCAGATTTCATAAGGAATATTCATTAATCAAGCCAAATATACAAAAGACTTGCTAAAGAAATTTGATATGGATAATGTCAAACTAATTGGCACTCCAATGGCGACGTCTACAAAGCATGATACAGATGAAAGTGGTACACCAGCCGACATACGTAAGTACAGACGTATGATTGGTAGTTTACTGTACTTAACTGCTAGTCATCCTGACATCATGTTTTATGTACGCTTATATGCTCGGTATCAGACTTGTCCTAAAGAATCACATGTAAGCGCTGTTAAGCGTATCCTGCGATACCTTAAAGGGACTTTGACAACCGGTATTTGGTATCCTAAAACTGATTCGTTTGACTTAATAGGTTACTCGGACGCAGATTTTACTGGATGCAAGGTCGATCGTAAAAGTACCAACGGAACATGTCATTTTCTAGGAAAGTCATTAGTCTCCTGGTTTTCTAAGAAAAAAAATTTAGTTGCATTATCAACTACTGAAGCTGAGTATATAGCTGCAGGACGTTGTTGTGCACAAATTTTATGGATAAAACAAACTTTGGAGGACTTTCAATTATTCTTTCATCATATTCCTATCTACTGTGATAACACTAGCTCTATTAATCTCACTAAGAATCCTATTTGTCATTCACGCACTAAACACATAGAACTTATACATTATTTTCTAAGAGAGCATGTTTTGTAAGGTGATATTAGTTTAGAGTTTGTTGATGCTGAACATCAACTAGCTGACATCTTCACTAAGCCTTTGGCTGAAGATCGTTTTAACTTTATACGAAGGGAATTAGGAATTATGGATGTTGAGGTAATATAATTAAATATTATTTTTTTAAAACATGAATTAGCTAAAATCATTTTAGTTATAAGCCGAAAGGGTCCTTCTGTCACTCAGGTGTAAATAATCTGAAGCGACACGGTGTACTAGTCTTCGGACTACCGCTAGCTGGGATCCGGTCCCTACAGCTAACCCAAAATATTTATAGCAATTTATGTGTTATTAATTAATAAATATTAAATTATTTAATTCAACACAAATATTTCTAATTAAATTCGCATTTATGTTAAAAACTATTACATACTTTCCAACTGTTGTACTGAATCCCAAGTAACCGAACTCAGTCAGAGTTCTAACCGAACTCGCACCGAACTCGGTCAGTAGAATTCAAAACAGAAGCTAGACAGCTTAGATCTTTTTATTTAAACCCTCTTCTACCATCATCTTCTCCATCACAACAGCATTACCACACCGAAAAACCCTAACCTTCTTGTTCTCCATCCTCCAAGCTTTTCAAGCCCTCAAACTTTGGATCCGGAGTTCTCTCGAGGTTCTCTTCCACTGTCAACCATCAATTTCGGTATATATCTCTCTTTTACCTCCTTTTCAATTTTCTATGGCTCCCAAAATTCTTATTTCTTTGAAAAAGAAAAGGAAAGTTGACGAAGGTTCGTCCTCGTCTCCTCATGAGACCGCCTCGTTTTCACTTTACACTCCTTCGAAACCGACGAAGATTTCTCTGATGAATTTATTTTTGTGTCCCGAGATGCTTCGGACTCTTAGTTAATGGATTTTCATAAAAGAAAATTTTGTCTGGGTGCTCCAATTAACTTCACTTAATTTCCTGATCACTCTAGCATTTTTTAGTATCATCATTTACTAGAGTTAGTTCAATCTACTTTTCCCGTTTACACCAATGCGATTCGCATGTTTTACTACAATTTCTCGGTCATGAACGGCACGGTAAAATCAAAAGTTGGTGGAATTGATATCGAGTTTGATGTTGATGATTTAGCGATCATTCATCATATACCCAACAACGGGGAAGCACTCGGCGATATCACTTCTGTCCATTTTCCCGAAGGGACCACTTTTGATTCTTTTCGTGATTCGCTATGTGAACCGAATCCTCGACCAAAAGGCACTCTTCGCCCTAGGCATTTGAACAATTATATCTATGATCTCGATCGTATGGTGTTCTCCACAATCCTTCCAAAGAATACTGCCACTGATGAGATTTCTTACCTAGAGCTCTCAACCATTTGTCATCTCCACTTCCATGTCCCTTTCAGTCTAGCAAAGACTAATCGCTTCTATGGAACGCTGTCGCAAGACCTCTTCGCGACATCTTCTATACACGATGTACCTCCCTTACATCTTTCAGTATTTTGATGTTAGTCTTGAGGACTGTGCTGAGGATGGCACTCCTGCTTTTCTTCATGAGCATCGTCGCCTTGCTCAGCCTGCTCAGGTTTTACCCCTGCAGTTGCCCCTACTTCTACTAACTCCCAGCCTACTCATCCTCCTGTTGGTGTTACACTTGAGTCCCTTCAGACTCTCATGTTGGATCAGTTCCATGCTATGGATTTTCACACTACTCTTCAGCCTCAGGCCATCTCCAACTCGGTTTGGGATATATCTTATAGTCTTACTCACAACCCTAGTGGTCCTATCCCTATGGCTCATGATCCTACCAGACTTGGCTATCGCCTTGATGATCGCGAGGTCCAACGTTACTTCAACCATGCGGCTGCTCGCTATGACCCCAATCGATCTGCTGAGACCGTTCCTTCCAATGTTGCTGGTGCTGCAGCTGATGATGATGAGGACGATAGTTGAGGATCTCCTTCCTCGTTATAGTTCAGTAGTTATGTTTGTTTATATTAGTGATAAATGCTTCTTTCCAGCATTATCAGTTATCTTATTTTTAGTTTACTTTTGAGTTATATATGCAACACTTTGTTTATCAGTTTGCAGTTTATGCTAGTACTTCCATTATTACATGCATGTCTTCTATTTTATCACTATGTTGGTTCTTTATAACACCATTTTGCTACTTTCACAAAATGGGAGAGTAATAAGGCTGATAATAAGATTGATAATTTGAAAAAGATATGATTATATGATTCTATTTATTGTTACTAATTTGGTTTGGAAGAAATTTTGGTTTAGACTCTAAAGATACAGATTTAGCATAAATGTTTTGTTACGGAAAAGTAACAAGACTTGACCGTACATTACGGGAGAGCATTATAATGTACCATAATTTGACAAGCCAAAGCTGCTACTGCATCCTCAGTACTCATCAAGTCTACTTACGATTCAAGCTGAAACTTTTCTTTAAATAGCAATCGTAGTTTTGTCACATTATCAAAATAGGGAAGATTGTTGGCACATTTAGCCATATTCAAACCGATTTTGATAATTGACTTTAACTCTGATCATGATATGAAAAGAAACGAAGAATGCAGAGTTCATCATCATTGAGTTTTTCACATTTATTATGTATTTTTCTATTTATTGAGTCTAGATTATTTGTGAGTCAGGATCACTAGCAATTAGAAGTCTATCTAAAACCTATCTTGATTCATTCCTTGAACCGAACCAAACCCAATTGAACCAAAAGCAACTTAGGTTGAACCAGAACCAAAGGGACCGAACTCGGCCAGAGTTCTGCCCGAACTCGGACTGAACTCGATCAACTTGATTTCTCCTGGTCAGTAGTAAATTCATATTCCTTTGGATCTGCAATGTTCATTATGAATGTTACCCCCACCGAGGTCTGCCCGAACTCTGTCTCAAAAATTTCTATAAATAGAGAAGATTTTGTCATTTCTAATCACTCATTCCTTTTTCGTCTTCTCTATATATTCTTAAAACTTTCTATTCAGTTTTTAAAGCTACAATCTTCAGATCTCCAAGTCAACTCTACTCTTCTAAGTGTCGGTGGTTTCCGATTAGGAGTTTTCAAGTTGTACAAGCTTGGCATATAAAAGCTTTTTTATCAGGAAAGTGATTGGTGAAGTTTGATCGTGGGCTTCGGATAAAAATACGACGGTATTGAAGTTGGCATGTTCTTCGGAGCAAAACACGTGGTATAATTTCTATTTCAAATAGTGGATTCAATATCGGGTTGAGTACTCGAGACTGGACTAGTCTTCACAGAGGAAACCAGTAGAAACCTGTTGTCTCTGCGTATTGAATTCTCGCCTCAACCTTTACTGCTTTACTTGTATTTAAATTTAATATATTGCTTCACCTGCTTAGAGTTAATTTTTTATTGCTAAATATTTCCGCTTCACTCTATTCACCCCCCTCTAGAGGTGCCATTGTTCCCACAGAGGACTGTGCACCTAATACACAGGGCAGTAAATAATCTTATTAAAAGAGGAGTTATTGCCGTAATTGATGTTTGGAGTCAAGAGAATCTGGCAGATCCGTTCACCAAAGGTCTCAAGCGCCAGCTAGTTGAAGACATACATGTAAGACGGGTTTGAAGACACTCTGATATTGTGTCTTTGTAATTATACTATAAAGTTTTATGCTATTAGTTCAAAGAGAAATCTACTAGGCATCTAGCTTTAGTTCAAAGAAAGACCATTGATTAGAAGAATATCAGGAGTAATCGACAATCCTTTGGGATGTTGCGGGATTATGAACCCAAAACCACTATTATCTACTGAGTATTATTTACAAAGAACAAAGTCCTGTGGGAGGATGGCTTGGAAGCTTTATTGAGTTCGTGGGCATCTGGGATGTCTGACATGCTTTACAGGAAGCACGGGTAGTACAGTACTATAAAGGAGCATAGTACTCCATGCTATAGTGGGGTGATACCACATGAGGTACCTAGTAAGGATAAACCTCGCCTTTGGGCCAAGTCACAGCGACATAGCACCACACTAGGCAAGAGGGCCTAATAATGTATGATGAAGAGTGGTAGGAAGCTCTACAAAGAGGCTGGGCCTCATGTTATAGTGGGTGACACCGAATGAGGTAGTGCTTTGACTTTGTAAGCCATGTCACGGTGGCGTAACACCGCAAGGAAGCAAAAGGCTTCATGCTGGATAGTTTGGCACTACAAATAGGCTGGGCCTCATGCTACAGGTGGTATGACACCACATGAGGCAGTGTCTCGGCTTTAGGCCATGTCACAGCGATGTAGCACCGCAAGGAAGCAAAAGGCTTCATGCTAAAGACTCTTTAAAAAAATAACCTACAATGTATGAATAGAGATGTAGGTCGTCTCTTGAGAAAAACCTTGTAGACACCGAAGTTACATACATCGAAATTAGGCTGGCACAAGACCTTTAATGTACAGCTAGAAGCACAGTTTATGTCATTGTGTGAGTGGAAAGAATTGCAGTTATGGTGCATAATTCAAGGCTTAGTCCATTCTTCTATCATGTTATCATTTAATCCATGCGGGAAGATTCAAGTCGTAGCGACATCTATCCTAATGCATGATGGACAGTCTCTGTGGGAAACGCTCAACTCATATATAGAAATATGTGGGAGATTGTTGGTATTTTGCCTTAGAGAACTAAAAAATAGTCTCGCATTGCCTAGGCCAAATGGATTGTATCTCTATATAAAGCTTTGCTTGTGTTGAGAGAATCACATGAGGTGTGGAGAGGCATATGGGCGCCATGTGGGGGGATTTTTCTAGTAGAAAGAAGGTTAACCCAACAAAGAAACATTAATACTTTTTGTCATGCTCATGGGATTATTTTTCTATGGAGCTAAGCCCCAAAGGGGCTTAGCGACTCCGACTCGGACTCAGGCTCAAGGGTGCAAAGTGGCGCTTTGTTGGCGCACTTTGTACTTAGCACGTCAGCATCGTCGCATGGCAGCTTGTGCGTAGTTGATGCGCTCGTGCGCTCGTCTTCTGCACGAGTTGCATGTGCAGGTGCATGCATAGTAGCTGCACAGGGGCGGCGCAGTAGCGGCTCAGTGGTTGCACGGCTAAGCGCAGCTGCGGGGCTGCGGGGCTGCTGTGCTGCACTGCTGCGCGCAGCAGTGTTGTGCGTTCTGACAGGCTGAGCGAGCGCAGTGGCACGATTGGCGTCTTATTCGACTGATTGGAAGATTTAAGCGGTTATGAAAAGATCGGGTCAATTATTCAGACCCATCTTTTATGGGATTTGAATTTAATTTATTCAAATATTTCTATTATTCGCGCCTATCTTTTCGCAATCAGTTAAGGCCAGTATTAAGGTTAGAGTTTCGGCCCTTCTCTATAAATACTCTCTTCGTGCCTTCATTAAGGTTACGCTGAAATTAAGTTACGAAGAGAGCTACGCCGCCGCTGCCATTGGAGTCCGTCGGTGTTCTTCGAGTTCGTGAAAGGAGGTGACAGCGAGCGTTCCAGAAGTTCTTTCGAACTTGCTGGTTCCTGGGAGCAGATCGCAATAGGGCGAATCTTGTTTTGAGCAACGATGATCTTCATCACCCCAGCAATGTTGCCTTCATCAACTCCGGTTCTCACAAAGAGACCGTGACTTCAACTCGCGTTCTCATTAGAGACCGAGTCATCACCCTCGTATCTCACAAATAGAACGAGCATACATCTCCGTGTTTCACTAAGATATCGAGATTGTCATTTAATGATCTGTTTCGGGACTAACAGTTTTCATATTTATAACAGAGGTATATGCTAAAATATCCCGTAAATAAATAAAACTTAGTATTATTTTTACACACATGAGATCACGGCCCAGCTCCTTTATGTCAAGAAAGACTAATGTTAGTTAAAGATAAATTTTTGAACACAATTTCCTCCCATTAAACATAGACATTTGTACATTTATGAAGATAATTTCTTGATAACTAAAGTCAAAAAAGGGTTTAAACTTGGCGGCTTAACACAAGTTCGGAACTCTTTTTTTTCTTCTTCGGTGAGTAATTGTAACACGTATGTTGGACTAAAGCATTATTTGCAAATGATGAGAAAGAATGTCTTTACATAGAAAAGTGGCCAATGGAGAGAAGACAAGAAAGAGAGAAGGCCAAATAGCCTTCTAAGAAGAGATTTCACAACAACAAGTGTAACAAAATCTTTACATCCACAAAGAAAATAAGAGAACCCCTTTTATCGAAAGCACCAGGTGGAGGAACCCAATGGGAAGCTTAGCAGTAAAGGAATTAAAGTAACCTAAAAAAGACTTTCCAACTAAGCTTCTAAGTCAACACCAACTTTATACACCCCGCGTAGCACACGGGACTTCCAGAACGGGAAGAAGAAGGGATGGGCAGTATCCGTTTCAAATTCAATTTAATCTGTGTTTTGTAAGACATTTCTGTTTTACCGAACTCAGCTGACTCTTGTAGCCAGCAAGGAGAGGTATAATCTCCTTGGCTAGACGGACGGACTCGAAATCGATTGTGGGAGAGATACGAGTGTGTGTAAAAATTGAAAACAGTAAATTCCAATGACATACAATGCAGCGTACACAATGTCCCGTGTATTACGTCGGATATCGTAAAAAAATAAAAAGAAAAGAAAAAACTTTGGTTTTCAGTTTTGAATTTTTAGAAATTGATGTTTGCATAATAGAAAAAAAAATTGTCCTATTCAATTTGGATTCCTTTATATACGGAATTCGTAAGGAAGGATAGGTAGTCATGGCCGGTCCATGGACAAGACTTTGAATTTAGAGAATTTTTCTTTACAGTGCAATTTCCATATCAGTTTAGTCCTAGAGATGCGTCAACATGCTTCTAGTTGGACCTGATTGTAGAACAATGTCAATTGTTTTTCCTAGAAGAACTCAGTTCAAATCTTACTTAAACCTATATTTATAGTAGCTCCAACTAGGACAACTTAACCCTGCTAACCGGCAGTAGTATCTCAATATGGTTAGAATTTGCTTGCATGCAAAACCCAAACCGTCACTAAACTATTCTCATAAATCCCAACCGTCTCCTTGTAAATCCAAAGCTAATAAGGTATCTACTCAAGAGCAGAATAAAAAATTCAAGCTTGGGTGGACTGGTGTAGACTAGGTGTGGATTGACTCACATAGAAAAAATAAAAAAAATCAAGATATATATAGACAAAAAAAAGAAGAATTTCAACTTGATACCCTCAACTATTCAAAATTTTCAATTCGATAACGTAAACTTTAATATTAGACAACTTAATATCTAAGATATAATTGTACACCATAATATCCTAACAATGTTAACGAAAAATTTAAAATGAAAAAAATACCTCCCTAATTCGTGATCATTTCAAATACCCCCGCAGGAGGATGGTGGTAATCAGGTCAATTTTTTTTTTATTGAAACAGAAAAATTAACCCACGACTTACGGAGGATATTGACTTGAAAATATTCAATAGTTGAGGGTAGTAATTGGTATAATATTAATGTTTGAGATATAATTGAAAAACTTGAATAATTGAGAGTATTAAGTTAAAATTAAGCCAATCCCTCAGAATTAATCGAGCTGATAAAGAGCCAATTTTTTTTATAATGTTCTGCAACTCAATAGGTACTTTTTCATAAGGTCATATCCAATGGGGATTTCTAAAATTGAGTTTCTATCCTAGTTGTCAATGTCTTTTATGGAAATTTCTAACCTATTTGGTAGAATTTCTACATAGAAATTACATACACAAAAAAAAACTCTCCAATAGTTTTTTTATTTCTATCCTACATATCATTGTATTTTATGGAATTTTGTATCTTAGTTGATAGAGTTTATATACATAAATTGTACATACAAATAAAATCTCTAAAATGGTTCTCCATTTCTACTCTATGTGGCAACAAATAAAAGATCAACTTAATAATGTGGGGCCAAAATTAGTTGGTATGAGTGATGGAACAGAAACTCTCCTTGAAACTCTCCATCAGACATCAACCTCATGTAGGATAGAAATTATTATAGAAATCAATATTTGGAATGTTATTTTTTAGTCGATTTCTACCGTAACAGGTTAAATGCGGCTTTGCCTTGCAGAGAAGACATACAAAAACTATTAGGTTGGTACTGTTCGTACAAATATCTATACTCAAGAAAGGAAAATGTATTTTAATACCAAAAAAGAAGAGTAAAAGCGTCCTTTATCATCTGGGATTAGAGGGACAGCCTTTATGTATCTTTCTGGCTCACCACTAGATGAGTACAAAAACTAGGATTTTTATCCAAAGATACGAGCATTCGGTGAGATCAAAAAAAAAACAAAAAAACAAACTATACTTACTTTTTGATAGGTAATTTTAATTATTTTAGGGAGCCTGCAAGATCGAAATCATGCATGGAGATATCGAAATCGTGTCTTAACAAATTAAATCATCTTCTAATTTTTTTTTACTGGAAATTGCTGAGAAATCTGTTAGTCCCGGGACTTGATCAAAGATGGAAAAAACTGATGCAATCGAGATCTGAGATGTCACACAAAACTTTGTAGTGATCAAAACTCAAGATCTACGAAGGTACAATAAATCAAATAGCCAAATTACAATCTGAAGGAGGGAAAAGAGAAGAGAATATCTCTCGTTCTTCCTTGCAAACGTGTTGCAATTGGGACAGAACGAGTTACAATAAAATTAGAGAGAGATGAGAAGAAGAACAATGCTGGGGTGTCAAAACACCGTTGCTCAAAGCAAGATTCGCCCCACACGATCTGCTTCCAGGAACCAGCAAGTTGAAGAACTTGTGGAACGCTCGAAGTCACCACTGTTCAGACTCCTCGGATGGACTTGCAATGGCGGCAGCAACTCTCTCTCTCTTTCTCCTTTTCTGACTTGTAATATTCGTGGTCGTCACAAAGGAGGCCAGAAGAGAATATTTATAGAGAGAGGGTGGAAACCCTAGCCGCCTCTTCAGTTATGGAAAGATTGAATCAAATCCCAAAAGATAGCAACGAGATTTAATTCAAATCCCACGAAATTAATTCAAATCCCACAAAGATAGGATCTGAATTAATTCAAATCCCACAAAGATAGGATCTGATTTAATCGCATTGATTCAGCCTTTCCATTACTGATTTGTAATCTGCACAGTCAGCGGATCCCTCCATGCGGCAGCAGCAGCAGCCTGGCCGCATGAGCCTAATGGCCGCATGGACCGCATGAGCTGCATGGACCGCATGAGCCGCATGGACCGCATGGACCGCATGGACCGCATGTGCCGCATGAGCCGCACGAGCCGCATGTGGCCGCATATGAGCCGCATGCCGCATAAGACCGCATGACCGCATATGAGCCGCATAAAGACCGCATGACTGCTGACGTGCTAAGTGCAAAGTGCGCCAACAAAACGCCACATTACGTCTCATGAGCCCATGAGCCCGAGTCCGAGTCCGAGTCGCTAAGCCCCTTTGGGGCTTAGCTCCAAATGGAATTAATCCAAGAGAATAACAAAAGCATTAATGCTTAATCCTTGGAGCCTTATTCTTACCTCCTTGTAAAATCACCCACATGGTTCCCTCCTTAGGGTCACCATCCCATGTGCATCTCTCAACAACACACCCAAGTATATATGTTGAGATAACTCATGGTACATTTCCGATGTGGGACTAAAATTTACAAGGCATGTTAAGAGCAAGCTCTCTCTATGTAAAGAAAGTACCAACAAAATCTAATTTCGAGATTTGTTTTTATGAAAAATCCACCCACAGGATAGGTTTTATGAAATGTCCAAAATTATATTTTTCACGTTAAGTATTCCAAGATTTCCTTTAGATGTTCTGTATTTACAAAATTAATACCATAACTACCCCTCCGCACAAACTCAGATTTGGATTGCGCTTCTCGTCTTTTTTTTCTTTTTTTCACGAGAGATCTGAATTCCATTGCTTTCATCTTCAGCAGAGATCGCAAAGATCGTTCATAGTTCACCGTGTTTTTTTTCAATCGAACTCTGATCATCGCTCATCTTCTTCTTCTTCTTCTTCTTCTTCTTCTTCCTTCTTCTTCTTCTTCTTCTTCTTCTTCTTCTTCTGTTTCTTCTTCTTTTCCGACAACTAGGTCAATTATGAAGAGAAGATCTTCTTCTTCTTTTCCATAAGAGTTAGCATGATTTTGAAAGAAAACGCTTGAATCTTTATTCATGTTAAATTTCTTTCCACAGAATAAAAAAAAATAAAAAAAATTAGGTTTTTGTCAACTGTTCTTCGTCGATATAACACGAAGAGTAGTCATTCTCCTGTATTTTAACAAGGAGAATGACATTTTCCGTGTAAATTAACACGAAGAATGTCATTCTCTGTGTTACTAACACGAAGAATAGCATTCTCCGTATTTCTAACACGGAGAATAACCATTCTCCTATGTTTTAACATTTGAATGAGTATTCTCCGTGTCATTTAACACGGAGAATGACCATTCTCCGTGTAATTTAGCACGGAGAATGGTCATTCTCCTACGTTTTAACACTGGGAATGACCATTCTCCGTGTTATTTAACATGGAAAATGTCATTCTTCGTGTTAATTTACACGGAGAATGGCCATTCTCCTGCGTTTAATACTAGAATGACCATTCTCCGTGCTAAATTACATGGAGAATGACCATTCTCCGTGTAAATTAAGATGGAGAATGGACGTTCTTCATGTAATTTAGCACGGATAATGGCCATTCTCCGTGTAAATCTAACACAGAGATGGCCATTCTCCGTGTAAATCTAACACAGAGATGGCCATTCTCCGTATAAATTAAGACGAAGAATGCCATTCTCCGTGTTACTAACACGGAGAATGGCCACCCTCATGCGAAATTAACATTCTTCGTATTCTAACACGGAGAATAACCATTCTCCTGCATTTTATGGTCAGTTGAAACTTTGGAGGGCCATAACTTTTGACTAAGGTCGAAACGAGGTCCGGTTTGTCGCAAAATGAGCGTATCTTCGAGGATCCTGAGATAAACCGTTTTATCATTTGTCGGCCTTCCAAAATTTTAGAATCACAAAAAAATGATGTTTGGACCTCCGTTTTAGCACTTTTGCCGTTTGTCTCAGTCTTTCAAAAAATTTTCGACGAGTTTTTGAAGATTTTTGAGGAGAAAACCTATATTCGAAAGTGAGCAGCGTATGGAAGAAGATAAAGTATCGAAATATTTTTTTAAGAGTAGTTTCGTGGGTGTTTTCAATAAATTAGAATGAAGGACAAAAAGGTCATTCGGAACCCACTTTATATATTTTTTGCTAATTCTGGACACGCGATAAGATGTTATTGCGCGGTGGGTTTTTCATAAAACTTTTTCATTTTTTGAGCATTTCATAAAATTTTCCTTCTTTTTAAATGCCGGGGACAGGTCATGAGAACTTTGTTAAATAATATAGGTATTCCTCAACTTTATCTAATGTTCTAGAGTTTTATTGTAAGTTGTAGGGCACTTTAATGTGGTAGCAGAGCAACTCAGTTTCGAACCTCGTTTGAAATCCATTTTAAACGGATTAAAAAAAAAGTTTATAACATTGTGTGAATCCAACTTTCGGTTCATGAAATTGTTTGAATTGGGAATTAGTTTTGGTACAAGTGGCTGAGATTTTAATAAATTTAATTTATAATATTTATAGTTTTTATTGTAAAGCAAAGAAATGGAGATAAAAAATAGAGGAAATTGTTTCTTCATTCACTTTTCTCAATCATCTTGAGAAGAGTCCTTTATGTAGGCTTACAATAAAGGTTTAACATCATCATGATACTTAAAGGAGAAATGCTAAAAGACATAAGTTATGGATAACCAAATATCGTAGGTTATGAATAACCAAAAGACATGTTATGTACACCAAATAATAATGTGAATTATCCATATTTATAACACTCTCCCTTGGATATTCACCATTAATTAGTTAGTGGTGTATGCCCATTTGTTGCCTCGTTAAAACCTTACAAAGAAAAACTCAGTGGAAAAAATCTTAGTCAAGGAAAAAGAGTACAACACGCAAAACTCAAAAATATTCTTCATGAGTCATACTCCCCCTCGATATAATGGATTTGCTTGACTTCGTTTGACCACTTTCGTCCTTTAGAGCTCGTGCATAAAATAATTTTGGTCGAAGTTGCTTATTCGATCTCCTTTGATGAATCTCTCTCGAAATTGTGTAATGCAAGCCGTATTGTCTTTGAATATTATTGTAGGCTCATCTGTAACTGTGAGTAGTTGACAATTTATTCTTATATAATGAATGATTGATCGCAAGCATATACTTTCTCTTGTTGCTTCTGGTAATGCAATTAACTCTGTATGGTTAGAGGAAGTTGATACTGAAACTTGCTTTATTTATAGTCAAAATATAGCTGCAAGGTTATTAATAAACACATAACCCGTTTGGAACAACCATTATGAAGGTCAGAAATATGTTTGAGTCTGCACAACCAACTAGACAAGAATTGTTAGTCAAATATCACTACTAAAATACAGCAATTTGGCGACGGAAGATTAGCGACGGATCGTATCCGTCGGCGATAGCGACGGTCTCGCGACTACGTTGTGACGGGCTACCGTCAGAAAGCAATGGATAATTTTTTTAGTTTTTTTGCGTCAAAATCAGTCGCACATCCGTCGCGCATTTGACGCAACTTTGGCGACGGATTCATGTCCGTCGCTAATATGTTGCACATTATGGCGTTAAAATCTGAAGAAAATTGCGTGCTAAATTAGCGTCAATCTTGCGACGGACTTTTCCGTCGATAATCTAGTGGGTATTCCAGCGACAGATATATCCGTCGGTAATCTGTCGCTAAATACTGTAACCTAACTTAAATTGAACCGACGGGAAAAAAATTTCATTCTTTCCAAAAAACTCTCTCTCTCTCTCTTCCCCCCGCCCCCTCTCTCTCTCTTTCTCCGGCGAGCTCTCTCCGACGGGTCACATTCTCCGGCGAACCTCTATCCGACGGGATATCTCTCTCTCAGGTATGCTCTCTCTCTCTCTTCCTCTCTCTCTCTCTATTTAGCATAACATATAGGATTTTGGGTTGGTGGGGGGTCGGCTATCGCTGGGGCCGACGGGGTGGAGAGGAGGGAGTGGGGGCAGGGAGGGAGGTTGTTGAGGGCGGGTGGCAGGGTAGGGTTTAGGTTTTCGGGGCAGGGGTAGGGTTTCGGGTCATTGGGGGTGGGGCGGCTGTCGCGGGGGCCGACGGTGATGGGGGGAGGGAGGGGGGCGGGGGTGGATGGTGTTGGGTGCGGGGCGGGGGGGCAGGGGTATGGTTTAGGCTTTGTTGTCGGAGGGTGAGGGGAAGGGGGGTGGGTGTTTGCTGTCGGGGAGGGAGGGGGTAGGGTGGGGGTTTACTGTCGGGCGTGGGGTCGGGGGAGGGGGGATGGGGGTGGGTGCTGTCGGGGAGGGGGGGTCGGGGAAGGGGTGGTGGGGTGGGGGAGGGGGGTTTGGGTGGGAGAGGGGGTCGTGTAGGGGACACACGAGTAGGGTTTCAGGGCAGGGATAGGGTTTCGGGTGGGAGGGTATCAGTGGTTTCGGATCGGACCATTCCTATGAGTATCGGTGGTTACGGATCTGTGTATCGGATCCGGGGAGGGGGTATAGGTGGTTTCGGATCGAACCAATCCTATGAGTATCGGATCGGGGGAGAGGGGTATCGGAATCGGTATCGGACCTTTCCTATGAGTATCGGATCAGGGGGATCGGTAATATCGGTGGTTTCGGATCGGAGTATCGAATTTTTTGGTATCGAAAAACAAATAACTATTAATAAAGTTGACTGTCCTCCGACATAGTCCCTGCAGTCATTCGACTGGCAAGACAGAAACTATATAGCCGTAGAAAAAGTTGATTGTCCTCCGACATAGTCCCTGCAGCCATTCGACTGGCGAGGCAGAAACTATGTAGCCGTAGATAAAGTTGACTTTCCTTCGACCATCAAAACTCGGCAATGATGATATGACAACCTATCACTATATCTTACATAGTAGTAGATGATGTCTTAGTATTACATTTTGTGAGTTCATCTTGATTCTGTTACATTCTTCAGATACTAGATACGATAAGAACATATACTACACCATATGTACAGAACATAGATGATTCACTCTAATGTATGCTAGAATGAATTTTGGATTGTGTTCTGAGCCATCCGTTCTCATACTTGGCAAAAAATTGAATATTCTGTCTTTTATCTGCTTTCGAAAATGTACTCAAACGACATGATGGTGTAGGGAGAAACTATGGTGATCAGGACATAGTGATCAGGATCCCTACAGCCATTCGACTGGCGAGGCAGAAACTATGTAGCCGTAGATAAAGTTGACTGTCCTCCGACCATCAAGACTCGGCAATGATGATATGACAACCTATCACTATTTCCTATATAGTAGTAGATGATGTCTTAGTATTACATTATGTGAGTTCATCTTGATTCTGTTACATTCTTCATATACTAGATACGATAAGAACATATACTACACCGTATGTATAGAACATAGATGATTCACTATAATATATGCTAGAATGAATTTTGGGTTGTGTTCTGAGCCATCCGTTCTCACACTTGACAAAAAATCAAATATTTTGTCTTTTATCTGCTTTCGAAAATGTACTCAAACGACATGATGGTATAGGGAGAAACTATGGTGATCAGGATATAGTCCCTGCAGCCATTCGACTGGCGAGGTAGAAACTATGTAGCCGTAGATAAAGTTGACTGTCCTCCGACCATCAAAACTCGGCAATGATGATATGACAACCTATCACTATATCTTATATAGTAGTAGATGATGTCTTAGTATTACATTATGTGAGTTCATCTTGATTCTGTTACATTCTTCAGATACTAGATACGATAAAAACATATACTACACCATATGTACATAACATAGATGATTCACTCTAATGTATGCTAGAATAAATTTTGGGTTGTGTTCTGAGCCATCCGTTCTTACACTTGGCAAAAAATCGAATATTTTGTCTTTTATCTGCTTTTGAAAATGTACTCAAACGACATGATGGTGTAGGAAGAAACTATGGTGATCAGGACATAGTGATCAGGACATAGTCCCTGCAACCATTCGACTGGCGAGGCAAAAACTATGTAGCCGTAGATAAAGTTGACTGTCCTCCGACCATCAAAACTCGGCAATGATGATATGACAACCTATCACTATATTATATATAGTAGTAGATGATGTCTTAGTATTACATTGTGTGAGTTCATCTTGATTCTGTTACATTCTTCAGATACTAGATACGATAAGAACATATACTACACCATATGTACAGAACATAGATGATTCACTCTAATGTATGTTAGAATGAATTTTGGGTTGTGTTCTGAGCCATCCGTTCTCACACTTGGCAAAAAATCGAATATTCAGTCTTTTATCTGCTTTCGAAAATGTACTCAAACGACATGATGGTGTAGGAAGAAACTATGGTGATCAGGACATAGTCCCTGCAGCCATTCGACTGGCGAGGCAGAAACTATATAGCCATAGATAAAGTTGACTGTCCTCCGACCATCAAAACTCGACAATGATGATATGACAACCTACACTATATCTTATATAGTAGTAGATGATGTCTTAGTATTACATTATGTGAGTTCATCTTGATTCTGTTACATTCTTCAGATACTAGATACGATAAGAACATATACTACACCATATGTACAGAACATAGATGATTCACTCTAATGTATGCTAGAATAAATTTTGGGTTGTGTTCTGAGCCATTCGTTCCCATACTTGGCAATTAAGCATGTGAAATAGAACTGATTATGTTTAGTTTGTCTTACGATACAAATTTTCACATCCAAATTGAAATAGATCATTACTTCTTTGATCGTACATAGATGTACTAGCGGATCAACCTCCTAGACCGTAGGTACTTATAAGTATTGACTGTATCGGATTAGTATCGATCTATCATTTTGGTATGGGCCGTATCGGTTGGTATTAGTTTTAGCGAATTGGTATCGTCCTATCCGACATGTATCGGCCGTATAGCTACGATTCGTATTGGCCTTATCGATTTGGTATTGGTCATATCCGATAGGTATCGGCCGTGTTGGATTAGTATAGACCATTTCGTATTAGTATCGTGGAAGGTTTAGTAACAACTGTACTTGGATTTCTCTCTTCTAGAGCTAGATTACCATTGCAAGAGAGTCACGAGAGCGTAGCTGGCCAGTTACAGAACATACATACTTTTTTTTCAATCTCATTTTTCCTGTTGGAAAAGGAAGCATGTATGTTACTGTAACTGTCCAATCACGATCTGGTGACTCTCTTACAATGGTATTCTAGCTCGAGAAGAGAGAAATCCAAGTACAGTTATTACTAAACCTTTTACGATACTAATCCAAAATGGTCTATACTAATCCAACACGGCCGATACCTATCGGATATGACCGATACCAAATCGATAAGGCCAATATGAATCCTAGCTATACGGCCGATACATGTACATATCGGATAGGACGATACCAATTTGTTAAGGCCAATACCAATCTGATACGTCCTATACCAAACCAATAGATCGATACTAATCTGTTACAGTAGATACTAAGTACATCCGGCCTATACCAGCGGATCCACCAATTACTGCAAGATAGGCCCAACGACTCCAGTTACATCCGGTTATTGGTGAGTACATGATTATATAGTAATTATGTTAGTCTTGTGATACAGATTTTTACTCTCTCATGCTACCAACGTCACAATGTTTCCAGTGCTTCTCCCTCTAATGATGATGAACACAAAAATCAAAGACCCCCCTCTCCTTTCTCACTCTTCACAGTTCTCACAACAGGAAGGTTCAGTGCTTTCTAGTTATCTTCCATCCATGCTCTGGACCCATCTGCTCCTCCCTAATTTCCTTCTTCTTATTTGACTCTCACAGCCACATATGATATCAAGCTCAAGTATAGAGTCGGGGGAGAAGAAGTGGGCAGGAAGAGGAGGGAGAAGCAGCACAGCCGGCGGCATGACCTGGAGGAAGTACAGAGGTTTTGCTGGAGGTGTTGGCGATTTTTCCAGGATGGTGTTAAGGAGCAAGTGTAGAGTCGGCCGAAGGAGCCACAACTTCCTTCGGCCGACTCTACACTTGCTTCTCAACACCATCCTGGGAAAATCGCCATCACCTCCAGCAAAATCTCTGTACTTCCTCCAGGTCATACCGCCGGCTGTGCTGGTTCCCCCTCCTCTTCATGCCCACTTCTTCTCCCCCGACTCTACACTTGAGCTGGATATCATATGTGGCTGAGAGAGTCAAATAACAAGAAGGGAAGTAGGAAGGAGCAGATGGGTCCAGAGCCATGGTGGAGGAGAGGAGAAGGCTCCCAAGACTCTCCGAGGTGTATATCATATGTGGCTGAAAATTTCGATAAACTTCTTATTTTTTTATAATTTGAGTAAATTTCTTTACCCTATATGAAAATTTCTGTTGTTGGAGAGATGGCTCCCAAGACTCCCCGAGGTGGTGCTGCTAGCCGAGGAAGGGGCCAAGGCAAGGAACCCTTAGAGGTCGACACGGAGAAAGTCCCCATCGTCAAACAAGAGCCGGTGACTGTTAAGGAGGAGGTGTTACCAAAGATCAAGGTCAAGGAAGAACCGATGACCATCAGGGAAGGGATTGCTCCCAAGGTTGAAGTTAAGGAGGAGCCACCGTCAGAGAGTAGTAGCATCGGGACCGGCCCTCCTGTCCCTACAGAAGACCTCAACCAGATTGAGCCTTCGTATGCAAAGTGGCTGATAGAATGGTACATGTCTCAACGCAACTATGATCCCTGGCTGTGAGGATTCATCGTCTGACTTGCGGTCTTTTCTGAGGCCAAAGTCGATTTTCCTTTTTATTGAATATTGAATATTTGTGTTTAAATATTGAATATTTGTGTTTAAATATTGAATATTTATGTGTTTTGTATGAACAATTTGAATACTTGGGATAGTTGTGTGTTGGAATTGTTTGTGTGTTTTGTATATTGGAATATTTGTGTGTTTTGTATATTTGTGCTTGAGATATTTGTTTTATTGAATATTGAATATTGAATATTTGTGTTGTGTATATTGGAATTGCTTGAGATTATTTGTGTGTTTGGTATATTGGAATTGTGTATATTGGGAATGCCTAGCTTTATGCTATTTTTTTTAAAATATTCCCAGATACCGACGGACTGGCGGCCAATTTTCGACGGACTACCCGTCGCTAACTGGGGGATTCCCAGTTAGCGATGGATGGGCGACTAAAATTCGACGGATTATCCGTCGCCAAGGTCCTGGAATTATGAAAGATTTCCAGGAGCAGGTCGACGGAATATCCGTCGCTAAACCGACGCTAATCCGACGAAGATTGTGACGGATTAGCGACGGATTAGCGACATATTTTGCGTATCGGAACCCCTCTGATACGCGTTTAACGACTTTTAGCGACGGTTTGTCCGTCGCTAAATGTTGCTACATTAAAGTTTTGAACTATCGAAGTTGACAGAAAATTATCGGCTAGCCGTCGCTAAATGTTTTGACGTAGCCAACGGTAATCCGTCGCTAAGTAGTCGGTCAGCGACGTACTAGCGACGGACCAATTTTAGCGACGAAGTTATTCCCGATGGATTTTTTCAGCCCGTATCCATCGAAAATCCGTCGGTAACATGATTTACCGACGGATTTCCGACGGATTTCCGACGGATGTGGTCGTCGCTAAATCGTTGAATTTTAGTAGTGTATATGATAAGATGATTATACCATATTCTTGTGGATTATTTTAACCCATACAATGCTCGTCTAAGATTAATTAAACACATTCCTTTTGACTTAGTCTCTGGCATTGTAAATCCTTCTAGAATTTTCATATAGATGTCAATATCTAAGTCTTCATACAAATATGCAGTTACAATATCCATAAATCTTATAACAAGATTTTTAGAAACTGCGAGACTAATTAGATATCTAAAGGTAATGACATTCATAACTAGAGAGTATGTCTCAACATAGTCAATTCCAGGTCTTTGAGAGAAACCTTGTGCTACAAGTCGAAATTTATATCTTTCAACTTTGTTCCTCTCACTTCATTTTCTCATGAAATACCTATTTAAAACCAACATGGTTTATACCCATTGGTGTTTCCACTATAGGTCCAAATACACCACGTTTTTCTAAAGATTTAATTCTTCTTGAATAGCATCTTTCCAGATTGGCCAATCTTTTATTTGTCAACATTCATTTATACTACGTGGTTCATTTTCACAATCATCATTATCCTTTGATATTTCAGTAGCTACTGCATAGCTAAATATGTCATAGATGACAAGTGCTTTCATATTCCATAATTTACTTGAACATGCATAGAATATCGAGATCTCTTCATTTTCAGGTACATGTGCCTCTCTAGAGGCATTCAGAGGCATTTGAGTGAATTTGGAAACATGCACATATTCATTATTTGTTTTCGGAGCTCCAGCCACTATTGGGCTTTTATCAGGACAAGATGTTTCATTAGCTCTCATCTTTCTAGGAGCACTATCCTTGGAACCTATAGGCCTACCACGATTTTGAGTATAGTAGTGGATTCATTTGCCGCCTTGTTTGAATTTTGTCCAACTGGAACAATAATTATGGCTGGCACATATGATATAGTTACCTTTATGGCATCATTAAATGCATCAAGTAATTGATTTGCAATTTTTTACAAATGTATCGTTCTTCTTATCTCATAATCACATTGTGGAGTTCTTGGAACTTAATGAGATCGATAGAGTAGGCGTATACCATGTTAATTCACGCCGTTAATTAGCAATAGTTTGTTCTATATGAAAAATTTGTTGTTTATACCTCTCCCTAACGGCGGGACGACTCTATCATCAAATTGGCAATCATCAAATCCTGTAGTAAAAATATCACCAGTCATTGATTTTAAATATTATTATGGAAGAAAACTCAAAACTAATGTATATTTTTTTAAAATTATTGGGGACCCATCTTAGTTCTTTTGGAAGATGGAACTGGGACATATACTGTATATCTAAACTTTCTCAAATATAAAATGTTTGGTTGTTTACCACTAACAAGTTGTATATATAGAATAACATGATAGGCAATGGGTCTAAATTTAACTAAAGATGCAACATGTAAAATATCATGTCTTAATCCACAATTTTCAAACTAGATTGCACTATTAGTGGTCTAGCTATAAGTTGAAGATATTTATAAATAACTCAGCTAACCCATTTTGTGTGTGCACTGGGGAACATGATGCTCTATCTCAATCACTAATTTGATGTACACAAATTATCAAAAGCTTGTGAGATGAATTATGCGGCATGATCAAGACTAATTAATATAATAGTGTGATTAGGAAACTGAGATCTAAGTTTAATAATTTGGGCTAAAAGACGAAAAAATACAAGATTTCTAGTAGACAATAGACAAACATATGACCACTTAATATATGCATCTATGACTACCATAAAATATCTTAAAAAGAATAACTAGCAGGGTGAATATGACTACAAATGTCTCCTTATGTTCTTTACAAAAAAGTAGGAGACTCATTCTTAACTTTTACAAAAGATGGTCTAGTTATAATCTTCCCTTGTAAACAAGAAACATATAGTTGATTCTTCGATAAGCCAATATCGTAATTTTCCAATAAATATCCACAAAGATTATCAATGATTCGATTGAACACAGTTTGTCCCGGATGACCCAAAGGGTCATGCCAAATGTTATATAAGACATGATCATTGGCTTTATATTTTGCCACATTCATATTAGATTCAATTATGCCAATGGTGGTGAAATACAAACCCACCAAAAAACAAGATAATTCTTCTAATATGAGCCTTTTGCTCCCAACATTAGATGTGCTACATAATGACTCTTTGTTGTTATCATTTTGAATTTTAATATGGTACCTATTTTGTGTATATCCTTGAAACTTAACAAATTCCTTTACGGAACTACTTGAATATAACACATTCTGCAAATAGGTTTGATTACCATTAGGTAACATGATGTGTGCTCTTCCAAAGCCCTCAATTATATGGCTGGCCCAACTATTGTTGGCACTTTATGCATGTCAAATACAAACTTTGGCAAAAACTTTGATTCTTCAAATTCATGTGTGTTGTAGTACTATCTACCAAACACATATCTAAGTCATTTTTCTTACATTCTTTCAATCTCTCAATCACTTTTTGAGTAGTTCGACATTGCTAAATCAATATCTATCTTTGTCATATTTACGACAAGCATGCATTACTACTCCATGAAGCAAAATAAAAATATTATGAACTTATATATTCTAGCTAGCATAAGTATAATAAGAAAAATTAAGCATTTCAAATGATAATATCATATTATGGAAATGTAACTCCAAATTTATAATATATATTTTTTAATAAAACAAAACTCTCATGGCCTAGACTTTCCATGATGGAAAGCAAAAGCATAACTTCAAATATAAATAGTTTATAAATACTTGAAACAAATTTATATTGACCGAGTGCTCATTCAATAAAAATAAAAATAAAAATTGCATTAGCATCTTCTCAAAATGTTCATTTGTAACTCGATTTCCTTTGTTAGAGGGTGTTGTCCACTTGTTCCATTTATTCTTTTGTGAACCATTATTTTCACCTTTGTAAGGCTGATAATCATGACCACATCTCTCATAATTTTTCTTTCATTCCCTCTTCCACGTCCTCCACCACAACCTCTGCTAATTCCAAAATTATTGACATTTGTTCCAAGAATTTTCATTGACCCAATTGGTCTAGAGTTGTGGTTTTTCATGAAAACTTGCTATTTGTCTCTGCTATAAGGAGACAGTCACCAGTTCAAAGTATTTTATGAAATCTCTTTCACGATATTATTACTGCAAAGCACATTACTTGCATGAAAAATGGAGATAATTTTATCAATCATTTGAGTCTATGTTACTTTTTCTTCGCACAATCTAAGGCGAAAAACAATTTAAACAAAGCACAATTATATTATTTAACATTTTTACAGTCATGGTATCTTAGATTCAACCATTCACTTTGAGCAGTCAGAAGGATTACCATCCTTTGGTGGTCAAATATATCATTTAGAGATTTCCACAAATTCAATGGATGATCCTCACATAGATATTCTGTCTTTAAATTATCATGGATATGATGTCGTAGAAAAATTAAATCAAAGCCTTGATCTTGGCTTCAGAACTTTATTTTTCTTCTTAATAATATCATCAAGCTTGTTGGATTGCAATTGCAACTTCGCATCCATTGCCGTGATAAATAATTATCTCTGCTCACATAAAAAGCTTTGAATTCAAGCTTTGCAAGATTCGACATCTACATGACAGAAATAATTATATTAGATGTAAATTAATAATAAAATTATAAGCACTTTCAAGATTACAAAACTTCACATATGCCACAATGTGATAAAACTTTATCAAAGAATATACTTATGTGTATCACATAACAACAATGTGGTAAACGCTATCAAAGAATATTATCTCATGTGTATCACATATACAACAATGTGATAAAATGCTATCAAAGAATATTATGTCTTATGTGTATCACATATACAATAATGTGATAAAATGCTACAAAAAATTTATTATGCCTTATGTTTATCACATATACAACAATGTTATCATTATATAATAATATATTTTGGGTATTTTTTTTATATAATTCGATTCACATATACAACAATGTGAAGTAGTACCTTGTATTATTCAAATAAATTAAATAATAGAAATAACAAATTCACATAACTTAATTTAATTTAATGAAATTAACTAATTCCAAATAAGTGAAAAAAATTCAAGATATTTTAGATTAATTTCATACTTGGGTAAAATTCATAATAAAGAAATATAGAAATGCAATTTATACATATTCTTAAATAGATTAGCATAAACTTTCTATTTTGAATGAAATTTTTAACATGATCAATACATATTTAGATTTAAAACTAAAAGAAAAAGTAGATCTAGAAAACTTACGTTCTAATCGATCTATAAACACATAAATCAAACGTGTATTTAATTTTACTAAAACATGCATGTTTCTAAGTATATAAGATTAGACTTACCTCTTCAATACCTTTTTTTTAAGAGAAATATTCCACAATTTTTCTATTCCCTAGAGCATCGTGCTGATAACTTATTGTAAAGCAAAGAAAGGGAGATAGAAAAATGGAGGAAATTGTTTTTTCATTTACTTTTCTCAATCATCTTGAGAAGAGTCCTTTAATAGGCTTACAATGAAAGTTTAACATCATCATGATAATTAAAGGAGAAATGCTAAAAGACATAAGTTATGGATAACCAAATGTTATAGGTTATGAATAACCAAAAGACATATGTTATGTACACCAAATAATAATGTAAATTATCCATATTTACAAAAGTATTTTCAATATATGTTGTCATCACTATATATATATATATATATATATATATATATATATATATATATATATATATATATATATATGGAACAGTGAATTTAAATCGAACCAAAAACTTACCCATATATGCTACAACAATAATCATATAAAGGAAAAAGAATTATTTGTTACATTGAATTTAACAGGCAAAAATGTACCAAGCTTTATATCACAATCGGTTACATATCAAACTTAAAACTCATGCAGACAGTTGACGAGCTCTATATCTAATTTCTTGGGTGGCAATAACAACTCAAGAACAAAACAATTTCCTGTCACAGAATTAGGGCCTGTCCAGGGAATAAGTTCGGCAAGACTTTGAATTTGGATAATCTCACAAACACAAAATGATCTCACAAGAAATCGGGGTCATGGGTAACCCCGGTACTGGCCCATATAATAAAAATCGAGGAACAACCAAAACTAGTTATGGATCCGACCGGCCCTGCACAGCAGTATTGCACCAAGTATGTTTTGTTAAATAACCTAAAGTAAATAAATAATTTTCAATGGTAGTGTCTATTGGAAAAGAATTTTCCAATTTTCAATGTTTGTGTCTATTCGAAAAAGATGTGTTCTTACTACTAAACATTGTGTATGTTCACTCTTTTTTTGTCTCTTCGTCAATTATAAAAGCATAGTCCTACGAGTGTTTGAAACATTCATACAATCCTGTACCCAACCTGAGAGAGAGAATATACTTTGCTTGCTTTGTTCAGTTCTTACACTTTGAAGTGCTGTTACCAAAGGAGGAATTCCGTTATATTCTGAAGATAAATCGTCATTCAACTGTAAGTACATGTGCGGAACGAATATTGTCTTAAAGTTGTTATCCAATCTATATTTTCGAAACTGAAAAATAAAATTCTGACATTAAACAAGCCTCGATCTCGGTCAAATTTTATTTTTCAGTTTCTAAAATATAGATTGGACAACATGCAAGCATGTATGACTCAGATTAACTATATATCACGATGGACAAACCATCCAAAAATTGTTGCCTACAAATTTCAGCAAACCTTTGAAAAAGGAATAAGAAAAGAAACATATATATATATATATATATATATATATATATATATATATATATATATATATATATATATATATATATATATATATATTAAAAAAATATATATATATATATATATATATATATATATATATATATATATATATATATATATATAAAATATATATATATATATATGCTAATGACCCCTAGTCTACTGGTTGTGGTGAGGCATGCGGCCCAAGTGGCCAGGAGTTCGAATTCCAGTGGTAGCGATTTCGGAAACTAATTATCATTTCCAACATATATATATATATATATATATATATATATATATATATATATATATATATAAAGAAAATATATATATATATATATATATATATATATATATATATATATATATATATATATATATATATATTTTTATATATATATATATATATATATATATATATATATATATATTCTTTATATATATAAAAATATATATATATATATATATATATATATATATATATATATATATATATTTTCTTTATATATATATATTCTTTATATATATATATATATATATATATATATATATATATAACACTAAATTAGACTAGGAATAAGAATTTAAACAGAATTAGAAACTTGTAAGTTTCCGTACGAGAATGGTAGAATATTTGTATGCACAGATTCCGCAATACCCTCTCGCTAAAACTTATCAAGTTTGGCTTTTTTTTTTGTTCATGTATGCTTGAACCAAGAACTATAGGGGCTAGCATTATTCGATTTTGAACCGAGAAACAAACTAAATAAGCGATTCGATTCGATATAAAGAAAAAAAATCGCTTCGATTTCGATTTTAAAAATACTAAAAAAATTGGATTTATTTGTTCGATTCGATTTCTCTTAAATTTTGACTACTTCTACCGGTTGAAACAAAATAAACCGAACAACACCCCTAAATCCAGTTCTACTTTATTGAACATGCTATAAAAAAGAAGCCAGACCATCAACTATTAATCAGAAAATAGAAAAACCAACAGAAAAAAGGAAAAATAAAAATCTGATACGCGTGTCCTAATAGCTCATTACGCAGCCCTGGCTCAGAGAATCTAGTTCTTTTTAACCGGCAAACATGTCGGACAGCTGCTAATAGTCCAAATGGTTCGTCTATCCTACCAATCTCTCTTTAGTTTCCTTTACAAAACCAATAATTAGTAGGTACGTTGTTGTGTGCAGGTTTAGACCACAGTTCTGGTCTGCAGATCACGTGTCGTCTTTCTAGTGGAGGGTGGCTGCAGAATTCTGGAGTGAGTCTGAGATGATGCAAGGGGGCAGTGGGAGGTGACACGTGGGCGTGGGCGCGGAAGCTCAAAATATTATTTCTTGACGAAAATCCTATTTTATCCGCAGGCTTGTGACTGCATCACGCCGACGTATCAAACTCCGCCCCCCCCCCCCCTCCCTCCCCCCCTCCTCCGCACCATGGGACCCACGCTCTCGAATTCTGCACCCCCCATCCAATAGAGGGGTGAAACATGTAGCCCGTGGGCCAGGACAGTGGTCCAAATCTGCGGACAACATAGCAATGGTCATTCCCTAATTAGTACTTGCAAAATCCTCCTATATATATAATCAACTTGCCACAAGAGCACTCTCTTCATCACATTGCCACTCCCCATAAACCAAACATGGAACAAAAAAATGATCATAAGCCCATCGATGCAAAGAAGATCTCCATTTCCATTCTTGTCATCGCGCTCCCCCTCATCTACGTCTCCCTCCTCCACGTCCCTCCCTCCACCCTCCTCAGAGACACCACCTTCTGGTTCCTCATCTCCAACTCCATCGTCGTCCTCGTCGCTGCGGACTCGGGCGTCTTCTCCTCGCCCCCGCACGACTCCACCGACGGCGCCGTCGATCTCTACGACGAGTATGCCAAGCATAGCCGGGCGAGGCGCAGCAGCTGCACCAACATTAATAATGTATCCGTGCAGCACCGCCCTCAAGTAATAAAGCATGAGCACAATCTAACGTCAGACGACCACGTCGTCGTCAACGAGAGCTCAAGTGAATCAGTACATGATCAAAGTCCAGCAGTACTGGACCGTGGTGACTTCTCAGACTGTCCGGTCGTGGTTAACGAAAGAGAGAGCTCAAATGAATCAACAGAAGATCACCGTTTAGGCCTGCTCTTGAAGCGGTCGGCGACCGCCAATGAGATCGGTATTAGCTCGAAAGATTCGGCCAAGAGCGGTCGTAGCCGGTCGGAGATGGCTGTCAAGAACCATGACTTCTTTATGAGAAACAAGTCCATCAGGCGGTCGGCGACGGAGAAGAGGAGATGTAGAATATTGGAGGAGACTGAGTACTGGAGAATGTCAGATGAGGAGCTCAATCAGAGGGTAGAAGACTTCATTAGAAAGTTTAACAGGGAAATTAGGCTGCAGGCAATTATGACTTGAACAATGAGAGTCTCCAACTTTGTGTATATTGTGCTTGTATTGTTAGAGCTATACCTCAGCTTTAGTGAGTCTATCGATGAGTGAGTTACCGTGTATTTTTGTTAAGACTTTCAGACTTCAGTTCAGTTCTTCTTATGTGTATGAAACAACATATCAAACTTATGTTGAATATATTAGCAGAGTTTTTTTTTTTTTCTTGTACAACCAAGTTCTTTTTTAAGAAAATTGTATCATGAGCATAAAAGTTTTATATTGTTGTGTAGAAGGAACAAAGTTCCGGAAATTCGTAAAATGGGACCTATTACGTCCAAAACTAGGAAGTAAAATTCATTTGCCAAATATATGTCCATCTTTGGTGGGTTAAAAAAATTATTGTTAAGAAATATACTCCTATGATTTACGCATATTTAGCCGTAAATGGAGGAGATTAAGGGTATTAAATTTGGGCATATATTTCAATTTACCGCCCATTTGGGTGTATAGTGCTTATGTTGTGTTTTTGGACCTCTCTCTGTGTCTTATTTTTGGGTCCTAGAAGACTCCAATTAGAGAGACCAAATCCAAAAAAAGTGATATATTTAGGAGATACAAATTAGAAAGAGCCTTCAATCAACCCTCAAAAGCAGCCATCAAGACCAGCCAGCAAACCCTCAAAAACAGACCGTTCAAAAGAAAAGAAATTTTACGCTCTAGTTATGGGCGTGAAAAAAAAACTAAATTGTAACCCCCCTACTCTAGTGCCCCGACCCGCTCGGTGCCTTATAATAACTGGTTGGTTCGATGAAGCCTTCTCGAACTTGGAATTATACGAAGGATTGCACGGAAGGCTATGCGATCGATGCGAGAATCGTCTTATAAATATGAGTAGTGTTGGACCATTCCAATATCCTTTAGCTTCACGCTTAATAAAAAGGATTAGTTTGCTATGTTTCTTATTGAGTTGCTAAATGCTATCTTGCATGGAACCCGAAAAGATAATAAAAGATAATTAATCACATGATCCGAAAACTGTTGCATATCATTCATGAATTGTGTGCTTGCGTGTTGTTGCTATGAAATACATAACAGGTGAAGGTAAAGTTCCAAATACTTGGACGGTGAGTACATCGAGCATTAGCTCGATGAATAGATGGTAACACAAATGCTAAGTCCCAAGAACTGGGCAATGAGTATACTTGAATTATGACCAAGAGAACGTATGGTATCAAAGATGTGGAAAATAGATTGAGTAATCAATATTCTATTATCCTGTAACATATCACTACAAAAATTCATCAATTTAGCGACGGCTATATCCGTCGGTAAATGTAATTACCGACGGATGATCGACGGATATTGGTTAAAAAAGGACGTCGGAAAAATCCTTGTCGCTAACTACAATCCGTAGGCAAGTTGTCGTCCAGCGACGAATTAGCGACGGACTGCCGTCAGCCATACTCGTGCAGTTTGCGACGACTCGCCGACGGATTACCGCCAAATCACGTATCAAAAGAAGTAATGACGTATCACTTACCGACGGACATATCCGTCGCTATTTGGTTGGTAAATGCGTATCAGAGAGTTTCTGATACGCAAATTCTGTCGCCAATCAGTCGCGAATGGTCGCTAAGTTTTGACGGATTTGCGACGGAATACCGACGGAATATCCGTCGACCCGGTTCTGTGAATTATTCGTATTTCCAGAACATTGGCGACGGATAATCCGTCGTTACTCCGTCGTGAGTCGTCGCTAGACCGTCGCCAATCGGTCGGCCTTATAGCGACGGATTATCTGTCGCCAATGTTTTACCGACTACAAGCGACGTGTAACACCAGTGTTCTAAATGAGGGTAATTTTAAAATTTTGTGATTTTAAATCGTAATATAATTTTAGTGATTTTTAATCATTTTTAAAACTATTTAAAAACTATGACTTGTGATTTTGATGTGCAGCTAGTGAAACCCTAGAGGTTGTCTGACCTAGAGCCCAACCCTGTGATTTGGAATATCTATTTATCATTTTTAGCCTAGGGGTAATTTGGTCATTTTGACTTATTGGAATTAATTGATTAATTATTGGATTGGTGGTTGTTAATTTTGACTTTTACTAGTTGTGACTTAAGAGACTAACCTAGATGTTGATGTAGTGCCCCGTCCCGCTCAGTCAATCGGAGGAATCGAAACGTCGACGGCGTTCGGACTTAGCCTTGCAACGGCTGCTCGAAGACATTGCTCGGTCGAGGCGACCGCTCGCTCAGGTGGGGTAGTTTCGGTGAACTTGCCTCATCTTAGCCTTCACATAATAAATTGTGTGTTTTCAACTTGCACAATAGGCTTGATAATAAAAGAGACGAATCCACATAGTTAAGGGAATAATCCCGACGGGTCGAAATGAGTTAGAACATAGAAAAAGGTCCAACGGTCGGCTTAGAGTTGGTGCATGGCGTGCTTTAAAAATGACACTCGGTCCTTCGTCCCGTAGCTTGGAAGAAGGAAAGTTGGTCTTCAGTGCAAAAGCTAAGAGTTAGCCTAAGTCATAGGCGTCGCCCGCGTAAATGCTTGATAAAGCATGCACGCTTCCACTGCGCAAGGCTTGGCATAGCCTTTGCTCGTCCCTCGGGTTAAGTTGTAGGCTTGAGTAAGTTAGGCAAAGTTATGCTGGTCGACCTAAGTCATTCCAAGTGCTATCCCGCTCATTCTGCGGTTGTCAAGTTAAGTAGTCCCACGATCTCAAGGCCCGTCGACTTGGGTAGGAGTGTCACGCAGAGCACGATTGGCTTAAGGCACGATGTCCGGGCTTAGTGTTTAAGGCAAGGATCACAATTGATTCAAAGTGAGTTTTGAGAAAGGACTATCAAATAGGCATTCATGAGTTGAACCAAATGATAGGGTAACAAGGAAGGAAATGCTCGCGACCGTGGGTCGTCGAGGGGTCTCAAGGAAAGGAATGCTCGCGACCGTGGGTCGTCGAGGGGTCTCAAGGATAGAAGTCTTGGTTTTGGTAGAGGAATGACTGTGTGAGACGTCAGTTTGTGTCGAGTCTTGCATGGTCATTTGACAACTTGTCGACAAGGGCGATGAACCCTCGAGCGGTAACCCTGGGCCATGGGGCCGACTCGGCCTAGGAGGAAACAGGGTATAGTCGAGCTGGGAGTACGCTCCCGCTCAGGTTAGTCGGGGACTTTCAGCGGGGATCGCTATCTTGCGCTGAAAAGATCTCGAATAACAAAACTATACGTCAAGGTATAGCTTGTGATGCTAGTGGCCAAGTTCATATAGATGTCGGCAAATAGCGGCTAACCGCGTGTATGCCTTTGGATTGAGTTGAGTCGAAGGTGTGTACAGTTAGAACACAAAGTTTGGGCCTAAGATTGGGTTTCAACATAGGCGTCGTGCTTCGGCACGAGATGTGGCGTCAAGTCTTGAGTTGTCGGCATATAAGTTGATTAAGTTGGTTGAGTGTTTGAGTTTAAGTCAGGAAACCGCCGCAAGGCAAAGTTGGTTGAGTGACACTAACATTCACAAGTCTTGATTGGGTTAGTTGGTGGTCAAAGTAGCAAGGGCCGCGAGACGACGATATGGTTGAGTCGCACATAATTGTGAGACACGGCCTCAGCAAGGGTTTGTAGCACGGTCACACGAAAAATGGAGCTTAATTGCGTAGTTGCATCTCTGATTTTAAGCCGTAAGGCAAACACGACTTGATAGGTTAACGTTGTTGGCACGAGAAGGGTCTTGAGGCAAGGTATGAGTTAACATTCGTTGCAAGCACGAGATGGTCTAAAGACACAAAATAAGCAAGGCGTCGGCCATAAAACTGATCCTAAGGCAAGACTAGAAAGACAATTGATAAGAAGGGACTATGTTGCATAAAGTAAAATGACGTGCTGGTTTTGTATGGGTGGGCGAGGAGCTCATTCCACCAGTACAGTTGAGTACTGACACCCACATAGTTTTCATGTGCAGGCACCGGTAGAAGCTCGTGGCACGGAGCTCGCTTGGATGCGTCGAGGCACGGAGTTCCTTGACGATTCAAAGCGTGCGGCCGCATGGAGTCAAGACTTATATGGGACATAATGTATGGACATCGCCTTCTGAAGCTTCCGTCGGCTCAAGACTTATGTTGAGAGATGAGAGAGAGCTGAGTGACTTGTAATGTGAGATGAGTGAGCTTGACTGAGCCTGAGAGACTTGTAATCTTGGTCTTGCGCCCCATTGTAACCTATGTTTCAATATCAATAAAGAGCTTCTTTTGAATAACTTGTATTTGTTCTAATTTCCGCTTCTATCATTCAATGTCTCTGCTTGGGACTTCTGTACGACGACCCCGTCGCAACCGCTGAAATCGGCCGTTATGGAACCCGCCTTGCACGAGCACAATCTAGGCTCATGCGGCATCACGCCTTAGCGAGGACGATCACTCCTACGGGAGCGGGGCGTGACAGTTGACCCTGGTTGTGGTGCTTGAATAGCATGGTGTGACCCTAGTCTAACTTAAGTCAAACCTTGAGTTATTTAGAATCTAGTTTGAAATAGGAGGAATAATGAATAGGTTCATGACTTATGATTTAATTCCATGACTTATAAAACTTGGCCCATGGCCCATGGCTTGAAACCCTAACCCTAATTTCATTCATTATGACCAGCCACTAGGGCTCCCCTCCCTATAAATATTCTCCTTATTTAATTCTTGCCTCTTTTGTATTGAATGAACATATAGGAAAAAGAAAGGTATGGCTATTCTTCCCCAATCCATAGATTTCCCATTTTAATTCCTTTTAACTCTAGTTTCTTGTATTAGAGACTAATACTCTTCTATTTCTTATTTATGGAGAGTAATATCAGCGTTTGAGCAATTTGGGGATCCGAGCTAGCAAGGATGAACACTCTAATTTGGGGCTTTTCTTGCTATTGGCACATATAGGTAAAACTTCACAAATTGTGCTAATATTCTGATTTCTTTGTATCCTAGCCCAGATCTAGGGGTCTCCTAGCTGTCTCTAAAGTTTGGTTAGAAATCGTGTCCGTTTGGTGTCCGTATCGGAGTTGATTTCGATTTTGAAATGCATTTTTTCCTATGTGATTGGTTAGGTTTCAATTTATGAGATATTGAATTTTTTTTCCTCTTTTCTCTGATACTGCACAGTATCAGAGTTATATCCTGTTTTTCAAAGGTTTTCATTCAATTTTTATGATTAATTCATATGTTTAACAAGTTTAATTCATTGTTGTGTATATGTAGATTGGTTAGGTTTCAATTTATGAGATATTGTTTGGTATTGTATGCATATAGTTATATATATATGTGTATATGTTTGTGGAGTTCATGAGATTTTGTGTGTATTAGGATGGGGGGTTCGAAATTGAGTTTTGATGGGAACTAGGGATTCTAAATAGTTTACTGAAGTTGAATTTATCCTCATATTTTTGACTAACCGTTTTGGGGTTTTATGATTGCATTCAGTGGGTTTATAAAACCTGAAAACACCCTCTACAAAACCTGAGAACCTAGGATTGAGTCCCTATACACACATAGTGCACTCTAAAATCTGAGAGCAGTTTTGACACTCACACAAATCTGAGGTTGACACATACAATGATTTCTATGTATCTATACACACACATTTCACTCTGGAAACCTAGGAATTTATATCAACTATTGTGTACTGTTTTCCCTATCCTTCACCCTCATACATTAACCTGAAACTGTCACACACATACACCCTATCTACGTACTACAAAAAATGAGACTGTATGCACATTGACACTAATTTTTGTGTAAACTTTTGACACTCACACACTCACACAAATCTGAGATTGACACACATCTATTGTCATAAATCTGAGAATGTATCACTCACCTATTTACACACACAAACATAAGACCTATACACACACACACTGTTTCCTGAGAACAATGAAGACACACACACTTTTGCACACATTGATGACATGTTCACACACAAAAACTGACACTGAGAATTGACACCCTATCTATACACACCTATGATACACACACACCCCCACTTTCTACCACACACAGGGACCTATGTGTACTGCTACCATGACACACACACACATATGCATGACACCCTATCACTCTATATATATATGTATATATATATATATATATATATATATATATATATATATATATATATATATATATATATATATATATATATATATAATCCTGTGTAATGAATGCAATGTCATGATGTAGACTAACCCCATGGCCTTGTTACACCGATACACATATCACAGAGACACACCCCCTTTACACTTGATATTGACACTAACCCTTGCCTATGTATGCATACATGTACTATAGTGGCTATGTATCTATGTATCTATGTATATATGTATGTATTTATATAGTATGTATTTTATATTATGCATTGTTGTGGATCATATTGCCTTGTGATTGTGTGTGAGTGCTAGCCTAGGCTTGGTTTGGCCTAGTAAGACTTGTTAGACTTGTTTGGGCTAGCACTTGACCTGGTGACCTAGTTGGACTAGTGTAGTTGACTAGAGTTGACCAAGTATTGACTTTAGTCTAAATTGACCTAGACAGCATACAGATGTGTTGTAGATTCATTTATCATCCTCTGTATACACCTTGACTTGTGTTACTCTAAATAGGAGTCAGATACCTCATCTCGGGCAGTATATTCTCACAAATATTCAGATACCAGGCGAGTATATTCTCTGATCATTTCATAACTTGCTTAGGATTATATTTCTGCTCTAGATTACCTTATTTGATGCTGTCACGATATTATCACGGATTGGTACTATATGGATCCCTACATTGAGATGTTATCCCCTTCGGGAGCATCGGATACTTCATGTTGTGTGTTTTATATACATCATATATTCCTCGCTCTCATGTTATTCATGTTTTTCATGTGCTTCATGTTCGTTCATGCACACTCGTGTACTCTCATGTGCTCTTATGTTCGGTCATATTTCTCATGTATAACCTATACTTCATGTGTACCCCTTCATGGGCCTTCATGTGGAATTCATGTGCACTTAGTTTTGAGCCCTCATGTATACTTCATGTACACCCATCTATGGGCTTTCATATGAAAATTATGTACGTAACATAACTTGTCTGGATCCTTGTGTATTGATTGGGGTATGTGAGAGTATAAATAGTCATGTGAACAATTCCAAAGTAGTATAACCATGTGAGCCTCTTTGGTATATTCATGTACAATTCCAGCCGTTCACATGTCGACTTTGTACTCTACATCACTAGTCACTGATAGTTCTCTACTTATAGTAGATATTTCCATTACAGTTCTCTCTTTTACATCATGTACATTCTTTCAGTTTTATGTATCGTACTCTTTTGTATGTTTATATTTTTTAACCTGTTATGATCTGCATGAGATGTATTGTGCTCGCTCCCGTCCTGACTGGACCTGTTAAATTTTTTACAGAGGATGATGAGGAACCCTGTACCCCTTACTATAGAGCTTGCCTAGTTGACACTCGCGACCTGGACCCTTGGGAGGTTCAGGCAGCTGCTGAGGATGATACCCATGCATAGTATAGATAGTCTAAACTGTTCTTTCTTTTCATGTTAGTTGTTGTCTTTGATTTTAGAGTTGTATTATTATGGAGATGTTGAGACTTGTGTTTGTTAACTTTGATTTATTTCACTTCTGTTGTACCTCAATTTTGAGGATTTCCTTATCTATTCCATCATGCTATATTCTACCTCTAGATTGTGATTGAGTTGTACCTTTTGTGACTTAGCCTCCAGTTGGAGAGTATTTCATATTGTGTTAGTTATAGTTCATGACCTAGAACAGCGTTCTACCATCGACACTACGGCGTAGGCTGGGCGCTGTTACGTACTCGTACCCTCCCCCTCACCCTCCGACAGCAAACACCTACCCCCTCCCCCTCACCTCCCTCCCCCTCACCCCGTGTCACTACCACTTTTCTAGCTTGGGGGTATTTTGGTCATTTTTTAAATTTTGGGAATTTTTGGAATTATTATGTATTATTATGATTTATTAGAATTAATATAATTTTTGGTGATTTTTAGGATAATTGATTTTGGGCCTATAGTTGACTTTGACTTGTGTTGACTAGAAAACTAACCTAGTGACTAACCTAGTTAATGGCCACTTAGTTAGGTTAAGTAATCTTGGTTTGACCTAATTTAGTGAGGTTTAAGTCATTGGAACTTATTAGGAGTGATTTGGAGTTGATTAGGCTAATATGGCATATGACTTCATAAGTCATGATTAATGACTTAGGCTTAATAGCCCATAGGCCCACACCATGAACCAACCCTAACCCTAATCAGCCCATGGCAGCCACTATTGACCTATCCCATCCTATTTAATGCCTCCCAAAGTTAGGGCTAGCCTCCCTTAGGTTTTCTTGCCAAGTTTTAGAAGAGGTATTTCTCCATCTTCCATAAATCCTAGTAAATCCATTTTATCTCCTGTTTAATCCAAACAAATTGCATTGAGTCCTAATTTTCCTCTACTTTCTGTTGGCATCAAGTGTTCTCAGATTTGGGGAGCTTTGGAGGAGTTTCACCATTGTGAAGAACATCACTCATTGAGCTTTTTGGAGGGTTTTGATACATAGAGGTAACTCTCTATTTTTACCATAGAATTCTGGTTTAATTGCATGTATAGGGAGCCCTAGACGTAACCTAACTATAGGAATAGGAATCCCCAGGTTTTTGTGTCATTTCGTGTCCTAACAGGATACATATTAGTGTCCTGTTCTTAGTGTTTGTGGAAATGCCATTGTAGACTTGTTTGTGTTATTTTCGAATAATTTCTGAATGAGAAATTTCGTTTTGATGTCGCTTACACGATTTTAATGGACTGAGATTGTTTCGTGCTCGTGTCGTGTCATTTGGACACGCGTGCACATGTGCTGCACACGCTCGTGCGCGACCTGGGGGATCCCCTGCCTATCGGGCTACCCACAGGACACGACACGACGTGTCTTGACATAAAATTTCGTGGGGACAGTAGGGCACTATCTGTCATCACTCTCCCCAAGTTTTACGAGATTTTGTGGGCTGGTTGATGAGAAATCAATCGTGCATTGGTCTTCCACTGTTATACGCACAGTGTGCACCTAGCCACTGACACGGCTTCGAAACTCTGGACACGACACGTACTGACACGAACCAGGGTGACACACACCTAGGTCTACCCTAGGTTCATCCACTGACACGAGCACGAGGCCTAGGATTGTCACGCCCCAGTACCGAAATACGGAGACGGACTAGGCCAGCTACTCCATATGAGGTACGTAACGTCATACGGCGATCGTGGCTGTCGAGAGACTAGGGGGTACATGCTACAATCAAGTCTTCTATGGTCTCACAGAGTTCTATGTCTCAATCAATCAAATCACATCAACAAATAAATAAACATTAAAGATAAAGCAGTAAGGCGTCCCTGACGCTTCATCAAAATGATCATGAGAGACTAGCTTTATAATTTAGCTATCTCAGAGAGTCAGGAGTACAAAATTATACACAGCTGCAGTCTGTTTAATTACAATTATTTACTGACACAAAATATCAAGTAATCCGGCTAACAGGTGCCGGTGGCTAAATGCCGCACAAAATATAAGCAGGAGTGGTGGAGAAGAAACCCACTCGAGTCCCCGAGCTGCCATGCTCCTAGTATGCACCATGGATGTCAGGGAGGAAGATCGTGTCCTCTGGCTCAGCTACGGGATCTGGCCAAACAAAACCAGCGGGGTCAGCCCCGAATAGCAAGTACCGCCAAAGGGGCACAAGAGTTAAGACTAAAAAACCCAGTTAATAGAAAGATTGATAATAGTAATACTTATGCTACCATTATAGGGTAACGCCACATCCTCGAACCCATATGGCACCCTTGCAACCAAACAAGGACAAAAGGTGCCGCATGGAGTCGGGACGCATCGTACTCTATAACTTTCGCATAAGTTAAAGGGTATAAACAATAAAATCTCCTGATCGTGACTTCGGTCGATAGCCTATCGCAGCACAATAACCAACCCAACAATCAAACAAGAACATGGGTTGGATCATGTACCATGATAGACCATGTTCCTCAGTCATTCACAGAAGTAGCACTTCACAACCAGAATAAGTCTTCCGTTCATAACTTCGATCCACAGCCTATCATAGTACGATAACCAACCCAACAATCAAACAAGAACATGGGTTGGATCACGTACCATGACAGTCCGCTTCCCTCAGTTACTCACGGAAGGTAATAGGATACAAGCAAGTCGTTTTCACGGCCAATCAAGTCTACGAGTTTCTAGTGGGACGAGGTTATCCTCGCATCATGTTATTAGAAAATCCTCAGATCGTATCTTTCCAGCAAGGCTAGCCAACCCAGGGGTTCGCGTAGACATATATGATTGAGTACAGGTCCCTCGCAAGGCCACCTTGCTAAAACATATAATATATAGCAGAAATTAATCGGATACAGTCATCCACTCGTTGCAGATGACACAGTATCCATGGAGACCAGCCGGCGCGTCAAGACAGTATCTCAAGGCGGCTGGTGTAACACGATCTCGGGATTCTTGCCCTCCCCATGCATCTAGTATGTTTAGTTGCCTAGTTTAACCCTAGGTGTAATCTTGGACTCACATGCTGTGGCCTGCATGATTATCCTCCTAAAGTCGTACTTTAGTACGAGTACCCCAAAGAGGATCCATGTCAATCAGTATGTCAACATGTTCTACCCTCCTTAGTGTAATGCATCATTGCAAATACGCCACGTGGAGTTACGAGTCATTTGTCGAGCATGAACAAGAACTGGGACATTCAGGTACATGTATCAAGGAGGAACACTTTGTTCTCCGGGGTCACATTAGTGCTCATATCATGCTCGGGACAAAAGGCGTAAGGATATAAAATGGGCATATAATATATAATAATAATAATAATAATAATAATAATAAGGTAACAATATAGGGCACAAAAGTCCATGCGGCCCAAGGGGAGTGAGTCCATGCGGCCGGGTCAATACTGGTTCATGCGGCTGGGACTACACGCTCATGCGGCTCAGAGAGCCCCAAGGCGCATGCGGCTGGAAGGGCGGGTTCATGCGGACAAAGGGGGTGTCAGCGTATGCGGCTGGTGTGGGCGATACATATACGGTTGGATGATGGATGGGCCTTATGCGGCCCAAAAACAGTAGCGCATATGCGGCTGGGTACAAAAGAACTCATGCGGCTCGAAGGCTAGCCGCATGAAGTCCATGCGGCTCAAGATAACAGGGGCTCATGCGGCTGAGTCTGAACAAGGCTATGCGGCTCAATTACTTGCCGCATGAGGATTCATGCGGTCAAGTACTCAAGCAAGTCTTATGCGGCTAGGAAGGACTTTCCATGCGGCTGAGCTCGAACGAGTCTCATGCGGCTGGAAAGGCCATGCGGCCAGAGACTTGCCGCATGAAGATTCATGCGGTCAAGTGCTGCTCTTCTTCTCCACTTGTCCGAGAAGAGGAGCCAAGCAACCATGGCTTCCAAACTACACAAAACCTTCATCCGGAGCCCAAATCGGAACTTCCTTAGGTCAAAATGGGGTAGAACAAAATTCTCTACAACATGGAACCATTAAAACTTAAAAATAATGAAGTTTGCTAGATCAAAACCAAGAAAATCCGAAAATGGTTAAAACCTAGATCTACAAAGATTAAAGCTTCAAAATGGAAAACTTCAAGTTCTAAACTAGTATAGAATAAGGAGAAGAACATATTTTGACAAATAATTTTGTAAGAAAATATCAACAACATTTATGGATCCATCTCTTGAGCAAGTTGGTACTTGCCTTGGTTGGTGGAGGAAAGTAAATGAGAGAAAATAAATGAGAGGAGAGAGAATAAGTTGAGTTATTATATAGAATCTTGAACCCATGGGTTCATGATGAACCAAGGTGAACCAAGAATAGGTTACCCAAATGAGCCAAAACTGTAGGCCCAAATGCAGAAAATAAATTACGAAATAATATTTTATCGAATATTTTTTAGGAAATACATGAAGAAATACAGCATATAAATATCGTATAAATACAAAGTAAATACAATTTATTGGTTTACGTATTAAAATACGTATTCCAGGATCGGGGAGTGACATCTCTACCCTTCTTAGAAAAATTCCGTCCTCGGAATTCCAGCCAAGACAGGATAGTGAAATCAGGGCAAGCAAGGCACAATCATATACAAGTTAACTATCATAGCAGTTATTATCATACATCACAAGGTGCAAAACAAACATGTGCAGATAAGCATGGAATCGTGTCAATAAGGTGCAAAAATATACCTTATCAGTCAAACAAATGCGGATACCGAGATCTGATCTCGTCCTCGCGCTCCCAGGTTGACTCTTCCGGAGAGTGATGGTTCCAAGAAACACGGACAAGGCTGATCGTCCGATTCTTGAGTACCTTCTCTCGCCGGTCTAAAATAGATACGGGTTGTTCCTCGTAAGTTAGGTCGGTACCAACGACTAACTCAGAATGATCGAGGACATGACTCGGATCCGGGACATACCCACGTAACTGGAACACATGAAACACATCATGTATGCCAGTTAACGAAGGCGGAAGGGCAAGTCGATAAGCCACATCGCCTACCCGAGCGAGAATCTTAAAAGGACCAACGTATCTTGGACTAAGCTTTCCTCGGGTTCCAAATCTGATGATACCCCGAGTAGGTGAAATCCGCAGAAACACTTGGTCGCCCGCTCTGAACTCTAGAGGCCTACGATGCTGATCTGCCCAATGACAATGTCGGTCCTGCGCAACTCGAAGGCGCTCTCTGACCAACTTAACTATCTCCACAGTCTGTGTGATCATCTCTGGTCCCAACAACTTTCGTTCTCCGACGTCGTCCCATGCCAAAGGGGACCTACACTTCCTTCCGTACAATACTTCGAACGGGGCCATCTGAATGCTAGCCTGATAGCTGTTGTTATAGGAGAACTCCACTTGATGAAGGTGATCCTCCCAAGATCCACCAAAATCCAAGGTACACGCCCGTAGCATATCTTCTAACATCTGAATGGTTCTTTCTGATTGCCCGTCAGTTTGTGGATGATAAGCAGTACTAAATCTTAACTTGGTTCCCAAACTTTGGTGTAAGCTCCGCCAAAAATGGAAAGTAAACCGCGTATCCCGATCTGATACTATATTAACTGGAACACCGTGCTGCCTTACTATCTGCTTCATGTACATATCTGCTAACTGCTCAGTAGTCTGTCCAACTCGGAAGGGAAGGAAATGAGCGACCTTCGTGAGTCGATCTACTATTACCCAGACTGCATTCTTGCCAGCCGGGGATCTAGGTAAACCGGTCACAAAATCTATCATGATTGTAGAAGCATGGAAAATATTAGAATAATGATCCATGCGGCTCGGAGTAAGAAGCTTATGCGGCTCACATAGGAGCGGCCCTATGCGGTTCAAAGAAGACTCTCAATCACATGCGGCTCGGAAGCGTATGCGGTTCAGCAAGGCATATGCGGCTCGATGGATGCCATGTGTGATCCTTCCCTACAGCTGGTCGTTTGGGGGTGGCCTCATTTAATGCTCTGACACGACTTGGCGACTGTGACTGCTCTGACATAAAGTGTCATAATGGCTCTGCCATAATGACAGACTTTTCGGGAAAGGAAGAAGATCTCTGACCCGAACCGTCAAAAATCCTAGGTTGCCACGTGGCAACTCTCATGCGGCTTAAATGGAAAACAGCTCCATGCGGCTCACGAAGAAGTCACTCCATATGGTTAGCAGAAATCAGCCATATGCGGCTCACCGAGAGCTCAATCCCTGCGACTCAATACAATGCTAGCTCATGCGGCTCGCAAAGACTATGCATATGCGGCTCACGGAAGGTTCGTCCCCTGCGGCTCGATGAGGCATTGTCTCATGCGGCTCAGGAAGAGTATCTCTCTGCGGTTCGAGGATAGTCAATCCTATGCGGCTCTGACAGGACTCACAATTAAGACACGTGGCATAGGATCAATAAGAGATTTAACCGAATCTCAATAAATATATTTGACATCATCGTCATAATTACTGAGATCAGGGCATATCATTTATCATCAAGCTAATGGAACACGTGGCGAGCAATCAGACATTAGCATAATCAATCACAAGGATTTAAAGCAGCTAGCATTAATTGCTCATGAGATACGATGCCATCCGCACTAATGGTCGAGATTCACTATAATCAGGATCAAGGGTTCAGATAGAATGAAGGAGCACCGACATTCCAAACAGATAATCATTAGCAAACCCTAATGATCACCCCCCCACTCTTATAAATAGCCAGCATCATTCCCTTGAAAAAAAAAGAGAAGAGAGAGAGAAGTCGGCAACAAAAGAATAAGAGAGAGATCTACACAGAGAGAGCTCCCCCTTTCATCTTGATAATCACAGAGAGAGAGAAGTCAGGAGAGCAATCCGAGGAGAGCAAGAAGAGCGTTTCTTCATCAACGCCGAGCAGATCTTCCCCGAGCCAAGACTGCATACTGATCGTCCAAGGAGTAAGGCAGAGCGGCCGTCGCTTTCCCGAGCCTCTATCGTCACCCCCCAGAATCAAAAATAAACAATCGTACTTAGTCTGCTGTACCTAGGTTTTCGTCCCTAGGCTTTCTTTGTACGAGCGAGTTTGTATTGTGAGTCTAAGTTCAGTCCTCCGATAATTGTTCTGTTCTTTTACAATCAATGGCAAACACGATGGCGACTCTGCTGGGGACTAACTTCTCCACGGCTGAGGAGTTGGTGACGCAATCAGATGTAGCCAAACTTGGCGCCACACAAAAGAAGATGGTCGTCCGCTTCGACCAACAGGCGTTCGAAGAGATGCTCTCTGAAGGCAGCGCTGGCCCGGCCCAGAAGCGCACCCGCACCACGAAGGCTCGCAAAGAATGGAGACCGAAGTCATTTGCTCCTCCTCAAGCCCTCGATGGGATGCCCTCTGTTGCTCAAGACGGCGAGAAGGATTCTCCTGCGGTCCCACTTCAGATCGTAGACAACTCTGCTGTCCCCAAGTCCGGCAGAAGAAAACATTATGATGCTGGACTTGCAGGGACAAAGAGGGACTCTACGCGGACCGAACCGCATAAGAGTATTAGCCACAAGGAGAAAGCCCATGCGGCTACATCCGCCAACCGCATGAAGAAAACTCATGCGGCTACTTCTGTCAGCCGCATAACTTATGCGACTATAGTTCCCAACAATATGAACGAGACTCATACGGCCAGTAAAGTCAGTCGTTTGCAGAAAACCTATGCTGCCACAGATGCCAACCGCATGCGGCCAGCCTGCACGGTCGTGACCCCTAGCCGCATAAGAACTCGTCCGACGACAGGAGACAACCGCATGCAGACAGCCTGCACGGTTTTCGCTCCCAGCCGCATAGCATCTGCTCCATGCTCCTCTCGATCAGTTTTCGACCGTCTCTCGTACGGTCCGAACCCTGATGACTCTCTGGATGATAAGCCAGACTCTGTGATGTTCAACTTGGACTCTTCCTATTATGCACCCACAAGTAATAGAAAGAAGAAGTCTAGGACAGCGCGGGCTCATCAAGCCCAGACAGCTGCCCCAACCTCTGACTATCAGGGCGTCCCGCTGATTATCACACGGGCCTCTGATGGGAAGTTGTACAGAACCGCTCAAGTCCAATCCCCGGCGGCGAACGGACAGAGTGGTTCCTCTGACCTGCGTGAGGCGATCCTCCACAAACGCAAGGAAAGAGAAGGGGCCTCGGCGTACAAAGAATCCTCACATGGACGTCACTGCACCCAGATCATCGTCAACTGCTGCTGCAACAACGCGGCAGTGACGGAAGATCGTCCGTCCGTCTTCCACAGACTACAGCACCCGAACTCAGAAGATGAGGCACCTCCTGTTGTCTCCTGCAATTCCGCCCAGAAGGTCCCCGCCAAGGGGAGAGAGAAGAAGACAAGCATCTCCAGTCCAAAGATATCAGCCACTACAGCTAAGAAATTGTCGGCTAAACGGTTGCCCTCCACCGGAGTATACCAACACACCCGTTCGAAGACAAAATCTGCTGCAACAGGAGACTCATCGTCCCCGACCTTGGGGGTCGTAGGAGCTGGGGGTAGTACTCCTCCGAACATCCACAACAATCCAACGTATCAAGAAGACGAACCCCGAGAAACAACCCTCCCATCGGGTACAACAGATGCTGATGTCCCCGAGGACATCCATGATTCTCGAGATGAAGCAAGCTCCGAAGCTGGGGGTAGTGTTCCTTCCGAGTCCGAACCTAAAGAGAACATCCCCACATATCCAGATGATTTCTCGACGCATGGGTACGACTCGGAGGGTACATCCTCCACCACTCCCTCCGTCACTCCTCATGTGAAGACGGTATTCATGACAGACAGCAATCAAGGCGGTTCCAGCGATCGCCAGCGCATCGACACGTTGGAGGCCATATTGCACGCCTTGGTCAAGTCTGTAGACGAGATCAAAGCGGCACTTCCTACTCTGCAGGGAGTGACACCTGGCCAGACAAGCACGGGTCCCACAATCAACGTAGATTCAAATTCAGCGGCACCAAACCAGGGCAATAACCCTCCCGAGATAACGGCCCCTACCGCGACAGATAAGGCCCGAGAAGTAAGAAGAGAGGTTCAGGAGCTCCGAGCAATGTTCCACGCCCGAGAAATTTCTCAAGACCTCAGAATACGGCAACCATATCCTGCTGAATGGAGGGATGTTCCCTTTCCGCCAAGATATAAGCCGTTCAATATTAACCCATATGATGGCAAGACTTCAGCAAGTCGATACATCACTTACTTTGAGGTCACTACCGACCATCTGCCCCATGATGACGTTATCCTCACGCGGTTATTCATTGGGGCACTGGAAGGAGTCGCCTTCGATTGGTACCGCAACCTGCCAGACAATTGCATCCACTCCTTCGCTGGCTTCAAACGCTTGTTCTTGGAGAGGTTCTATGAGGTAGGACAGGACGTGACGAGGTCTACCCTCATGGACGTCGTTCAAGGAGAGAAAGAACTGACGAGAAATTACATTGAGCGGTTTCGTCAAACCGCAATGAAGTTACCATTTGGCAACCCGGACTCTTCTTTGATTGAAATTTGCCAAAAGAGACTACTTCCAACAATTAGTCTCTGGATGGGCGAAAGTCAGTTCAAGGACTGGAAGGCTTTTATCATCAGTGCTACAAGTGCTGAAGAACGATTGAAGAAGGCTCGCCAACTGGGGTTGCATATCTCGGAGGGAGAGAACAAGAGCAAGCGTCCCAACACCGGCAACGACAATGGGAGTAGCTCCTCCAACAACCGGGACAACAAAGGTAAGCAGGCTATGGTGACCGATACAGCCCAGAAGCCCGAGCCACAGCCAGCAGACAAACAATGGCCTCAAATCACTTATTCCTTTGAAGACGGTCACGTCAAGCCTATCTTGGACATGCTGATACAAGGAGATAGGATTCAGCTTCCTCCACCAAGACGGGAGCCTCGGCCGACTGATTTGGAGAACTCAAAGTTCTGCCATTACCATCGCTACGTCCACTACGCTACACACGACTGCTACCAACTGAAACGGTATATCCAAAACCTCATCGATTCGAACGCCCTGGCCATCGATTTCGAAGAGGTAACCGTGGCAGCCAACATGGTGTCCGTACAATTCGACAGCTTCCCTCCAATAGAGACTCAGGACGGGGTTATACCCATCCCTCTGGCAATAATGGAAATTGCTAATCTGCCGCCTGTTCGCGATCAAGCCGTTGGTCTAATACCCCTCACCACATCACGAGGGGAAATCATGTGGGTCCATCCGGACCTAGTCCACGAGGTAACTCAGCCCTCTCCACCTTCTAAAAGGAAAAGTAAAAAAGTCAGATCCTGCCGTACTGCCTCGGCGGAAGAAGAGGAAGTCTCGGCCGTCACTACTCGATCCGGAACACAAGCCCAACCGGTGATCGAAAGCGGGACTGATGATCATCCGCCCACTACCAATGATGCTCCGGGACCGGCTCAGCCTTCGACGACCGACAAGCCTAGGCCGAAGGAGACTCGCTTCGACAAGTCCCTCCGGAAGGAGACACCTCAGGGGCTGGAGAGGCCCTACAACTTCGACATCTTAGCACAATTAGCTAATACCCCGGCCAAATTGTCCTTATATGAATTCCTCAGGCTCTCGAAGGATGTCCGTACGGCTTTAAGTGAGACGCTCCAAAATGCCGACGCATACTTGGCTTAGGTCAACCTCACGGGAGATAACCAACCTGCAGAGCTCCAAGATAGTGCGTGCACGGGAGCAATGCCCAATATCGTCTTCTCTCCGCAAGATATGCTTATCAAAACTAACCTGCATGATCGCCCGCTATACTACACTGGATACATCGGAGACGTAAAGGTGGACCGAATGCACATTGATCCTGGGTCCTCTATAAGCATCATTTCGAAGGGTCTGCTACATCATCTTCGCATTTTGATGCATCGCCTGACACCTACAAGCACCGCCATTAGCGGTTTCAATTCGGGCAGGAGCTACCCAATAGGGAAGATCCGTTTGAAGTGTCAGATCGGCAATCTCCAATCAGAAGTCACCTGTTATGTCATAGATGCCGACACTTCTTACAATATCCTTCTGGGACGGCCTTGGATACACGATTACATGATCGTGCCTTCCACACTACACCAGTGCTTCAAATATGACGATAAGCACGGCTTCGTGAGGACAAAGTTTGCCGATATCGATCCCTTCAAGGGGGTCGAATCTTATTACTCAGACTCCTGTCTATACGAAAAATCAAAGAAGCATCTGGTCGAAGAAGATGTGCAAACTCACAACAAGACGGCTACAGGATCAGAAGAACCTCTAACAATCCACCTTCAGGCTCGCAAACCGGGCAATTCCGCACCCCTTACGGCCACTCTGCGTAAGGACGCAATCAGTCTCTCCGCACAAGAAGAACAGATAAGAATTTGGCTGCCAAAGTCCGTCCAAGCGCCGAGACCCGTAACAGGGCCACTTACTATCAGACTACCGAGAGTCGGTCAGCTCCAAACGGAGAAGCCCAATCCCTCCGACAGACCGCTTACAATACGCCTTCCCAAGAAGGTTCTTCACCCCGATGCGAGGTCTGACACTTCTAGCGAACCAGCCACCCCTCGCCTCACATCAAGTATCAAACTGGGGGTCGCTAGTGAGCCAACAACTCCACGATCTGCTCCGCCAGTTGAGCCTCTGAAAATCAAGCTGACTAGGTCGTCCTCTCAGTCTTCATTTATACAGGGGGTGGCCGAAGAAGAACCAGAATTGGCCAAGTATGTGGCTGCCCACTCCAATACCCCCTCCGCAGATGATGTAATCCCTCTAGAAAAGATACCTTACTTCGTCAATAAAGGGTTATCTTTGAACTACACCGAGCTCAATAAGCTATGTACAATGTACGCTATGGAACACGGTATCGGCACTCACCTACATACACAGGTGACAAACGTGTACACCGCCATCCGACTTACTCCAGTAGAAGACACTTACCGAATAGTCAAGGGAGGGGACCACCCGATCATCTTCGGCCGGACGAACAACCCACATCCCCCCGCTATGGAAGAAGTCGACTTCGGGTCAGATGCCGAAAGACTGCCTCTGTATCTCTATAGCCCTCAATCCAAATAACTCATGCAGAAATAGGGCTATGATCTAGAAATAACGCCAGGACTGAACTACGGCACTGGACGACGATTACCTTTGAAGACGCCAGCCCCGGCGGACAAACCACGGAACTACTATAACAAAACCCGATGCGGTTTAGGGTATGTAACGCCTACTATGACCCCTGAAAGCTCAGATGAAGAATGTGACTGGCAGTCACATTCAACCGGATCACCGACTTTCGACTCAGATACCAGCATCGGAGATGTGTTCAGACAAATCATGTCAGTCAACATGGCGTTCGCTGACGCTTACGAGGAAGACGAAGACATCCCCGAAATCCTTGAGCTAGAGCCGTGGGCCCAGCAATTAGACGCGCAATAGGAAAAACGGTTCGAACTGAGAGAACCTTCTACTGAAGATGAGGTCATACAAGTGGATCTCGGCAGCAAATCTTCTCCAAAATCGATCTTTATCAGTAGAAGCCTGACAAACGAAAAACGAGAATCGCTGCTGAATCTCGTCAGAGAATATATCGACGTGTTCGTATGGAGTTACGAGGACATGCCGGGGCTAGACCCCGATATCGCTCTTCACAAACTCAACATACGGCCAGATGCAAAGCCAGTCAAACAGCAATAACGACGCTTCTGCCCAGGCGTCATGGATGCAATTGAAGCCGAAGTCAACAAGTTAATAGCCAGCGGTTTTATTTGTGAAGAGCAACATCCTGACTGGGTCGCCAATATAGTACCCGTCCTCAAGAAGAATGGAAAGATTCGAATCTGCATCGACTTCCGCAACCTGAACGAGGCATGCCCCAAAGATGAATTTCCCCTTTCCATCACAGACATCATGATCGACAACACATGCGGCTTCGAACGTATATCATTCATGGATGGATTCTCGGGGTATAATCAAATCAAGATGTCTTTCGACGACGAAAAGCATACATCATTTCGAACGCCGATTGGTACATACTGCTACACAGTCATGCCATTCGGTCTGAAGAATGCCGGCGCTACATATCAGTGGGCCATGAGTATCATTTTTCGAGAACATTTATGTAAAACAGTAGAATGCTATGTCGACGACATCGTCGTCAAGAGTCACCATAAGGCAGATCATCTGCATGACCTGAGAACGATATTCGACCTGATGAGAGCCTACAACCTGAAGATGAACCCTACGAAATCATTCTTGGGCGTATCCAGCGAGAAATTCTTAGGCTTCATCATCACGGCACGGGGCATCCACGTAGACCCTGAGAAGACGAAGGCAATCATGGAGATGGGTCCCCCGAAAAATCTCCGCGAACTCAGAGGCCTCCAAGGGAGGCTAGCTTACATCAGGAGGTTCATTTCCAACCTCTCCGGGCGATGCCGACCGTTCACACATCTCATGAAGAAGGGAGTCTCATTTGTATGGAACGAGGAATGCCAGCGTGCTTTCGACGACATCAAAAAATATTTGTCAAATCCTCCAGTCCTGGTGGCCCCGGTCCCCAGAAAACCATTCCTGCTCTACGTACGAGCGATGGAGCACTCCCTTGGTGCCCTGCTAGCACAAAATAATGATGCAGGCTACGAGCAGGCCATATATTATCTCAGCCGAATGATGATCGGGCCAGAACACCGATACACCACCGTAGAGAAGGAGTGTCTCGCCCAGGTATTCGCTATTCAAAAGACGCGGCACTATGTCACAGGACAAACCATACATGTGATCTCGCGAGTCAACCCCCTCAGAGTCCTCATGACTAAACCAGGGGCCCTCAGCTCTCGCCTCGCCACATGGGCAATATTACTGTCCCCCTATCATATGATCTTCGTCCCGCAAAAGGCTGTTAAGGGTCAAGCCCTAGCAGACTTTTTGGCAGCCCACCCAGGATCGGAGTCATCCAGAATCTATGAAGAGATCCCAGACGAGGTCGCCGATTCGAATACAGCCACCCACGATAAAATATGGCGAATGTTCTTCGATGGCGCCTCAAGGACCGGACCCAAGGAAAACATCGTCGTCGGTGTCAGGGTGGTATTAATTTCTCCTACTGGGCTGGTGATCAATCGCGCCTACTCCCTCACGGAACCCTGCTCCAACAATGTGGCCAAATATAACGCTCTGGTCATTGGCCTACAACTTGCAAAAGAGCTGGGGGTAGAATACCTTGAAGCATACGGCGACTCCCAACTAATCGTCAATCAGATCAGGGGCTCATACGTGGTTCGCCATGAAGACATGATCCCCTACCATCAAATTACGATCAACATTATCTCATCATTCGAGGGATTCTTCATCGAGCACGTCCCCAGACTCCAAAATATCGAAGCTGATGCCCTAGCAGGCCTGGCTGCTTCCCTAGCAGTGCCAAACCACTCTCATCATTCGGTCGATGTAATCGGCCATGAGCTGGTCTGTCCCAAGAACAACGTTCAAGCCATGGCAAGTTATTCCGCCCAGACGGTCGACGACACACCGGACTGGAGACAGCCGTTCATCGACTTCGTCGTATACGACATCCTTCCAGAGAATCCAAAGGAAGCTACCTCTATCAGACGGTGCTCTCTCAGATTCTTCTACGATACAGAGACGAAAATGTTGTATCGCCGCTCCTACGACGGATTATTGCTCCGGTGCTTGTCGAACGCGGAAGCTACAGAAGCTGTACGAGAAGCTCACGACGGTGTTTGTGGGGCCCATCAACCCGGCCCTAAGCTACAGGACCGCCTTCGCCGGATGGGCTACTACTGGCCCACAATGGTGGCAGATACGATAGATTATGCCAGAAAATACAAGGCCTGCCAAGTCCACGCGGATTTCATTCATCAACCATCCGAGTTTCTGCATCCAACGGTGGCATCCTAGCCGTTCGAAGTATGGAGAATGGATATCATTGGTCCAATCACCCCACCTTCCTCCCGAGGACATCGTTTCATACTTGCGATCACTGATTATTTCTCCAAATGGACGGAGGTTGTCCCACTCGCAGAAGTTAAAACTTCAAACGTGATCAGCTTCCTTAAGCATCACGTTATCTACCGCTACGGACTACCGCGAAGAATCATCCATGATAATGTTCCACAGTTTATAAGCCATGCATTCTACCGATTCTGCGATAAGCACCGCATTCAGAATGTCGCTTCGACACCATACAACCCGGCAGCAAACGGGTTGGCAGAGGCATTCAACAAAACAATCATCAAGCTCCTCAAGAAGTTCGTCTCCTCCAACAAACGCGACTGGAACGAGAAGCTCGGCGAGTGCTTATGGGCATATCGTACCACGGTTCGAACAGCCACCGGGAATACACTATTCTCTCTGGTGTACGGGAGCGAGGCAGTCCTCCCTTTGGAGACTCAGATCCCCTCACTCCGCGTCGCCCTCACTTATCAATTGACGACGAATGATAACTACCGACGACGACTACAAGAGTTGGAGGCTTTAGATGAAAAGCGCCTCCTAGCTCAGCAAAGGATCGAGCTATACCAAGCACGCATCTCAGGAGCCTTCAACAAAAAAGTTAAAATCAGAACATTCCAAGTGGGTGATCTTGTTCTGGCAGTCCGGAGACCGATGGTCATGACTCACAAGACCACCGGTAAGTTCCAGCCAAAATGGGAAGGTCCATTTGTCATCGAGACCGTGTTCTCCAACGGCGCCTACCGCCTCGCTAAGCCGAACGGAGATTTGCTCATGTTGCCCGTCAACGGCAAGTTCCTAAAGAAATACTATGTTTGAACATCATTCTCCAGATTATCGAGTCATGTACTCCTTTAGTACCACTGAACTCCCATCCATCATTCTCCAGATTATCGAGTCATGTACTCCTTCAGTACCACTGAACTCTCATCCATCATTCTCCAGATTATCGAGTCATGTACCCCTTTAGTACCACTGAACTCTCATCCACCCTATTTCAGATTATCGAGTCATGCATCCGCTGGTGCCGCTGTACTCTCACTCCCTCAATAGTCCAAATTACCAAGTTATGTACCAGCTGGTGCCTCTGAACTTACATTTCGGTCACTCTTTCAGATAGTAAGTCAAGTATGATTATACCTCTGAACTTTCTTCCTGGCAGAGATCCTCCCTCAGGATTCATTACCCGCACTCCCAGTGCACAAAAAGGGTCGTCGATCCACCAATTTCCGAAACGACCATGTCCTCATTACCTCTGAGTCGTCTTCACTTCCACCAAAAACAAACCGCCCCCTCGCATAGAACTTCTACGTTCTCCTACCTCTGAGTCGTTCTATGTACCCAATCTTCATTGAGCCCACTCCTGCCATGTCCTCACTACCTCTGAGTGGGAAGGCTCCATCGAAGAAATCGTCATATTTGCCATGTCCACATTACCTCTGAGCAAGTATGTCGATCCTCTTTTAACCTATTATCTGTACCCACAACCGGAGTACGACAAGGATAATAGGTCCACAAATGTCCCCTGTTGACCACAAATGTCCTCTGTTGACCACAAATGTCCTCTGTTGATCACAAATGTCCTCTGTTGACCACAAATAGCTTCCGCAAAGTCTCTCCTGCCATGTTCTCATTACCGCTGAGCAGGAAGATTTTACGATAAAACCTTCACGTTTGCCATGTCATCATAACCTCTGAGAAAATGTGATTGGTTTCCTTTCATCCTATTATCCGTATCCTGAACCGGGGTACGCCAAGGATAATAGGTCCACAAATATCCCTTGCTAAGCTTCTTAGCATAAATCCACCATCTTACCATGCTCCGGGAGCCCAGCTGCTCTACGGCATTCCTTCCCCCAGTACCGAGAAAATCTATGACCATTTTGCCGTGGCTGTCCCGGACATCCTGATCAAACTTGTTATCCGTACCTAAAACCAAGGTACGCCTAGGGTAACAGGTCCACAAATAATCCCCCAGTAAGTCCGGTTCCATAAACACCGCAAGTACAAGAAAGAAAAGATGAGTTGAAATATGCTCATTTATTCAAAAATCAAAGGGCTACATCAGCGGGGATCACATCCCTTACAAAAATTAAAAGAGAAAAGAAAAAAAAAGAAGACAGAGGACGGATCACTGCTCTGGAGCACATAACGCCATGAGACGGTCCTTTATCAAGGCAACCGACCGCTCAAGCCTCTATTTGGCTCGACGCTCCGCCTCCTGGTTCAGCACCGCCCCATCCTCCAGATGAGCATGGGCTTGCCAGTTGTCCTCGAACTTCTTGAAGGCCCGCTCCAGGTTGACAGAAGATCGGGAAACCCTCTCGGCCTCCCGAGCAATCGACTCCTGTTCTGCATGAGCAGCCTCCCGCTCTGACTCTAAGAAGGTCAACTCCTTCTGGAGTGCGAGAATCCGCTCCTTCGTGTCAGCTATTCCACGAGAGGCAGATTCTTCCCGGGCCCTACAAGCCTGACTCCGACGACCCAGTCGGTCATAGGAGACGGAGAACTTGTCAAGATCCCCCTGTACAGCCGGCCCGACAGTTTCTCGAGCGAGCTTGATCCTGTCCCGAGCAGCAACCAGGAAGCCCCGCTCTCGTTCGATCGCAGCAGGCAAACCAGCCTGCCGTACTGCCAGCAGTTGGGTCACAAGCTGGTCAGCCTCTGTCAGCTTAGGCTCCAGGAACGCTGCTAACCCCAGCCCGCCAGGAAGACCCTTCAGAGTGTCAATTTGGCCCCGAGCTCCCCGTAGAGACAGAGAAAAAAGGACCCCCCGTTCCACGGCAGCGTTTATACCCCTCCCTAAGTGGCGATAAAAGCTGTCAACCACATCCTGCGTCACCTCGTCCAGAGCCTCCAAGGAAACCGGTGTCAGCGGGAGTGTGGCTGGTAGCACGAAAGAAGACGCGACGGAATCTGCCCCTCCTGCCATAAGAGAAACCAACTCCGCACGGAAGGACGCTTGAACATCGGTCAATTCCTCTTCAGCGGCCCTCAGAATTTGGATGCTCGACAGGGTCGAGAAGTCAATCTCCGGAGCCGTATAAGCAGCCGAAGACGAGGCCGGGGCCAGCACCAACTCCATCCCCATCTGCCCAGAGCTGGCAGGATGTCCCTCAACATGCGATGACGAAGGGGAGGAAACGCTCCTTTTCTCCAGATCACGGTAGACCGGGCCTTCCCCAAGAACATCAGCGACAGGAGATAAAGGGTCAGGACCTGCACGACCAAGGCAACCATGAATCGACTTGACCTGAAGGATATGCTGATAGAGCAAATAAGCCCCCTCGGTGGTCAATATGTGGCTCAGCTTACCAGTAGAGGAATGTGGAGGCTGAGGTTCGCCTACAGCCATCACAACCTCTTCACCAACAGCCTCCGAGTCAGGAATAAAAGACTCATCTGCCCTTGCATCCTCGGGAGGGGATGCACTGAGGATGGAGTCATCTCGCTGAAGTTCAGAAATCTCGGAGACGGGCCCAAGGAAACTTTCGTCACCCCGGGCTGGGGCCTCAGCACCTTGGGAGTCCTTAGCCGCCGCTGAGAGAGCCCCCGCAGAGAGGACCGCGGCACACATGTCGCTAATCAAAGCGGCAAGGGCCGGATCAACTACTGAAGCAGCAGATGGTTCAGGAGAGCCTGGTTCGTCAGACGCCTACAAAGAAAAATGATCAAGTCATATCCCCGAAAGGAAATAAAGCTACAACAAAGATAGAACTCGGATTTGGACTTACCTCCGGAACATCGTCTGCACCTTCACCCTTCTCGGTGATAGGTGTCCCACGAGACCTAACAGCAGTTCTCTTCACGGAAAAGGTCGCTCTACTGTCAGAAGATTCGTATCTGATCCATTTACGCGAGGGACCAGATACAGCTGAAGGGTGTTCTTCTCTCACTGCTCCCTCTTGTGTAGTAAGCGGCGGATCTTCCGCCGATTCATCAAGTGGGGGAAGCGGTTGATCCGCCACTTCTTCATCCCCACCAGAAAGGAAGTCTTCGCTATCATCCTCCTCCTCAGCCGACTCGGAAGGTTCTGATTCAGGAAGAGGAATCTGGAGCGCCAGTTGCTTTCTAGCCTTAGCCCCCTTAGGCTTCTCCTCTAAACCAGTACCTACGATGAAGCTGGTACTCGGATCGAAGTTAACAGGAGGCTTGTTCGCCATAACGTGATACAAAGCGGCTACGTACAAAATTTCCCTCGGCGCCTTGGCATCGGGAACTGAGAAGCTGGCCCGAGTATGATAAGCGTCGTAATAATTCCACGCTCGGACGCCGTCAAGAACGCTACCTTCAAAACCCAAACAAGGGTTGGGACAATCAAGGAACAACTGGCTATAACCAAATTGACGGGAAAACCTACTGGGTAGGTAAGGCTCCAAGTACACATTATTCTGGTTGCGATAAACCAGATGCGCGGGGCGGATATTGCGCAACCAAGCAAGCATATCCGGAGACAGAAAATGAGAAGGTCCAGTACCATCAAGGTGTACCTTCCTCACTTCCTCATCAGAAAAAGGAGGAACAGACACAAAGAGATCACACCCATCCACTCTCGCCAACGCCCTCCAACAAGCTGGCATAGTATTGTAATCCCAAGACCGGTAATGGCATTTGAAGAGGAAAGCGTCCTCGGCCGTCGCATCTTCCGCTACCCCAGGTCCTAGCAAAGACTTATAGTGCATCGCCAACCACCCCATTAGGTAGTGAAAGGGCAGTTCTACGCGCTCAAAATCTAAAGTCTTCCTACGCGAGCAATAACCTTGGACGAGAATGTCCGCAGACCATGATGTATGCTGCGTACCATAGCAGGAAGGAGGGCCAGCCTAACTCCGAATACTAGCTTAACGGCAGGGAGGATGAAATGACGACCAATCCTTTCGATAGAGCCCGCTCCGCCTGAGACTCGCAGTTCCGTAGCCATATCATCAAAAATCCAGCCAGAAGCGCCTTCTCCGACAGTTGTATGGTCCCGTAGTAAAAATAACTAAGAGAGTCAGCTTGACTCCCGAATATATCACTCTTGGATCGTGACTTTTTGACATTGGACATCAGATCCCTTACCTCTGCATGCGATCGAGGGGCTCGGGGAGTAACTTCACCAGAAGGATCAACCCTAAAGAGGTAATTAATCCAGGATGTGGTATGGGGAGCGGTCCCCTTAGAGCTATCCGTCGTTTTTATAGCCATTTGATGACAAGCACTATGGTGGCACAACAACTCCCGATACACCGCAACAAAACCTGGGACTTGCCTGTCCAAGGCCTCGAACTCCTCATTTGACGGGGTATACACCTCGAAAGGCTCATTCCCCCATGGAAGTTTAGAGACAGTATACATCTCGTGAAGAGCAAGCCCCAGTTCCCCCACTGGTGTAAAGAATGTCCCCGTTCGCTGGCTGTACATCTCCAAGAGCGCTACGAACAGTGGTTTATTAAGGGGAAGTCCGTGACAAGTGCCCCGAATGGCATGGTAAAGGCCCACCTCCCGCAAGAATGCTCCATAAGTCTGTAGAACCCAAGCAGTCAACTGGGCCCACATAGAGGTGGGGTTTATCCAGTTCGGCAGTGCCAGCCTACCAACAGGATAAGACTTCTTGCGAACAAGCCGATTCAGAAAAGTATCAGCTTGAGTAAGTGTGAAATTGGGACCGTATACATTCATAAAAGAGCCCGGGACCAGACCCATCATATACCGGAGGACAAAATCCTTACCTGCATACGCCGACTTCATATTCGGATTATAATGGATGTTGCCCATCAACATCCCTGATTGAGTGGGAGTTAGGTTACACACCATCTTCCGGTCCAGCAACACCATATTGAACCATGATAAAGGATAATGACGTTCCATGAGAGGAATATGGATTGCCACCCCATCCAAAGGAAAATCCCAGTTCTCAGAAATCTCTAAGACCTGAGGATTCTTGATGGTTAAAGCATCCCCAAAAAGGAACAAAGGCTTCAGGTATTTTCCATCCAGCTTCCCAGTATTCATCATGGAACGGAGGTAATGAAGGGTTTGACTCTCTATAGCCTTCAACCTCTCCGAAGGCTCATCAGTAGGGAACTAATTCGATACATGCCTAATTAAGTCGTCAAGACGCACGCCCAGGGCGAGTTGATTCGAACCCACTATAAGCTCCCCAGCAGGATTTACGGGCAAGCTCACTGGAAAAATACGAAAGAAACGAGGTTAGAAGATAGTCAAAAAATAGAAGCATTGGAAAGGTTATCTGAGCCTATGCGGCTCGGCTCGTTACAGCTTCACGCGGTTCAGCATTTGATACGTATATGCGGTTCAGTGCATCATAACCTCATGCGGCTCCGAGTTAGCCGAGCCCATACAACTCAAGTCCAGACGAACTGATAGACCCATGCGGTTCAAGTTAAGCACGCCTACAGAGTCAGACTCATGCGAGCTGACGTGAGCAGACGAATTTCTGCGGTTCAAAAAAGGTGAGCAACGCTTATGCGGCACAAATCAAAAACACGTATGCAAACGCAGATCGAGTATAACAAGTTCATGCGGCCCCATAAGACGAAGGGCTCATGCAGTCCCATCAATAAAGCCCCGTATACGTGGCTTGTGCATAAGGTATGCAGCAGATCCATGGCGACAGTTAGGGTTTTCAGACGATCTCTTACCAGCGATAGACAGATGGACGTCGGGATGAATGGAGTGCGCAATGACCGGCGGAGGGGCGACTACGTTTACCGCAGCAGTCGCCGTAGAAGCCACTGCCTTACCCTTAGTAGCCTTCGATGCTGCAGCTTTCTTGGGAGCTATTGTCGGTTGCTAAAGGAAGAAGACGAAGAGCAAAAACGGCAAATAGAGATTCAGAGCAAAGAGAGAAGGTAAAGAAAAACCCCAAGAGGCTTAAAGACTCCTATTTATAGGCAAAAGAGACCCACGAAACGAACAGACGTCTCGAAGTATGCCTCGGATTACGTGCCGCCCCCAAAGAATAAAGGCAAAATGCTTCGGTCAAGGCAAAACCGACTCTTGGGATCCTCCCCCAAAAGGCGGCGTTAAATCAAATCAAAGGCACTTAATGAAGATTTGCACACGTGTTCAGGACACGTGGCAACCAGTTTATGCGGCCAGATGAATTTATGCGGCTAAGGCACTTATGCGGCTAGGAAGCTCAGGCAGACAGAAAAATCCTATGCGGCATGAACGGGGCCATGCTTCTTGTTCAAAGTATTCCAATTTTTACAAATTGAAAACTTTGAAGGGGGTCCTGTAGAAGCATGGAAAATATTAGAATAATGATCCATGCGGCTCGGAGTAAGAAGCTTATGCGGCTCACATAGGAGCGGCCCTATACGGTTCAAAGAAGACTCTCAATCACATGCGGCTCGGGAGCGTATGCGGTTCAGCAAGGCATATGCGGCTCGATGGATGCCATGTGTGATCCTTTCCTACAGCTGGTCGTTTGGGGGTGGCCTCATTTAATGCTCTGACACGACTTGGCGACTGTGACTGCTCTGACATAAAGTGTCATAATGGCTCTGCCATAATGACAGACTTTTCAGGAAAGGAAGAAGATCTCTGACCCGAACCGTCAGAAATCCTAGGTTGCCACGTGGCAACTCTCATGCGGCTTAAATGGAAAACAGCTCCATGCGGCTCACGAAGAAGTCACTCCATATGGTTAGCAGAAATCAGCCATATGCGGCTCACCGAGAGCTCAATCCCTGCGACTCAATACAATGCTAGCTCATACGGCTCGCAAAGACTATGCATATGCGGCTCACGGAAGGTTCGTCCCCTGCGGCTCGATGAGGCATTGTCTCATGCGGCTCAGAAAGAGTATCTCTCTGCGGTTCGAGGATAGTCAATCCTATGCGGCTCTGACAGGACTCACAATTAAGACACGTGGCATGGGATCAATAACAGATTTAACCGAATCTCAACAAATATATTTGACATCATCGTCATAATTACTGAGATCAGGGCATATCATTTATCATCAAGCTAATGGGACACGTGGCGAGCAATCAGACATTAGCATAATCAATCACAAGGATTTAAAGCAGCTAGCATTAATTGCTCATGAGATACGATGCTATCCGCACTAATGGCCGAGATTCACTATAATTAGGATCAAGGGTTCAGATAGAATGAAGGAGCGCCGACATTCCAAACAGATAATCATTAGCAAACCCTAATGATCACCCCCCCACTCTTATAAATAGCCAGCATCATTCCCTTGAAAAAAAAAGAGAAGAAAGAGAGAGGTCGGCAACAAAAGAATAAGAGAGAGATCTACACAGAGAGAGCTCCCCCTTTCCTCTTGATAATCACAGAAAGAGAGAAGTCAGGAGAGCAATCCGAGGAGAGCAAGAAGAGCGTTTCTTCATCAACGCCGAGCAGATCTTTCCCGAGCCAAGACTGCATACTGATCGTCCAAGGAGTAAGGCAGAGCGGCCGTCGCTTTCCCAAGCCTCTATCGTCACCCCCAGAATCAAAAATAAACAATCATACTTAGTCTGCTGTACCTAGGTTTTCGTTCCTAGGCTTTCTTTGTACGAGCGAGTTTGTATTGTGAGTCTAAGTTCAGTCCTCCGATAATTATTCTGTTCTTTTACAATCAATGGCAAACAATGATGTGCTCCTATTTCCATTCTGGGATAGGAAGCGGCTGTAGCAATCCTGCTGGTCTCTGCTGCTCGGCTTTCACCTGCTGACATACTAGACACTTGGATACAAATCTCGCTATCTCTCTTTTCATGCCATTCCACCAAAAGAACTGTCTGATATCTCGATACATCTTCGTCCCTCCTGGATGAATGGAGTAAATAGAACTATGATCTTCGGACATAACTTCTTGCCGAAGGTCCCCACTCGGTACACAGAGTCTGTTTCCAAACCTGAGCGTACCATCTTCATGAATCTCTAACTCCTTCCTACGGCCTGATTCACACTCCGACCGCAACTTCTGAATCTGTGGATCTCCTGCTTGTGCTGTCCTTATCCTCTCGACTAAGGTTGACTGAATCTGCATACTGGTCATTCTTCCTATATCCCTTGGCAAAACTACTTCGATTCCCATACTCTGAAGGTCTTCTAAAATATACTTCTGCGAGGTCAAGATAAAGGCACTGTCTCTCCTACTCAGTGCATCTACAACTATATTCGCCTTGCCTGGATGATACTGAAGATCCAAGTCAAATTCCTTCAGTAGTTCTAACCATCTTCTTTGCCTCATGTTCAAATCTTGCTGCGTGAACACGTATTTCAAACTCTTATGATCAGTATAGATCTCTACCCGATCTCCGTATAAATAGTGCCTCCACAACTTGAGTGAAAACACCACGGCTACTAACTCCAAATCGTGAGTCGGGTAATTCTTCTCATGGTCTCGAAGCTGTCGAGACGCATATGCTATCACCTTTCCATGCTGCATCAATACACATCCAAGACCCTTCCCTGATGCGTCACAATATACTGTAAAGCCTTCCGCTCCTACTGGAAGCGTCAAGATCGGGGCTGAGATCAATCTCTTCTTCAATTCTTTAAATGATGCCTGACAGCTAGCTGACCAAACAAACTCTACGTCCTTGTGCGTCAAACGCGTTAAGGGTGCAGAGATCTTGGCAAAGTCTGCCACGAACCTTCTGTAGTAACCAGCTAATCCCAAGAAACATCGCACTTCTGCAATCGTTCTCGGGACTGGCCAATGCTCTACGGCCTCAATCTTCTTCGGATCTACTGACGCTCCTGCCCCAGAAATTACATGCCCCAGGAACGAAATATGATCTAACCAGAATTTACACTTGTCGAGCTTCACATAAAGTTGATTCTCTTTCAATGTCTGCAAGACAGTCCTAAGATGTTTCTCATGCTCCTCTTCACTACTGGAATAGACAAGAATGTCATCTATGAATACCACCATAAATTTATCCAAGTACGGCAGAAAGATGCGGTTTATTAAATCCATGAATACTGCGGGGGCGTTGGTTAGTCCAAAGGGCATTACTAAAAACTTATATGCCCGTATCTAGATCTGAATGCTGTCTTCGGTATGTCTTGCTCCCGGACTCTTACTTGATAGTAACCCGACCGAAGATCGATCTTGGAAAAGACACTGGCCTTGCTCAACTGGTCAAACAGGTTATCAATCCTTGGTAGCGGGTACTTATTCTTCACTGTTACTGCATTCAGCTTGCGGTAGTCGATGCACATCCTCGTCGACCCATCCTTCTTGGGAACTAGAATCACTGGCGTGGCCCAGGGCGATTTACTGTCTCGGATGAATCCCTTAGACTTCAACTCTTCTTCATGTTGATACAACTTATCCTGTTCTGACGGCGACATTCTGTAAACTCTGTCTGCAATAGGCCTCGTTCCAGGGTTCAACTCAATGCTAAATTTTACCTCTCTGACTGGGGGTATCCCTGGGAGCTCATCAGGGAAGACGTCGAGAAAATCTTCGACCACTCTCGGAATCTGTCCTGGCTCTGACACTGCTGCTGAGATGACGCCTCCGGCCTGATTCTTCAAGGTTCGAGTAAAGATGAACTGCTCCATCCCAGGAATGCTGAATATGACCCTACCTCCTCTACAATCAATGGTCGCATGACTGTCTCTCAACCAGTCCATGCCAAGAATAACATCAAAATTCTCCATAGGGAATTCAATTAATAATGCGGGCAATAAATGCCTACACACCTCTACCGGACATGAAAAGTGCACTCTGCTCACTTCTACGAGCCCATTACCGGTGAGTATATCCATCCTCTCCGGCAATGCCTTAAACACTAGTCCAATCCGTGTAGCATATTGTGCAGAGATGAATGAATGAGTAGCGCCTGAATCAAATAATGCTACAGCGGGAAATGAGGTGACGAGAATTGTACCTGCCACCATGTCACTAGATGCTAGAGCCTCTCCTAAGGTCAATGTGAGAGCCTGGCCCCGCGGAGCCCCTTGTTGCGACCTTCCTCGACCATGCTGTTGCTGCCTCTGAGGGCCTTCGGCTTCCTGTGCCTGGCGGAACATCTGAGCCTACGTTGGTAGACGCTAGGCTAGGGGCCTTACTGCTAATACTGGCCCTCCACTCGGGATTGCCACCGGAGCTGGTAATGCTGGAAACTGCTGAGCTGGCCCTCCTGGCCTCTGCATCATAGGACAAATGAAAATACGATGGTCTGAACTACCACACCTCAAGCATAAGCCATTCGCTGACCGGCACACCTCCCTCGTGTGCCCTGTCTTTCCACAGAATGTACAGTCCTGGGGTGCTCTCTGACGCTGTTGCTGGTTTCTCGGCTGCTGATGCCGAACTGGCGCTGTATTAGTTGACACGGCCGTCCTCCGCGGCGCTCCTGCATCATGAATACGTACACCGGGTGCTGGTGCCAATGTTCGCTGCATTGCTTCTCCTCCAACCTGGGAATGAGATCTCTTCTGACCTCCTGCCCTCGATGCCAACCTCTGCTGGGTAAGCTCGTGCATCCGGGCTACCGTCAAGACAGCGTCAAACGTCTGGTAGTCGTGTCCTTCCACAAGCTGCAATAATTCTAAATGAAGTCCCTGCTGGAACCTCATAGCTTTCTCTGGCTCCGTTGCTACCATTGCTGGCGCGAAACGGCACAATCTGCAGAACTCTGCTGCATACCCATCTACGGTCTTGCCTGCTTGCTTGAGACTGATGAACTTCTGCTGGAGCTCATATTGAGCTACTACGCCAAAATACTTGGCCTTGAATCTGTCACTGAAGGTGGTCCAACGAACAGGACGTCTTGTACCAACTTCTTCTGATGCCCACCAGTCGCGGGCAAGATCCTGAAGTACCAGTTTGACCTGATCAACCTTCTCATCATCTAGAACCTTGGCTGCCACAAGAATGGCTTCGATGTCTTGCATCCATGCATCCGCAGTGATGGCATCCTCCGTGCCATCAAAATACTTCGGGTTCAAGCGACGGAACCTTCCTGATGCTTCCGAGTCAACCCCGGCACTCCTCTCAAGAGCTAACTGAATCCCTTGGTTCAGCAACACGTTCTGCTCCTGCTGCCGAGTCTATTACTGTTGGTTAGTGACAAGAAACCCCCGGATGATCTCCAGGAGTGCTACCGCGTCTGGTACTGCCATCGCTGTTGGTGCTGCAGGAGTTTCAATAACCTGCGGCTGCACTGCCTCTGGTTCCATTTCTGCTCGTGCCTGCACTGGAGAAGGTTCTCTCCCCTATTGCTGCCCAGTTGAGCCATGCTTTTGCTGCTCTTCCTCATGGGCCTCTCCTGCTACTGAGAATGAAGCACCCCTATAGAGAAGAATATAAGATTATCAAGTCCGGACGATAAAGATTTCGAGGATGCAAGTCAGGTTAGAGATCAAGGCAAGGACAGAGAATTCAAAACAGAATTTCAAGGGGAAAAAGTTTTGATTGAGACTCCTAATAATTTGCAATACCCCACAAGTCTGAAAATCTGACCTGCATGGGCCACCACTAAAACCTTGTCACGCCCCAGTACCGAAATACGGAGACGGACTAGGCCAGCTACTCCATATGAGGTACGTAACGTCATACGGCGATCGTGGCTGTCGAGAGACTAGGGGGTACATGCTACAATCAAGTCTTCTATGGTCCCACAGAGTTCTATGTCTCAATCAATCAAATCACATCAGCAAATAAATGAACATTAAAGATAAAGCAGTAAGGCGTCCCTGACGCTTCATCAAAATGATCATGAGAGACTAGCTTTATAATTTAGCTATCTCAGAGAGTCAGGAGTACAAAATTATACACAGCTGCAGTCTGTTTAATTACAATTATGTACTGACACAAAATATCAAGTAATCCGGCTAACAGGTGCCGGTGGCTAAATGCCGCACAAAATATAAGCAGGAGTGGTGGAGAAGAAACCCACTCGAGTCCCCGAACTGCCATGCTCCTAGTATGCACCATGGATATCAGGGAGAAAGATCGTGTCCTCTGGCTCTGCTACGGGATCTGGCCAAACAAAACCAGCGGGGTCAGCCCCGAATAGCAAGTACCGCCAAAGGGGCACAAGAGTTCAGACTAAAAAACCCAGTTAATAGAATGATTGATAATAGTAATACTTATGCTACCATTATAGGGTAACGCCACATCCTCACACCTATATGGCACCCTTACAACCAAACAAGGACAAAAGGTGCCGCATGGAGTCGGGACGCGTCGTACTCTATAACTTTCGCATAAGTTAAAGGGTATAAACAATAAAATCTTCTGATCGTGACTTCGGTCGATAGCCTATCGCAGCACAATAACCAACCCAACAATCAAACAAGAACATGGGTTGGATCATGTACCATGATAGACCATCTTTGTCAGTCATTCACAGAAGTAGCACTTCACAACCAGAATAAGTCTTCCGTTCATAACTTCGGTCCACAGCCTATCATAGTACGATAACCAACCCAACAATCAAACAAGAACATGGGTTGGATCACGTACCATGACAGTCCGCTTCCCTCAGTTACTCACGGAAGGTAATAGGATACAAGCAAGTCGTTTTCACGGCCAATCAAGTCTACGAGTTTCTAGTGGGACGAGGTTATCCTCGCATCATGTTATTAGAAAATCCTCAGATCGTATCTTTCCAGCAAGGCTAGCCAACCTAGGGGTTCGCGTAGACAGGTATGATTGAGCACATGTCCCTCGCAAGACCACCTTGCTAAAACATATAATATATAGCAGGAATTAATCGGATACAGTCATCCACTCGTTGCAGATGACACAGTATCCGTGGAGACCAGCCGGCGCGTCAAGACAGTATCTCAAGGCGGCTGGTGTAACACGATCTCGGAATTCTTGCCCTCTCCATGCATCTAGTATGTTTAGTTGCCTAGTTTAACCCTAGGTGTAATCTTGGACTCACATGCTGTGGCCTGCATGATTATCCTCCTAAAGTCGTACTTTAGTACGAGTACCCCAAAGAGGATCCATGTCAATCAGTATGTCAACATGTTCTACCCTCCTTAGTGTAATGCATCATTGCAAATACGCCACGTGGAGTTACGAGTCATTTGTCGAGCATGAACAAGAACTGGGACATTCAGGTACATATATCAAGGAGGAACACTTTGTACTCCGGGGTCACATTAGTGCTCATATCATACTCGGGACAAAAGGCGTAAGGATATAAAATGGGCATATAATATATATATATATATAATAATAATAATAATAAGGTAACAATATAGGGCACAAAAGTCCATGCGGCCCAAGGGGAGTGAGTCCATACGGCCGGGTCAATACTGGTTCATGCGGTTGGGACTACACGCTCATGCGGCTCAGAGAGCCCCAAGGCGCATACGGCTGGAAGGGCGGGTTCATGCGGACAAAGGGGTGTCAGCGTATGCGGCTGGTGTGGGCGATACATATGCGGCTGGATGATGGATGGGCCTTATGCGGCCCAAAAACAGTAGCGCATATGCGGCTGGGTACAAAAGAACTCATGCGGCTCGAAGGCTAGCCGCATGAAGTCCATGCGGCTCAAGATAACAGAGGCTCATGCGGCTGAGTCTGAACAAGACTATGCGGCTCAATTACTTGCCGTATGAGGATTCATGCGGTCAAGTACTCAAGCAAGTCTTATGCGGCTAGGAAGGACTTTCCATGCGGCTGAGCTCGAACGAGTCTCATGCGGCTGGAAAGGCCATGCGGCCAGAGACTTGCCGCATGAAGATTCATGCGGTCAAGTACTGCTCTTCTTCTCCACTTGTCCGAGAAGAGGAGCCAAGCAACCATGGCTTCCAAACTACACAAAACCTTCATCCGGAGCCCAAATCGGAACTTCCTTAGGTCAAAATGGGGTAGAACAAAATTCTCTACAACATGGAACCATCAAAACTTAAAAATAATGAAGTTTGCTAGATCAAAACTGAGAAAATCCGAAAATGGTTAAAGCCTAGATCTACAAAGATTAAAGCTTTAAAATGGAAAACTTCAAGTTCTAAACTAGTATAGAATAAGGAGAAGAACATATTTTGACAAATAATTTTGTAAGAAAACATCAACAACATTTATGGATCCATCTCTTGAGCAAGTTGGTACTTGCCTTGGTTGGTGGAGGAAAGTAAATGAGAGAAAATAAATGAGAGGAGAGAGAATGAGTTGAGTTATTATATAGAATGTTGAACCCATGGGTTCATGATGAACCAAGGTGAACCAAGAATAGGTTACCCAAATGAGCCAAAACTGTAGGCCCAAATGCAGAAAATAAATTACGAAATAATATTTTATCGAATATTTTTTGGGAAAAACATGAAGAAATACAGCATATAAATATCGTATAAATACAAAGTAAATATAATTTATCGGTTTACGTATTAAAATACGTATTCCAGAATCGAGAAGTGACAAGGATGGCCTGTGTCGGGTGCACGACACGCGTGCACACCCGCACGATGCTGTCCAAAACCCTGTGTGCAGTTTGCCCGATTTCAGTTTGGATTGAATTGGACACGTTTGTGTTCACTTTTGTGGACACAAATCACTTGTGTGACACGTGTGCATTGTGTTTATATGTTACCAACCTTGATTTGGGTATTTTAGATTAGTTTTGATGTTTAAAAACTCGATTCCTTTTCTACCTGAAAATTGTGCATCAAATCCTATTTTTTGTTTTGTTTTCAGATTTTGAAAATGAACTTTGGCAATCATTTTGACCATTTTAACACTGATGTTTGTATGGTATTAAACACCTAACTTGTTTGCCTATGTGTTTTCTAGTAGTATGTCGAATTTGGATTGTTTTGGGTGTGGGATAGACTCAAAATCTGAGTTCACTAGTTGAGGACTGTTTTGACAGTCCTTAAACAACTGAAAACGTATTTTCCTGTATTTTTGAACCTCCCTTATAACTGAGATTTCAACTTGAGTTTGCTATTACTAGTGTTGTGAATCTGAAATATCATGGGGACTGAAACTGGAATTAGAGTTGGGTTTCAAACTATTTTTCCTATGTTAAGCTGAATCCTAATACTGGAACTTGTTGCCTACACTATACACTCTATATCCTATTGAACACACACATGCCCACATGCAGTGCAGCCCCTTTTTAAAGCCTTGTCATATGTCCTATACACTAGACACACACACACACCCTTTCCTCTCTCTTTACTGTCCTATGTTGTTTTCTACACACAAACCCTCATGCACACATCCACACACACATGTAGACACCACACACACACACACACATACACATGGATACTTGAGTTTTCCCCTCTCTTTATACCCTATTGCATATACATATAATGTAATGTATATATTATGTGGTGTATATATACACATAATGTAAAAAAAAAAATATACACATAATTTAATATGTGGATATGTATTATATAATATAGTTTGTGTATCATTTAGATATCTAATGTAGATATTTTCCAATGAGTTTATAGGTTGTAGTATGTATATGCCTCATGTATGTAGGTGGCTTGTGTGTGTGCACTATACATGTGTATTACATGTATATGTGTGTGTATGGTTAGATTATAATGTATATCAAGAGAGTATTAGTTAGATATAGTTTTGGCATGTTGTATGTGTTGGGTTAGCCTAGGTAGAATAGCCTATGGCCTGTGTATGCCTGTTTGACTAACAGGCCTAGATTAGGCTTGTACAACTTTATTAGACCTAGAATAGACTTACTAGACTAGTGTAGACTAGTTTGACCTAGTGTGGACTTATTTGACCTAGTTTGACCATAGTTGACCTAGTTTGACTTCTAGGGTTGACCAAGAGTTGATTTTGGCCTAGTTTGACCTAGATTCATGTAGAATGCATGGTAGAGCTTCATTTTATCATTTTGGACTAGTTGTAACTTGTGCTGTTCTAATAGGAGCCTGACACCACTCCTCGGACAGTACTTTTCAGTTGGACACTCAGATACCAGGCGAGTACATTCTCTGATCATTTCATATCATGTTTAGGATTATATTTCCTGCTTTAGACTATCTTACCTGATGCTAACACGTTGGAACACGAATTGGTACTATATGGATCCCTTCATGAGATGTTATCCCCCTCGGAAGCATCAGATACTTTTGTCATGTGTGTTTTACTTACATCACGTATCATATGCTTCTATCATCATGAATCTTCGGGAATCAGCTAGTGACTCATGTACCCTCATGATCACCGAGCCTTCACGAATCAATTCATGAATCACCCTTTGTGGGCAACGTAGTATAATCATGAATCTTAATGTAACTTGAATGGATCCTTGTGTATTGATTAGGGATGGGGGAGTATAAGTGAACATGTGAATAAATCCAAGTAGTGTAATCATGAATCAATTTCCAGTAGTGTAATCATGAATCAGTCCTTAGCCATTCACATGTTTATGCAGTACTCTGAATCACTAGCACTGTCTCTCTTTATATATATCATAGATATTTACTTACAGTCTCTCTTTTACATTATGCTATTTCTTCAGATCCTGTATTTTATTCTCTAGCATGATTATATTACATTTTCTGCTATGACTTGTTGAGATGTTTTGTACTCGCTCCGTCCTGACTGGACCTGTTGAAATATTACAGAGGATGAGGACAAGGCTGGCTGTCCTACCTATTACGGTACTACTTTAGATGAGTGCTTGGACCTGGACCAGCAGCAGGTCCCACTAGCTGTGGATGAGACACCCTTAGACTAGGATGCTTTCATTTCAGTATTTTATGGATGATTGTACTTATTGATACTTGGGATCTAGGATTTGTATTATCTTAGACACTTAGACTTTCTGATGTACTAGGGATTTTCTTTCATTTTTAGCAGTTTCATTTATCTATCTATCAGCTATGTTATCATCTGTTTTTCCTTTATATCATATCGTGCTTCTTCTTCCTTAGTTGTGATTGAGTCTACTTTTATCATGTCACCCCCATTCGGGGAGTATAAACTGTTTAAGCTTTATATTGCTAGATGTTGTGACTTAGGACATCGTTCTACCGCCGACACTGCGGCGTAGGCTGGACGTACCCATGTCTCGTGCCCTAACTCCAGGGTACGGGTCGTGACACGTTTTTAGTGGTGGCCCAGGCAGGTCGAGATTAGAAGTGTAGTGGTATTCGAATTAGAGTATCACTACAGCCTGCAGTAGGATATAGGACAATAATTTTTAAGGTACTCGATCACATTAGGAAAAATTCTTTTATTGCCATCTAAATCCATATTTTCAGCTGATCCTTTGAATTATAATTATCCGCCTTTGTTATTTCGCTTCTTTTTCAGAAATTGATACTCTTGTTTGTCTATCTTCAGGATGGTAAAGACTCGATCGCAGCGTACCATTCATGAGGATGCTATGGAGGGGACTGCTACCTTCCAGCCAGTACAGTAGGGCCAGGGGACTGCAGCTCCTGCCACCTTTGCTCGTATTGAGGCCCCGGCAACAGCAGCAGGGGGTGTGCTTCCACCGGCAGGGAGGCAGGACCCAGTTCTCCCAGAGGATCCTTACCAGCAGCCACCTCCAGGGACAGTGGACGCAGTGCAGCTGCTAACCTTCTTCAGGCAGTACATGGAGGGTCAGCAGACCCAGCAGCAGAGGCACACGGCAGAGCTCAGCAGAGGCATTGAGCTGGCAGTGACGGCTGTGGAGAGAGTCGTAGCTCAGCCAGCAGCAGGCCAGCAGCCGTACCAGCCACGGGAGAAGGGCATCCAGGACTTCCAGAAGATGCACCCGAGAGACTTCCGAGGGACAGAGGGGATCATGTATGCTGATGAGTGGATCGAGCATATGGAGGAGATCTTCAGGCTGGCTGAGATTCCGACGAGGCTCCAGATGGAGGTAGCGGCCAGCATGATACAGGTTCTGGCCCGGACATGGTAACAGACGGACCCGAAGGTCGGCACAGCAGGACAGACTTGGACAGCAATCAAGAAGCTGTTCAAGGAGAAGTTCTTTCCAGACGCAGCACTGGAAGCCCTCGAGACCCAGTTTGAGGCCCTAGTCCAGGGGAGCCAGTCCGTAGAGGAGTACGCAGGAGAGTTCTGCCGCCTGAGCAGATTTATGGAGGACTTGTCCGAGACGACGAAGGCCCAGAGGTTCTAGAAGGGCTTGGTAAAGGAGGTCAAGTCCTACACCAAGAACGCCCGCAGTGCTATATTTGAGGAGATCCTGGTGGACGCACTAGCTGCAGAGGATGATCTTGAGCTTAGGCTCAAGAGGGGGCGAGACTCCCAGGGAGGCAACAGTAGCGGAGGACCGGCCAAGAGGCCACACTTTCAGCAGCAGCAGCACCAGCAGCAGAGGTTCCAGCCGCAGCAGTTTCAGCAGCCGAGGCATCAGCCAGTACAGCATCAGCAGCAGAGGGTGCAGCCGCAGGCACCGAGGCAGCAGGCCACCCCCTGTACTTATTACAAGAAGCCAGGGCACGGGTGGAACGAGTGTAGAAAGAGGCTAGGTAGGTGCCTACTCTGTGGGGCAGCAGACCATCAGCTGAGGGAGTGCCCTATGTTCTCGGGACGAGGAGGAGCAGGAGCAGGAGCCAAGGCTCCTGGGGGACCGCAGAAGGGACCGTTGCCGACTCAGCAGCAGCGGTTTGTGCAGCACCAACAGCAGGCCAGGGGAGGCCAGCAGGGGCAAGCTTTCGCCATGGCAGCTGAGGATGCAGAGGCGATAGGAGAGCTGATCGCAGGTTCGGTTCTTCTCGACTCCAGTCCAGCTTTTGCATTATTCGATTCCGGTGCTTCGCATAGCTTCATATCAGTATCTTTTACGATTAGACATGGTATCATAGCTAAATCGTTGCCTAGGACTTATAAGATCACGACCGGGGGTGGCATTATCCTCGTACGTGATGTTTGTAAGGGTCGGAGAGTAGTTTTGGGAGGCCGTGAGTTGGAGGGGAGCCTGGTCATAATGCCATTGCCGAACTACGATATAGTACTAGGCATGGATTGGTTGAGCAGGCACCATGCCAGCATTGATTGCAGAGGGGGTAGAGTTCTCTTCAGAGCGCCGGGGGAGCCAGAGTTCGAGTACTCCAGACGTCAGGCGGAGCAGAGCAGCGGAGTTTTCTGCGGAGTCTCGGTCGAGGAGCAGGCGATTCCACACCCCTTGATAGCAGAGTATATGGATGTTTTCCCAGAGGAGTTGTCGGGATTGCCACCAGATAGAGACATAGAGTTCTCGATAGACTTGGTTCCAGGAGCGGAACCCATCTCTCAGCATGTCTATCAGGTGAACAACAGTGAGCTGGTGGAGCTGAAGAAGCAGGTGGATGAGCTACAGGACAAGGGCTTCATCCACTCGAGTTCGTCACTATGGGGTGCACCAGTGTTGTTCGTACCGAAAAAGGATGGGTCAGTACGCATGTGTATTGACTATAGGGCACTCAACAACCACACGATCAAGAACAAATACCCACTGCCGCGGATCGACGATCTATTTGACCAGTTGAGCGGAGCTCGAGTATTTTCCAAGATTGATCTAAGGTCGGGATATCACCAGGTGAAGATGAAGGGGGATGATATTCCCAAGACCGCTTTCAGGAAGCGGTACGGGCAGTTTGAGTTTTTGGTTATGCCGTTCGGGCTAACCAATGCGCCAGCAGTATTTATGAACCTTATGAACAAGGTGTTCCACCAGTATCTGGATCAGTTTGTGGTGGTGTTCATAGACGATATCTTGATATATTCCAAGACTGAGGAGGAGCACGAGGAGCATCTGCGGATAGTGCTGGAGATTCTCAGGAAGGAGCAGCTTTATGGAAAACTCTCCAAGTGTGAGTTTTTCTTGGACCGGGTGGACTTCTTGGGGCATGTGGTGACTGGAGATGGTATCTCAGTTGACCCCAAGAAGATTGTAGCAGTTGAGGCATGGGCAGCACCGACTTCAGTTGCAGAGATCAGGAGTTTCCTGGGGCTGGCAGGATATTATCGAAGATTTATGCAGGATTTCTCCCGGGTTGCAGAGCCATTGACACGGTTGACCCGGAAGGATGATGAGTACGTTTGGTCAGATGAGTGTCAGGCAGCTTTTGATGAGTTGAAGAAGCGGCTGACGACAGCTCCGATTCTGACACTGCCTTCAGGATCAGGTGGATTCACTATTTATAGTGACGCTTCAGGGAAGGGGCTGGGTTGCGTCTTGCAGCAGCATGGGAAGGTGATTGCCTATGCTTCAGGATCAGGTGGATTCACTATTTATAGTGACGCTTCAGGGAAGGGGCTGGGTTGCGTCTTGCAGCAGCATGGGAAGGTGATTGCCTATGCTTCCAGGCAATTACGTCCCCATGAGAAGAACTACCCTACCCACGACCTGGAGCTGGCGGCGGTGATTTTTGCTTTGAAGTTGTGGAAGCATTATCTGTATGGGGAGAGGGTGGAGATCTTCACAGATCACAAGAGCTTAAAGTATGTGTTCACTCAGAAGGAGTTGAACATGAGGTAGCGCAGATGGCTAGAGTTGATGAAGGACTTTGACATCCTACTTCAGTACCACCCAGGGAAGGCCAACGTGGTTGCCGATGCCTTGAGTAGGTATCCGACAGCCATGTGTTTGACCATGGATCGGCATTTGCTTACAGACTTGGAGAGCCTTGGGATTGAGGAGATCGTGCCCGGGGTACAGATGCAGTTATGGGGGATGCAGATTCAGTCGGACTTGGTGGAAAGGATCAAGTCGGCACAGTTTGAGGACGTTGCTCTGCGGTGTCTCCGAGAGCAGGTTCGAACAGGATTGCTGGAGGGCGAGTTTTCTCTTGCAGATGATGGTGCCTTGAGGCACGGTTCCAGATTATGTGTGCCCAGCGGAGAGCTCAGAGAGCAGGTTATGTAGGAGGCCCACAGATCTCAGTACTTCATACACCCGGGTGCCAACAAGATGTACCGAGATCTGAGGGAGCATGTTTGGTAGTCCGGGATGAAGCGGGAGGTGGCTCGCTTTGTGGCTAGGTGTTTGGTCTGTCAGCAGGTCAAGGCAGAGAGACAGAGGCCCGGTGGATTGTTGCAGCCGCTGCCCATTCCCGAGTGGAAATGGGAGCATATCACTATAGACTTCGTATCAGGATTGCCACGCACACCAGGAGGGAAAGGCACGATTTGGGTCATCATTGACAGGTTGACCAAATCGGCCCACTTTTTGCCATTCAAGGTGGGTACGTCTACAGAGAGGCTGGCGGAGATGTATATGCAGAAGATAGTCAGGATTCACGGAGTTCCGGTCAGCATCGTCTGAGATCGGGATAGCCACTTCACTTTCTATTTCTGGAGGAGTCTACAGACTAGCTTGGGCACCCAGCTCAAGTTTAGCACTACATACCACCCCCAGACGGACGGACAGTCGGAAAGGACTATTCAGACCCTTGAGGATATGCTGCGGACGTGCGTCTTGGACTTTGGAGGCTCCTGGGAGGATTATATTCATTTGGTGGAGTTTGCTTACAACAACAGTTTCTAGGCCAGCATTGAGATGTCACCTTTCGAGGCTTTGTACAGGCGTAGGTGCCGTACACCCTTATCTTGGGATGATGTCGGTGAGCGAGCATTACTGGGGCCGGAGATGGTTGTTGATGCAGCCGAGAAGGTGAAGCTCATCAGGGACAGACTTTGCGTGGCGCAGGACAGACATCGGCACTGGGCCGATAGCCACCGGAGACCCTTGGAGTTTGAGGTACAGATTAGAGTAGGATTAGTTTAGGTTTGTTGTTGTGATTTTGATCATGTTGTTTATTATAATTAATTGAGACCTTGCTTGTGATTAGGTCGGAGACCAGGTTTTCTTGAGGATATCTCCGACTCGTGGTACGATACGTTTTGGTGGAGGCGGGAAGCTTAGCCCGCGCTTCATCGGCCCTTTCGTTATCAGCGGAAGAGTCGGTGACATTGCATACAGGCTAGACTTGCCGCCTGTACTAGTGGGGGTCCACAACGTATTTCATGTATCACAATTGAGACGGTACGTGGCTGACCCTAGCCATGTGCTCGATCATTCGGAGATTGAGGTTGGACCTACTCTCAGTTATCCAGAGCAGCCTGTGGAGATTCTGGATCGCTGGGAGAAGGTTCTGAGGAACCAGGTGACACCCTTGGTACGCGTCGCATGGAGGTATCATTCTCCAGGAGAGTCGACCTGGGAGCGAGAGGATGAGATGCGCGAGCGGTACCCCTATCTTTTTGGACCTTGAGGTATACTTTTCTATCATTCTCAGCAGTTTAGTTTCGCCTTTAATTTTGAGGACGAAATTATTTTAAGGAGGGTAGATTTGTCACTACACTTTTCTAGCTTGGGGGTATTTTGGTCATTTTTCAAATTTTGGGAATTTTTGGAATTATTATGTATTATTATGTATTATTATGATTTATTAGAATTAATATGATTTTTGGTGATTTTTAGGATAATTGATTTTGGGCCTATAGTTGACTTTGACTTGTGTTGATTAGAAGACTAACCTAGTGACTAACCTAGTTAATGGCCACTTAGTTAGGTTAAGTAATCTTGGTTTGACCTAATTTAGTGAGGTTTAAGTCATTGGAACTTATTAGGAGTGATTTGGAGTTGATTAGGCTAATATGGCTTATGACTTCATAAGTCATGATTAATAACTTAGGCTTAATAGCCCATAGGCCCACACCATGAACCAACCCTAACCCTAATCAGCCCATGGCAGCCACTATTGACCTATCCCATCCTATTTAATGCCTCCCAAAGTTAGGACTAGCCTCCCTTAGGTTTTCTTGCCAAGTTTTAGAAGAGGTATTTCTCCATCTTCCATAAATCCTAGTAAATCCACTTTATCTCCTTTTTAATCCAAACAAATTGCATTGAGTCCTAATTTTCCTCTACTTTCTGTTGGCATCAAGTGTTCTCAGATTTGGGGAGCTTTGGAGGAGTTTTACTATTGTGAAGAACATTACTCATTGAGCTTTTTGGAGGGTTTTAATACATAGAGGTAACTCTCTATTTTCACCATAGAATTCTGGTTTAATTGCATGTATAGGGAGCCCTAGACCTAACCTAACTATAGGAATAGGAATCCCCAGGTTTTTGTGTCATTTCGTGTCCTAACAGGGCACGTATCAGTGTCCTGTTCTTAGTGTTTGTGGAAATGCCACTGTAGACTTGTTTGTGTTATTTTCGAATAATTTCTGAATGAGAAATTTCGTTTTGATGTCGCTTACACGATTTTAATGGACTGAGATTGTTTCGTGCTCGTGTCGTGTCATTTGGACATGCGTGCACATGTGCTGCACACGCTCGCGCACGGCCTGGGGGATCCCCTGCCTATCGGGCTACCCATAGGACACGAGACGGCGTGTCTTGACATGAAATTTCGTGGGGACAGTAGGGCACTATCTGTCATCACTCTCCCCAAGTTTCACGAGATTTCGTGGGCTGGTTGATGAGAAATCAATCGTGCATTGGTCTTCCACTGTTCTGCGCACAGTGTGCACCTAGCCACTGATACGGCTTCGAAACTCTGGACACGACACGTACTGAGACGAACCAGGGTGACACACACCTAGGTCTACCATAGGTTCATACACTGACACGAGCACGAGGCCTAGGATGGCCTGTGTCGGGTGCACGACACGCGTGCACACCCGCACGATGCTGTCCAAAATCTTGTGTCCAGTTTGCCCGTTTCAGTTTGGATTGAATTGGACACGTTTGTGTCCACTTTTGTGGACAAAAATCACTTATGTGACACGTGTGCATTGTGTTTATATGTTATCAACCTTGATTTGGGTATTTTAGATTAGTTTTGATGTTTAAAAACTCAATTCCTTTTCTACCTAAAAACTGTGTATCAAATTCTATTTTTCTGTTTTGTTTTCAGATTTTGAAAATGAACTTTGGCAATCATTTTGACCATTTTAACACTGATGTTTGCATGGTATTAAACCCCTAACTTGTTTACCTATGTGTTTTCTAGTAGTATGTCGAATTTGGATTGTTTTGGGTGTGGGATAGACTCAAAATCTGAGTTCACTAGTTGAGGACTGTTTTGACAGTCCTTAAACAACTGAAAACCTATTTTCCTGCATTTTTGAACCTCCCTTATAACTGAGATTTCAACTTGAGTTTGCTATTACTAGTGTTGTGAATCTGAAATATCATGGGGACTGAAACTGGAATTAGAGTTGGGTTTCAAACTGTTTTTCCTATGTTAAGCTGAATCATAATCCTGGAACTTGTTGCCTACACTATACACTCTATATCCTATTGAACACACACATGCCCACATGCAGTGCAGCCCCTTTTTAAAGCCTTGTCATATGTCCTATACACTAGACACACACACACACACACCCTTTCCTCTCTCTTCACTGTCCTATGTTGTTTCCTACACACAAACCCTCATACACACATCCACACACACATGTAGACACCACACACACACACATACACGTGGACACTTGAGTTTTCCCCTCTCTTCATACCCTATTGCATATACACGTAATGTAATGTATATATTATGTGGTGTATATATACACATAATGTAATATGTGGATATGTATTATATAATATAGTTTGTGTATCATTTAGATATCTAATGTAGATATTTTCCAATGAGTTTATAGGTTGTAGTATGTATATGCCTCATGTATGTAGGTGGCTTGTGTGTGTGCACTATACATGTGTATTATATGTATATGCGTGTGTATGGTTAGATTATAATGTATATCAAGAGAGTATTAGTTAGATATAGTTTTGGCATGTTGTATGTGTTGGGTTGGCCTAGGTAGAATAGCCTATGGCCTGTGTATGCTTGTTTGACTAACAGGCCTAGATTAGGCTTGTACAGCTTTATTAGACCTAGAATAGACTTACTAGACTAGTGTAGACTAGTTTGACCTAGTGTGGACTTGTTTGACCTAGTTTGACCATAGTTGACTGTCACGCCCCAGAACCGGAATACTAGAGAGCGGGGGCAGACATAGCCAGCTACGTATATTGAAATGGATTCCATCTCACTATACGGTCACGGCTGTCTAGATACATGAGGGTTTACTACAAGCCAACAGTCTCTTAAGGTCATGAACAAGCCTAGTGTCTCAATCATAAATAAGTAAGTAAAGTCACAAGATGTATGATCATTAAATATACAATAATAAGGCGTCCCAAATATTACATATTCAGCTGATCATGAAGCTAGTCGTTACAAAATGTTAGGACTAGCAAGAGTTTAGTCATACATGATCAACCCTAGGATTTGTTAATCATGTTACAGCCCGTAGGCAGACAGTAAGTAAGTGCAATCGAGCTAAACAGGTGCTCGTCGGCTAAACGTCTCAAAAGAATATTTTTACAATAGAGTGGGAGATCAAGAATAACCCACAAATTGCCAGGGTTCCGTCTAGTGGCCACCATCTGGCTGGAAGATCGGTAGATCCTCTGGAGCTGCTCCGAAATCTGGCCACACAAAACCAGCTGGGTCAGATCCCAGAAAGAGCAAGTGCCATAAAGGAAGCTTCACTTAGGAACTAAAAACCAGCAATCAGCACAAAATATAAATAAAAGTAAGAACTGGAAATAAGAAAATACATCAGGATGATATACGACGAGATACATCAGGATGATATACGATGAGATAACCATGAAACTATTCAGATAGCCAGGTTACAACCCGTAAACCAGACAAGGACCGGGGTTGTAACCCTTCGTCTGAACAGAACTTAAAATTCTCAGCATTTATCGGTAAAATAAATACAAGCATTCTGGTCATGCAGTAATCAGGATCAGGGCAAGACTAGACTGGTTAGACTCCATCCAATCATTCTACGGCCAAGCAAGAACTACGGCTTGATACTTTAACTAACTAGAGTTGTCACAAGCCTAATTACTAATAAGATGCAGTGAGATTATTCCACAGCCACAAGCCCTGTTGACCATCCAGGTTATCCGGGTTAAAAGAATTAGAGTTGAATTCGGGTGGGTACACCGTCCAGAAAACGAATGTACCCTTAGGTAGCTTGAAAGGTGCAACACATGATAGTGTGCTGGAAATGTGCCCTACTCGACGACAGGCTACAGATCCCAAGGTGTGTCTAGGTAACGGGATTGCCTATAGCTGGGAGATCTCTTTATGACTAGTGTATTAATCTAGTTATTTAGCCTTAGTCCATTTCAGTAGGTACTCCTGACCGTGGTACTCAGGAGTCCCCTCCTAGACATGATGCAAGACAGGACTGGATTATTTGTATAAGCACAATCGCCCACGGTGTCCAGATTATTTATACAGGTCATGTCATGTCAGGTAGCCGTCGTAACAGCTGTTCAAGATAATCATGTCAAGTGTATTAGTCGGAAGTACGCCACGACGGGCCACTATCAGGTCATGTCAGGTTATTATGTCAGGAGTGCACCACTACGGATCACTATCACGTCATGCTCAATTATCAATTCCAAATATATCAAATGAATTCATGATTTCCAAGTTCAGGACAAAAGACGTAAGGATATAAAATGGGCGTTAAATATCTAATAAAATATCAATATACAGGACTATAGAAGAGCCATGCGGCTAAGGCACATGCGGCCAGGATGGATCTCATGCGGCTGGGGAAGGAGTCGGGTTCATGCGGCTGGGAAGAGATTCATGCGGGTCGGGGGAACTAAGGACCCATGCGGCTCGCAGGAGAGGGGTTCTCATGCGGCCAAGAGAAGGGAAAAACACATGCGACTCAATTAGGTGAGCGCATGCGGCCAGGGTCACTGGAACCCATGCGGCCAAGACAAGAGGGGCGCATGCGGTTCAGGGGGACGAGGGTGCATGCGGCTAGGAAATAAAGGATGCATATGCGGCTGGGATTAATCAGGATCATGCGGCCCGGACTAAGAAGTCCATGCGGCTGGGTCTGGGGGTTCTCATGCGGCTCGAGGATCCAGACAGTCATGCGGCTGAGAGGACTCGAGTCCTCATGCGGCTAGCGAGTAACTGGTCTATGCGGCTCGCGAGGAAAAAGTTCATGCGGCTGAGAGAGCACTTGCCGCACGAAGTGTTCATGCGGTCAAGTCAATCCCATGCGGCCAGGACTGTCGTATGAAGGCTCATGCGGCTCGGAATCACTTGCCGCATAAAATACGGTCAAGTCTAGCACTGATCTTCTTCTCCAAGCTTCCGAGAAGAAGAACACCAAGAATCCATGCTTCCAAGCTCCATGAAACCTTCATCCGAAGTCCAAATTCGAACTTCCATAGGTAAAAATGGGGTAGAACGAGATTCTCTACAACATAGAACCCTCAAAACTCAGAAATAACAGGATTAAGTAGATCAAAACCCAAGAATTCTGAAAATAAAGTAAACTTGGATCTAGAAGAATCTAGCCATGGAAAGTAAAAATGCCAAGTTCTAAAGTAAGTTAAAATGCTGTAAGAAAGAGAATGAAGCAATAAAATTTGAGTTCCTCCATAAAGCAAGTTGCACTTGCCTAGACCTCTCTCTCCCTCTCTCTGGTAGGTAAGGAAGTAATGGTGGAGAAGATGAAGAGTAATGAAGAGAGAGAAGGAAGAATGGTAATAAATACCAAAGGTGGTCGTAGGTAGGTGGTTCATACATGGGTTCATCATGAACCCAAGCAAAACCAAGCCAGGCCGAACCAAGCCAACTCGGGCCAAGAATGAACCGAGCCAAGAAGGAAAAGCTAAGCCAGGAATTAAGCAATACAAGATAAAATACGTACACGTATTCCAGAAATACGTAATTCGAACCACAGGCATTACAACTCTACCCACCTTAAAAGAATTCCATCCTCGAAATTTAATCAAGAGGCTAGAGGAGCAATGACAAGCTACATTAATCACATGTAAGCTATAACTAGGCAGACAATCACTCATTCAAGCAAGGAATCGAAGACATGAGGCATAAGAAAGACATTATACCTCACGAGTCAAACAAGTCGGGATATCGCGATCGGATATCATCCTCACGCTCCCACGTTGACTCACCCAAAGAGTGATGACCCCAAGCAACTCGGACTAACTTGATAGTCTTGTTCTTGAGGATCTTCTCTCTCCGGTCCAATATAGACACGGGCCTCTCCTCATACGAAAGGTTGGTACCGACAACCAATTCCGAATGATCCAGGATGTGGCTCGGGTCCAGGATATACCGTTGTAATTGGGATACATGGAACACGTCATGCACCTCGCTTAGCGATGGCGGAAGAGCGAGACGATAGGATACACCTCCTACTCGCTCCAGAATATCAAACGGTCCTATATACCTAGGACTAAGCTTGCCCCGTACGCCAAAACGAATAACGCCACGGTTAGGCGAAATCCTCAGGAATACATGATCGCTGACCGAAAACTCGAGAGGGCGCCGATGAGAATCGGCCCAATGGCACTGGCGATCTTGGGCAACTCGAAGATGATCTCTGACTCGCCTGACCACTTCAACTGTCTGGGCAATCATTTCTGGACCGAGCATCTGTCTCTCTCCGACATCATCCCAGGCTAACGGGGATCTGCACTTCCTACCATATAGTGCCTCGAACGGTACCATCTGGATACTGGTCTGGAAACTGTTATTGTACGAGAATTCTACCAGGTGCAAGTGATCTTCCCATGAACCACCGAAGTCAAGTGTGCAAGACCGCAACATGTCTTCAAAAGTCTGGATCGTGCGCTCCGACTGGCCATCTGTCTGCGGGTGATATGCTGAACTGAACTGGAGATGAGTTCCCAAACTCTCTTGCAAGCTACACCAAAAGTGCGACGTAAATCTTGAATCTCGGTCCGAGGTGATACTGACTGGCACACCGTGCAATCTGACAATCTGCCTGAGGTACGTCTCTGCTAGCTGAGCCGTCGACTGACCAACTCTGAATGGAAGAAAGTGAGCCACTTTCGTGAGCCGATCAACTATAACCCAGATAGCATCTCTATCAGCTGGGGATCTAGGTAGTCCAGTCACAAAATCTATGGTCACATGCTCCCACTTCCATTCTGGAATTGGTAAGGGCCGAAGAAGTCCAGCCGGTCTCTGATGTTCGGCTTTAACTTGTTGGCAAACCAAACACCGAGAGACAAATCGAGCTATCTCCCGCTTCATACCATTCCACCAGAAATGCTGCCGGATATCACGGTACATCTTCGTACTACCGGGATGGATGGAATACTGCGAACTGTGCGCTTCTGACATGATCTCCTGCCGGATATCTCCGCTGGGTACACAAAGATGCTTACCATGTCGAAGTGTACCATCATCATGAATGCATAATTCTGGTCTACGTCCTGCCTCACACTCTGTTCTGAGTCGCTGAAGCTTGGAATCTGTTGACTGTGCCATCCGTATCCTCTCGACTATAGTGGACTGAACTTGCATACTGGCCATCAATGCTATACTGGAAGGGAGAACAACTTCAATACCCATCTTCTGAAGATCTGCTAACAGCTCTGGTTGCGCTATTAGGAAATAAACTCTAGCTCTCCTACTCAATGCATCTGCAACGACGTTGGCCTTTCCGGGATGATACTGCAGGTTGACATCATAATCCACAAGAAGCTCCAACCATCTCCTCTGACGCATGTTAAGATCCTTCTGGGTGAAAACATACTTCAGGCTCTTATGGTCGGTAAAAATCTCTACCCTACCTCCATACAAGTAGTGCCTCCACAACTTAAGTGCAAACACCACTGCTGCCAGCTCCAAGTCATGGGTTGGGTAATTCCTCTCATGATCACGAAGTTGTCGTGATGCATAAGCTATTACCTTCCCATGCTGCATCAAAACACATCCTAAACCTCTGCCTGAAGCATCACAGTATACTGAGAATCCTCCGGTTCCATCTGGAAGCGTGAGAATATGAGCTGTTATCAGGCCTCGCTTCAACTGCTTAAAAGAACTCTGACACTCTGCTGTCCAAGCAAACTGTGCATCCTTGTGGGTCAACTGGGTCAACGGTGCTGAGATCCGGGCAAAGTCAGAAACAAACCGCCGGTAGTAGCTGGCCAATCCAAGAAAACTACGAACCTCTGCAACTGTGCTGGGCACTGGCCATGACTCAGTAGCCAAAATCGTCTGGGGATCCACTTCTACTCCTTCTCGAGTGATGATATGACCCAAGTATGAAATACGATCGAGCCAGAACTCGCATTTACTGAACTTGGCATATAACTGGTGTTCTCTAAGGATCTGAAGAACTATACGGAGATACTGCTCATGCTCCGCCTCACTCTTGCTGTAGACCAGGATGTCATCCAAGAACATGATCATAAACTGATCCAAGTAAGGCATGAAGATACGGTTCATGAGGTCCATGAATACTGCCGGCGCATTGGTCGCTCCAAAAGGCATAACAAGGAACTCCCAATGCCCATACCTTGATCTGAAAGCTGTCTTCGGAATATCCTGCTCTCTGACTCTGATCTGATGATAACCTGAGCGCAAATCAATCTTCGAGAATACTGAAGCCCCCTTGAGTTGATCAAACAAGTCATCTATCCTCGGAAGAGGGTATCTGTTCTTGATTGTCACTGAGTTCAAGGTACGATAATCAACACATAACCTGGACGTACCATCCTTCTTTTTCACAAGAAGCATCGGGGCTCCCCAAGGCGATCTACTAGCATGAATGAATCCCTTGGTTCTGAGTTCTTCAATCATCTTGTACAAGATCTCCAACTCTGACGGCGCCATCCTGTAGACTCTCTCTGACACTGGAGCTGTCCCAGGAATCAAGTCTATGGTGAACTCGATCTCCCGCTCTGGCGGCATACCTGGAAGCTCTTCTGGGAAAACATCTGGATACTCTTCAACTATCCGAGGCAACTGCACTGCTGCTACTGCCATCCGTAATACTGGAGGAGAAGGCTCAACTGCGCCTCGAGAAAAGAAAAACTCTGGCTCGCTTAGAATGCTAAAAACAACCCTACCAATATGGCAGTCTATTCTAGCATACTGGTTCCTCAACCAATCCATCCCTAAGACCACATCATAATCGGCCATTGGGAACTCTATCAATCTAGCGAGGAATTCTCTACCGCTAACTACGATCCGACACGAGGAAAATACTCTATCGACTCCCACAAGACCGTTACCAGTAAGTATATTAAGCCTTACTGATAATGACTCGGGCTCCAATCCTACCCATGTCGCGAATCGTACAAACATAAATGAATACGATGTACCAGAATCAAGTAAAGCTGAAGCTGGAAAGGAGTTGACGAGAATAGTACCTGCCACTACCTCTCCTGGTGCCAATCCTTCCTCCACGGTCATCACCATAGCCTGACCATGCCCTCGGGGTGTTGGTCCCCTCTGCTGAAATCCTTGCTGCCTATTCTGGCTCTGGACTTGGACTTGTGTATACTGCTGGAGGTTCTGCTGCTGGAATACCTGGGACTGAGGCGGCAAGGGCCTCGGCAATGGATATTGCTGCTGCTGCTGGACTGGAACTGGTCCTCTCACCGAAGAGCTAGAAAGGTTGGACGATGATGAACCACCCCTATTCGGGCAGGATCCAACCCTATGGTCTGGTGCTCCACAAGCCAGACACAATCCCTGTGCCCTGCGACACTCTGTCACTACATGGCCTGGCTTTCCACAATGAGAACAACCCACTGCGAAAGATTGCTTCTGATTCTGCTGCTGAGGGTGCGTCGGAGTTGAATGCTGGACCGACGTCACTGAGGCCGCCCGCCTCGAAGTTCCAATAGTCAAAGCCCTGGCTGCTGGGGCTGGGGCTGAAGACTGATTCATCTGGCCGTGGGATCTCTTACGACCTCCGGCCCTATCCACAATCCTCTGGGAGGTATACTCATGCCTCCGAGCTGCTCTCAAGACTGCATCAAAAGTCTGATGCTCAAACTGCTCGACTGCCAACAAGATCTCCAGATGAAGCCCCTGCTGGAATCGCTGGGCTCGATCATACTCGGTTGCCACCAACGTGGGAGCAAACCGACTGAGTCTGGAAAACTCGGCCGCATATCCATCGACCGTCCTGCCTCCTTGCTTCAGATTGGTAAACCTTGTCTGCAGATCATACCGAGCCACGGCGTCGAAATACTTGGTCTGGAATCTCTCTCTGAATACTGCCTAAGCAATGGGTGCTGCTAATCCAACGGCCTGCGCTGCCCACTAGCTGCGGGCAAGATCTAATAACTGCAAGCGCACAACGGCCACCTTCTCGTTCTCTGGGGTCCTGGCTGCTTCTAGAATCACCTCTGTGTCCTGAAGCCATGCATCTGCTGCGATAGCATCTTCACTACCGTCGAAGAATGGAGGGTTCAAGTGCTTGAAGCTGTTGGCCGCGCTGTTACCCTGATGACCACCCCGGGTCAAAGCATCCGTCACTGCCTGGTGCAAGGCATCTCCACGCCGGTCTTGGGAAGCTATCAAGGTCCTGACGAGTCCTACCAAAGTGCCGTCATCATGTTCTACAGGTTGAACTGGCTGGACTGGTGGCTCTCCGCCAGAAGGCACGACTCTGGAGGCTACTCCGGAATGTTGGGCTTGATCTCCAGGTTGCTGCTGGTCCGCAGGAGGTGCTCCGCCTTGCTGATCGGCAGGGTCAGGTACAGTGCAGCTGAAGAAGACGACACAGGAAAAACAATAAGAAAGGACCAGGACAGGTCAACGATACAAGCATGTGATCAAGTCAAGATTCCAGAGATTCAGAGGATATGATAGGAGATCAAGGACGAGTACTGATTGAGACATCTATCGGTAAACCCTCATATTTCTTGATTTACAAGACATGCATGGGCCACCACTTAAACCATGTCACGCCCCAGAACCAGAATACTGGAAGGGGGCAGACATAGCCAGCTACGTATATTGAAATGGATTCCATCTCGCTATATGGTCACGGCTGTCTAGATACATGAGGGTTTACTACAAGCCAACAATCTCTTAAGGTCATGAACAAGCCTAGTGTCTCAATCATAAACAAGTAAGTAAAGTCACAAGATGTATGATCATTAAATATACAATAGTAAGGCGTCCCAAATATTACATATTCAGCTGATCATGAAGCTAGTCGTTACAAAATGTTAGGACTAGCAAGAGTTTAGTCATATATGATCAACCCTAGGATTTGTTAATCATGTTACAGCCCATAGGCAGACAGTAAGTAAGTGCAATCGAGCTAAACAGGTGCTCGTCGGCTAAACGCCTCAAAAGAATATTTTTACAATAGAGTGGAAGATCAAGAATAACCCACTCGTTGCCAGGGTTCCGTCTAGTGGCCACCATCTGGATGGAAGGTCGGTAGATCCTCTGGAGCTGCTCCGAAATCTGGCCACACAAAACCAGCTGGGTCAGATCCCAGAAAGAGCAAGTGCCATAAAGGAAGCTTCACTTAGGAACTAAAAACCAGCAATCAGCACAAAATATAAATAAAAGTAAGAACTGGAAATAAGAAAATACATCAGGATGATATACGACGAGATACATCAGGATGATATACGATGAGATAACCATGAAACTATTCAGATAGCCAGGTTACAACCCGTAAACCAGACAAGGACCGGGGTTGTAAACCTTCGTCTGAACAGAACTTGGAATTCTCAGCATTTATCGGTAAAATAAATACAAGTATTCTGGTCATGCAGTAATCAGGATCAGGGCAAGACTAGACTGGTTAGACTCCATCCAATCATTCCACGGCCAAGCAAGAACTACGGCTTGATACTTTAACTAACTAGAGTTGTCACAAGCCTAATTACTAACAAGATGCAGTTAGATTATTCCACAGCCACAAGCCCTGCAGACCATCCAGGTTACCCAGGTTAAAAGAATTAGAGTTGAATTCGAGTGGGTACACCGTCCAGAAAACGAATGTACCCTTAGGTAGCTTGAAAGGTGTAACACATGACAGTGTGCTGGAAATGTGCCCTACTCGACGGCAGGCTACAGATCCCAAGGCGTGCCCAGGTAACGGGATTGCCTGTAGCTGGGAGATCTCTATATGACTAGTATATTAATCTAGTTATTTAGCCTTAGTCCATTTCAGTAGGTACTCCTGACCGTGGTACTCAGGAGTCCCCTCCTAGACATGATACAAGACAGGACTGGATTATTTGTATAAGCACAATCGTCCACGGTGTCCAGATTATTTATACAGGTCATGTCATGTCAGGTAGCCGTCGTAACAGCTGTTCAAGATAATCATGTCAAGTGTATTAGTCGAAAGTATGCCACAACGGGCCACTATCAGGTCATGTCAGGTTATTATGTCAGGAGTGCACCACTACGGATCACTATCACGTCATGCTCAATTATCAATTCCAAATATATCAAATGAATTCATGATTTCCAAGTTCAGGACAAAAGGCGTAAGGATATAAAATGGGCGTTACATATCTAATAAAATATCAATATACAGGACTATAGAAGAGCCATGCGGCTAAGGCACATGCGGCCAGGATGGATCTCATGCGGCTGGGGAAGGAGTCGGGTTTATGCGGCTGGGGAGAGATTCATGCGGGTCGGGGGAACTAAGGACCCATGTGGCTCGCAGGAGAGGGGTTCTCATGCGGCCAAGAGAAGGAAAAAACACATACGACTCAATTAGGTGAGCGCATGCGGCCAGGATCACTGAAACCCATACGGCAAAGACAAGAGGGGCGCATGCGGCTCAGGGGGACGAGGGCGCATACGGCTAGGAAATAAAGGATGCATATGCGGCTGGGATTAATCAGGGTCATGCGGCCCGGACTAAGAAGTCCATGCGGCTGGGTCTGGGGGTTCTCATGCGGCTCGAGGATCAGGGCCTATGCGGCTCGGGGATCCAGACAGTCATGCAGCTGAGAGGACTCGAGTCCTCATGCGGCTAGCGAGTAACTGGTCTATGCAGCTCGCGGAAAAAAAGTTCATGCGGCTGAGAGAGCACTTGCCGCACGAAGTGTTCATGCGGTCAAGTCAAGCCCATGCGGCCAGGACTGTCGTATGAAGGCTCATGCGGCTCGAAATCACTTGTCGCATAAAATACGGTCAAGTCTAGCACTGTTCTTCTTCTCCAAGCTTCCGAAAAGAACACCAAGAATCCATGCTTCCAAGCTCCATGAAACCTTCATCCGAAGTCCAAATTCGAACTTCCATAGGTCAAAATGGGGTAGAACGAGATTCTCTACAACATAGAACCCTCAAAACTCAGAAATAACAGGAATAAGTAAATCAAAACCCAAGAATTCCGAAAATAAGTAAACTTAGATCTAGAAAAATCTAGCCATGGAAAGTGAAAATGCTAAGTTCTAAAGTAAGTTAAAATGCTGTAAGGAAGAGAATGAAGCAATAAAATTTAAGTTCCTCCATGAAGCAAGTTGCACTTGCCTAGACCTCTCTCTTCCTCTCTCTGGTAGGTAAGGAACTAATGGTGGAGAAGATGAAGAGTAATGAAGAGAGAGAAGGAAGAATGGTAATAAATACCAAAGGTGGTGGTAGGTAGGTGGTTCATACATGGGTTCATCATGGACCCAAGCAAAACCAAGCCAGGCCGAACCAAGCCAACTCGGGCCAAGAATAAACCGAGCCAAGGAGGAAAAGCTAAGCCAGGAATTAAGCAATACAAGATAAAATACGTACACGTATTCCAGAAATACGTAATACGAACCACAGGCGTTACATTGACCTAGTTTGACTTCTAGGGTTGACCAGAGTTGACCAAGAGTTGACTTTGGCCAAGTTTGACCTAGATTCATGTAGAAGGTATGGTAGAGCTTCATTTTATCATTTTGGACTAGTTGTGACTTGTGCTGTTCTAATAGGAGCCTGACACCACTCGTCGGACAGTACTTTTCAGTTGGACACTCAGATACCAGGCGAGTACATTCTCTGATCATTTCATATCATGTTTAGGATTATATTTTCTGCTTTAGACTATCTTACCTGATGCTGACACGTTGGAACACGAATTGGTACTATATGGATCCCTTCATGAGATGTTATCCCCCTCGGGAGCATCGAATACTTTTGTCATGTGTGTTTCACTTACATCACGTATCATATGCTTCTATCATCATGAATCTTCGGAAATCAGCTAGTGACTCATGTACCCTCATGATCACTGAGCCTTCATAAATCAATTCATGAATCATCCTTTGTGGGCAACGTAGTATAATCATGAATCTTAACGTAATTTGAATGGATCCTTGTGTATTGATTGGAGATGGGGGAGTATAAGTGAACATGTGAATAAATCCAAGTAGTGTAATCATGAATCAATTTCCAGTAGTATAATCATGAATCAGTCCTTAGCCATTCACATGTTTATGCAGTACTCTGAATCACTAGCACTGTCTCTCTTTATATATATCATAGATATTTACTTACAGTCTCTCTTTTACATTATACTATTTCTTCAGATCCTGTATTTTATTCTCTAGCAGGATTATATTTCCTTTTCTGCTATGACTTGTTGAGATGTTTTGTACTCGCTCCGTCCTAACTGAACCTGTTGAAATATTACAGAGGATGAGGATGAGGCTGGTTGTCCTACCTATTACGGTGCTACTTTAGATGAGTGCTTGGACCTGGACCAGCAGCAGGTCCCACTAGCTGTGGATGAGACACCCTTAGACTAGGATGCTTTCATTTCAGTATTTCATGGATGATTGTACTTATTGATACTTGGGATCTGGGATTTGTATTATCTTAGACACTTAGACTTTCTGATGTACTAGGGATTTCCTTTCATTTTTAGCAGTTTTATTTATCTATCTATCAGCTATGTTATCATCTATTTTTCCTTGAGTTTTATATCATATCATGCTTCTTCTTTTTTAGTTGTGATTGAGTCTACTTTTATCATGTCACCCCCATTCGGGGAGTATAAACTGTTTAAGCTTTATATTGCTAGATGTTGTGACCTAGGACATCGTTCTACCGCCGACATTGCGGCGTAGGCTGGATGTACCCACGTCTCGTGCCCTAATTCCAGGGTTCGGGTCGTGACACCCCGTCCCGTACCCAATACCATCCACCCCCGTCCCCCTCCCTCCCCCCATCACCGTTGGCCCCCGCGATAGCCGGCCCACCCCCCCACCCGAAACCCTACCCCTGCCCCGAAACCCTAAACCCTATCCTGCCCCCCGTCCTCAATAACCTCCCCTCCACCCCGCAGGCCCCAGCGACAGCCGACCCCCCCACCAACCCGAAACCCTAAACACAGAGAGAGGGGAGGAGAGAGAGAGCATACATGAGAGAGAGATATCCCGTCGGAAAGAGCTTCGCCGGAGAATGTGACCCGTCGGAGAGAGAGAGAGAGAGAGAGAGAGGGGGAAGAGAGAGAGAGTTTTTTGGGGGAATGAAAAATTCTTCCCCGTCGGTTCAATTTAAGTTAAGTTACAGTATTTAGCGACGGATTACCGACGGATATATCCGTCGGTAGGTAGTCGCTAAATACCAACTAGATTACCGACTGAACGTCCATCGCTATATGGACGCTAATTTAGCGCGCCATTTTTTTCCAGATTTTGCCGCCACAATATGCGACATATTAGCGACGGACATGAATCCGTCGCTAAAGTTTCGTCAAATTAGCGACGGATGTACGACTGATTTTGACGCAAAAAAAACTAAAAAATATCCATTACTTTCTGAGGGTAGCCAGTCACCAGGTAGTCGCGAGGCCGTCGCTATGGCCGACGCATACGATCCATCCAATTTGCTGTATTTTAGTAGTATAGAGATGTTTGGGTGGCCTGTAGAGATGCTGGGATAAGTTTTAATACTTGTCAGGATTTTATTTATAATAATTCATCTGGGTTTGGTTGAGTAGGAACCTAACTCCTTTTGATAGGTTCTGTTTGGATTTTTGTGTATAAATTTTTGAGTTGAGTTGTGTGTTCGGCTTTGAGTTGGTTGATTATATATAACCAAGTTGATGACTATTAACACTAGGCTGGTGTAAAGAGGGATTGGGCTTAGCAGGCTGAGCTATTATAGCGTGGTTGTTGTGTAACCTATTGGGATGAGTCTGAAATGGGATGGAGTTGAATTTGATGATTCTTTTAAGGTGCTCATTATTATTTTCAACAAGCATTATATTTTGTTTAACTAATATCTACTTTGATATGTTAGGACAAGTAGCATTTTTCTAAGTATTATATGGATAATAGAGTTATTTCCAAAATAATGAATCTTGTTCTAATTCGCATTTATAACCTAATCTTATTTTTTTAAATAAACTCTTTTATATCTAGTATTTTGAATAAGTTAACCAGTTATATACATACATATATATATATATATATATATATATATATATATATATATATATAAAACATGAAGAATAGTCATTCTTCTGTATTTTAACAAGGAGAATGCCATTCTTCGTGTTACTAACACAGAGAATAGCATTCTTCGTGTTACTAACACGGAGAATAGAGAATGGCATTCTCCTGTGTTTTAACATTTGAATGATCATTCTCCGTGTCATTTAACACGGAGAATGACCATTCTCCGTGTAATTTAGCACGGAGAATGGCCATTCTCCGTGTAATTTAGCTGCCACCACGGCCGGTGCCTGCCGCTGACGGAGACGATGGTAGACAGGATGACAACAGCAACACAAACGACAACCGGAGCACCCAGAGCCGGGGGCATCGACGCTATATATATATATATATATATATATACAATTGGATCTTTGGTATCCGTAGATAAATAGATAGTTAGTTAGCAATATATATCCAATGATAAATTATCCCTAACCAACTTGTACCTAACTTCATGCGAACATAGAGATTCTTCCTACTCTCAATCACCCCGAGCAAGACAAGTACATTCTATGGTCTTGTGTATTTACATTCATATCTTGTACTTCTTTTGATGATACGATGTGACACGATATCTTGTTCTCTTGTATTTTTATGTTCTTGTACTTACTTGTGGTCGGGGAGGGAAAATATACTAGCTATGTGACCAAACCCAAGGATCAGAAATTCAGGTTGATAGCTTAGGCCTCGCACCGTGCACTCGAGCTCTAAGTCATACCCATTTCATGTGCTTATTCCTGTGCTTACCCCAGTCGATCACATATGCTAGTTGTATTTCAAATATTGTGCACATGTTATGTCTTGTACTTCAGGTTAAGTATTTACTTCTGGTACTTTATTTCATGAACTTTACATTCATGTACTTTTATGTTCTTTTCATATACATTATATTTTATGTTCTCCTGTACTCATTTCCATATCATGATGTTCTTGTTCATTATCTAGAATTGTACTTTGCTCCGCTCCTGACTGGATATGTTATAGGTGTACTTGAGGATATTGTTCCACCTTATGGGCCAGAGCCCGGGATCTTAAGTGAGCATGATGGAGACATGACTTAGCTAGAGGTTACATGTTTAGGTTCATTTAGCTTTACTTCTAGATGTTGTATATTGAGAGTTCATGGTTGTATTTTATTCGTGTCACCGAATTTCTCTCTGGTACTTTTATAAATAAATTGTATTATGACTTGTGGATTATGGTGATCATTCTGGGACGGTTAGATGCTGTGATGTTTACTTTCATGTTATTCTTGGAGTTTTCCTTATATGTTTACAGCTTACTATTGTTAGACCAAAGATTGTTTCATGTTTTTGAATATGGCTAATTAATTAAGTTTAAAATAATGATGTCACTAATATTCATGTAATCACTATCTTGTTACTACTTTAACTTAGCATTGTCCTAATGTTCTGTATCAGTTATATTGTTTTGTTTGCCTAACATATATTTTTAGACATACTGTAAGCATGATTATACATGATCAAACCAGGACATATGCAATGGAGAATTATTGATGGGCCAAAGACGACTTTATACAAGAAGATTTCTCTAAACCGCCTAACGACCTATCCGAGGCCTCGCATCGGGGGTTCCGTTGCCCGGTCAACGGACAGGGGTCAAAGGGGCAGCACCTTCCGTGGGGTTTCGGGGGCGAAGCCCCCGAATGGTATTCAGATTTTTAGATCTGTTTATCTTTGAACGACCGCCGTGAGTGAAAAAGGCGTCTACAAGTCTGCTCAAATATTTGAAGAAAGGCGTCATCAAAGGGCTCTTGGTTTTCCTATTTTTATCAATATATTTTCCATATTTATTGAGTCTAGGAATATGATATAAACTATATTATACTGGCAAATAGGCTACCCAAGAAACGTTTTCAAAATACCCTTTCATTTTGAAAATAAGCCCACTTACAAAAGCTCAAACTACTTCCTAACTGCTTAACTTTTCAAAAAACCCAAAAACCAATTTGCACAACCCTAACAGAACCCTAGCAGAACTCGGGCCGAGTTCGGCCAGAGTTCGGTTAGTGAACTTTGCTTTTTGAACTTGGTCTTCCCGCAGTTACGGATCCCAACGAGATTTTCTCATAGATTTCTGCCCGAATTCTGCCCGAATTCTGTCAGAACTCTGCCTTTGGAAAAACTATAAATAGAGAAGAATTTTGATCATTTCAATACACCAATTCACTTTTATATCTCTTCTCTATAAGCCTACTACTTCTTCCAAAGTATTCCGAGCTATTCATTTTCAAATCCCAAGCCAGTTACAATCCTCTAGTCGATTTGCCAGTGCGATACGGTCTAGAAGTTTCAGAGCGATTGTAATCAGAGGCTTGATTAAAGATAGACACTTCACAATTGAAGTTGGTTGAGTACTTCGGATCAAAGCTCGCGCTGTAGAAGTTACAAGAACTTCGGATGAAAACTTATGGTAATTTTCCATAGTGGATTCAACTAGAAGCTAAAGTTCTTCCGACTGAACTAGTCCTCACAAGAGGGAAACCAGTATACATCCTTGTGTTTGCGTTTGCTCTCTACGCTCTATTTTTCATTTATATATCTGTGATATATATATTATGTGATCTTGTTACTAACATTTTTTAAATAGTTAATTTTCGCTGCCTACTCTATTCACCCTCCACTAGAGTATTGCGCTTTACAACTCGTTCCTATAATTGGTATCAGAGCAGGTGCACTCTATAGAGCTATCAAAGCAGGTTCTCCATCTAGAGGTATTATATTCTGATCCTAATTGTTCCTACAATTGGTGTCAGAGTGGGTTCTCTTTATATAGGTATTGCTATCAAACCAATTGTTCCTGCAATTGGTATTAGAGCGGGTTATACAGGTAAAGTAAGGTAATATTACTATTATATTCTTATTTATTACAGCTGTTACATAGATCACAGTATCACATATGGCGAGTATGTACTTCACAACTGAAGAGCAATCCTCAAATAGACTCCCACTATTTGATGGAACAAACTATAGTTATTGGAAAACACGGATGAGCTTCTACCTGAAGTCTCTAGATTTCGACTTATGGTCAATTGTTGTAAATAGCTACAAAAAGCCTACTATCACTTCTATTCTCACGTCCTCTATAATCAACAAGCCTTATTATAGTTACACGGAGGAAGATAAGAAGTTAGCTAGCCTTGATGCAAAAGCTATGCATATATTTTATTGTGCTGTAGACACAAATGTATTTAATCTTATTAATACTTGCACAACATCTCATAAAACTTGGAAAGTTCTTGAAGCTACTTATGAGTGCAGGTATGAAAGCAAAGCTAGCAACTCCAGAGAGAAGGATAGTCTTCATAATGATGCAAATATATACATGACAAAATTGGGATTTAAGGTACAACACAATCCTTTATACGAAGAAAAGCTTGTATGTGACAACTGTAAGAAGATAGGCCACATCCAAGAAGATTGTACGACTACTAGAAAGGAGAGTCACATAAACAATCAAATGAAGGTAGATCATCGTCTCACAAGTACACTAGCACGAGCATATGGTGTGAAAGCAAAAGCAACAGATTCTGAAGAAGAAGAGAGACCTCATCAAGCTGTAAATTTATGCTCAATGGCATTATCTAACAAGGTACAAAATAATTCTTTTTATGAAGCGAGTAAATTTTCTCATGATGAGTTATCTGATGCTTTCAGTGATCTATTAGAAGAACACAAGAAAGTATTAGATAAGTATAAGCAAGCTAGAAAGGATATTCTATCCTATAAGCGGGAGAATAAAAAAGCTTACTTGCTTGAATGATGCTAGAAATAGTTCTCCTTCTGATAATTCTATTGAGATTTCCACACTGAAGTTTAGATTGCATGAGGCACTTGATTGCATTGAGAAAAGCACTTAAGAAAATGATAAACTTAAGGAGGAACTAGAATCAGAAAAGAAGAAGTATTCTATTGCTTCATATAGAATTGATGTTCTTTCTGCTAAGTATGATGAGATCTGTGCTAACTCTAAAAAGTTAAAAATTAGACTGGAAAAGCAGGTAGTACAACCTACGACTCAGTCTAACACAAGACACATAGCACATCACAAAGTCACACACGACAGATCATCTAGAAAGCAAGCAAGGAAAGCTAAAGCTTCACGTAACCATGCCTTCTATTACAAATATCCACGCACATTATATCACACTACTGCACGTTCTCATACTGTTGCACATAGTACTAATGTTGATTCTTTTTGTCATTATTGTGGTATGAATGGACATGTTTCTAATCATTGTTAGATTAGAAAACTTGTTGATATGAACTTGTACAAATGGGTTCCCAAAGTTAACAAATATGGATCCAAGTATTGGATACCAAAGTCTTCACCTAATATTGTAGGTGAAGCTTCTCATATCAAATAAAACCATAGAACATGTTGGTGATTGCAAAGCTACAAAGGTTATCTTTCATGCAATTGCACCAACAGAAGTGTTGTCACTAGAACCACTTCGGTAACATGCTTCCTAAATAGTTTTTAATATCTAGCATGCTCTTATTGACTTTTTACTATTAGCTTTCATTGATATCTTTTAAATTGTTTATTATGTGCATCAATGTGGGACATAATCCTAGCTTGACTAGTTGTTTAGCTTAAATGATTAGTTCACACTATATAATATGTTATTTTCTACTAGTGTGACACATTTGTCTACATATGCTCTCTTTTAATCTTTATTCTTGAAGCATGCATAGGAGCTTAATTTTGTTTTCGTGAATATGTTTTGACTCTTCGTCTTTAATATTTTTTAATGGTCACTTCTTACCGATTTGTCTTTAACATGTCATATTTACTTTGATCGATATTTTGTAAGTATGTATGTTTAGCACGAGTCTTTTATTTACTTGAAAAGTATATACATATATTTTTATGTTAATCTTATGCTTGCATAACATACTTCACTATTGATTCTCATATTTTATTTTGATTAACTTCTTATGAATCAATTACATCTTTGTCTGATAAAGTTTATTTATGCATGTTTTTGATCTTGTGGTAATTTTATTTATGCTTGTTAATGATACATGAATAATTCATTGTCATTCATATATTGCTGATATATTTCTTATATTTTTGTATAAATATCTTTATGGGAATATATGAGTTAAGTTCAAGTTCTATATTATATTATTTTGAAAAGTAGTTTCAAACTTGTACTTATCTCATACTTCATCTATTGATTACTTTGAACAATTTTTTTGTGTTCTTCTCTTTATTAGCTTCTTCCTGAAAGCCTCTTTTAATGATGTATGTTTTTCTTGGCTTTTTGGTTGACATTTTAGATGACTCTTATTGAAATACTTTTTAATATTCTGATCTTGATAAACCATTTCTTGGGTATTTACTTTTAGGGATTCTGGATTTTGACGATGTTCGATGATACTGCATATATTCTTTTGAATCTAAGTTTTTAAGAGTAGAAATCATTTTGGGAATAAGCCAAAAGGGTCCTTCTGTCATACAGGTGTAAATAGTCTGAAGCGACACGGTGTATTAGTCTTCATACTACCGCTAGCTGGGAACCAGCCCCTACAACTAACCCGAAGTGATCAATACTTTATAGACTTAAGATTTATTAAGGTGTACTTGCAACTATCGTCTAGTTCTGGATCCAAGGTACTGAACCCAGTCCTCTAGATTCCAAAACACATCAACATATCTACTACCTATATTTGATTTACAAATATTTTATATTTTATTGTTACCCAATGATTTTGTAGCACATATGGATAAATGTAATTCATACATCTTATACCGTATGCTACATTGTTCTAAGATTTTTTTAAGTCCATAGAATATAATTTATTTCATATTGCCCTAATTCTTCTTAAATTCTCGGTTATTAAAGAAGAGATTTGATTTAGGTACAAGCCTACAAAGGGCCTGTCTGTCACCACGACTACGATCGAAGCGACGTGGTACTTAAGTGTTCCCCGGTAAACCTCCGTTAGCTGGGACAGTACCTCTACAGCTAACCCAAGATTGATCAACGCTTTATAAACTAAAGATTTATTGAGATCTAGTTGCAATTGTTATCTGATAGATTTTGGATTTTAGATTTGATGGACAATATTATTTAATAATATTTTTTTTTACAAAAGGTAACATACATTGATCTTCCATAGGTCAATGTTTGTCATTTTTTGATATATTCTTTTCTGTCACACTTTTTGATATTCAAACTTAATGATTTTGTGACTACTCTGTGAAAATTATGATCTTGTGATTTCGTATTTGGCTTGTATAATATTCATGATTTTAAGCTTTATATTATTATCTTCTTATTCAAGTTACTTACTGTCTACAACAGTAACTCTTTACAGGGGAGAAGTCATGCATATTGAATGTCTCTCTCTCAAAGCGTTTCTTTTCTTTAAACCTTACGGTTGTCAGGTGGACACCGTGCTAAGGCTTTAAAAGGGAAGAAATAAACTTTAATAAGAAGACCTAATATTTTTGAATTAGTTTTCTACTTCCGAAAATATGTCTCTGAATTTTATTTTAAAATTCTGTCAATATTATTTTTGGATATATCCATGTAAAGGTGGAGCAGTTAATTGTTTCAAGTCAATTATCCCCTTGACATGTCATATATCTAGAATACACTTTTCTTTAGACATTTATCTAGTTATGTTTATTTGTTCAAATAGATTTATTTATGATTTATGGATTTTTTTATTGAAATTGTTTTCGTGATTCGAATCGCCAGCTTTCAGTCTAAGGACTAAATGGACGCATTCGAACATTTATTAAGATAATTTTTCGTAATAAATTCTACATTTTTGAAAAGGTTTTTTGATTTCTTTTTGATTTATTGAATCTGTCTCTTACTCAAATGTTATTATTAAAGACAGTTTCAAAATCTTTTAATGTCTTAAAATATTTTTTTATATATATATATTGGAGATATATTTTGTTTGTGCATCTTTAAGCGTTTATTTATTGGATATTTCTTTTTTTGCCTAAAGATGATATTTGTTTTGAGTTTGGAATTTTATATACATTTGATCAAAGGAAAGAAAAGATGCATATCTTGGATATCCCTTAGATCCTGTTATTATTTATTTTATCTATTTTATGCATATAATTTTTTTTTGAACTATATATAAATATTTTAAGGGGAGCAAATTAATTGTTTCAATTTTTTTATGCCCTTAATATGTGGTATACCTAGTTCACCGTGGACTTATATTGTCTTGGTTAAATATCTTGCTGAGTTATTCATGATATTTGGATTTGTATTGGTTTTATGAGAGAATATATGATTAATATTTATTTTTTCTCTTATTTTTGAGTTTCTAAAAGTTATCCTGCCAAAATTAATTTAATTTATTGATAATCCTTTGAGTTTAAACTAATTTGGCATTTTTTATTGAGATTTTATCTCGAAGCTCATGATTATCTATATTTAGACTGATCATACTTTGCGGGGGAGCATTCAAGTCGACTGGATTTCTCCTTCTCAAGTATTTTGTCTTCATTACCATCATGTTTATCTAATGAATGTTCATATATCATGCTAAGGTAATTGAATTCAAATGCATGAAGATTGGTATAGATTTTGCATAGATTCTAGTATACGTATTTTGATTTCTTTTCGATGATTATACTCTTTATGGAATTGATTTACAAATTCGTATGGGCAAATTATGAATCATATTTTTTTGTGATCATTGTTAAAAGTCTCATTATATTTTTGATTTTTTATATATACTAGATCTGCGAATTTCTATTCTTTATAATTTATTTATGACCAATAAATGATTCCTACTATATTGATATATTTTTTTGGTCTATTTTTCTCTGTTATGCTTTTTTTCCTGAACTTGTCGTTACACTGTTCTCCTAATCTTTGATCATGATTATTTTTGCTTTCCTCCTTTACTTATGCTTGAGTTCATTTTAGCTCTAATTACGGGGGATCTTATTTTTTATCATGTCAAAGGGGGAGAAATAAGTTTAAGTTAGCACACAATATTCCAGTATTATGTGTTTATTAGTGATACATGCATCTATTGTATATATATTAAATTAAAGAATTTTCCATAATCAAAATGGGAGAGATTATTAGCCCAATGATTATATCATATTTTTTTAATATGGCTAATCAATTAAGTTTAAGATAATGACGTCACTAATATTCATGTAATCACTATCTTGTTACTACTTTAACTTAGCATTGTCCTAATGTTCTATATCAGTTATATTGTTTTGTTTGCCTAACATGTATTTGTAGACATGCTGTAAGCATGATCATACATGATCAAACCAGGACATATGCAATGGAGAATTATTGATGGGCCAAAGACGGCGTTATAAAAAAAGATTTCTCTGAACCGCCTAACGACCTATTCAGGGCCTCGCATCGGGGGTTCCGTTGCCCGGTCAACGGACAGGGGTCGAGGGGGCAGCGCCTCCCGTGGAGGTTCGGGTGCGAAGCCCCCGAAAGATATTCAGATTTCCAGATCTTTTTGTCTTTGAACGACCGTCGTCAAGTGAAAAAGGCGTCTTCAAGTCTGCTCAAATATTTGAAGAAAGGCATCATCAAAGGGCTCTTAGTTTTCCTATTTTTATCAATATATTTTTCATATTTATTGAGTATAGGAATACGTTGTAATCTGCATCATACTGGCAAATAGGCTACCCAAGAAACATTTTCAAAATACCCTTTCATTTTGAAAACAAGCCCACTTACAAAAGTCCAAATGTGAAACCCGTAAATTTTAGTTTTATTTAAATAATTTATTTACTAAATTATTATTATTTCTGGAATTTTATTGTTGGTCAAACCCGTAAAATTTTTATAAGTTATTTGCTAAATTATCAATTATTACCATTTTAAGGAAAAAAATATATTTTTAAGAAACATTTTTTTTAATCCTAAAAATTTTGAATGTTGGTCCAGACCCGAACCCAATCCCAAGTCCGAATTAATTTTTCAGAATATTTTTATGTATTAAATATTTAATGTTATTATATTTAAAAAAAGACTTAAAAGCTTTTGACTCACTTAACTGTTATATACACTCTATCCAAACTCTCTTTCTTGTTTAATTCTGGAGCATGAGCTCCCTTCACCTCCTAAACTGTCGAGCCCCTCGGCTTCTGCCTCCTCTACCCGGCCGCCTCCTCCCCTTCGTCTTCCGGTAACCCCCACATCCCCTCTTCTATATAAATCCCCTCCTCCACTCCTTCTTTTTCATCCTTCTCCTTTTTTCCCCAAAAATCGTGCCCTAGCCGGAGTTCCGCCCGACCCAGCCGCCGCCGCAGTTCCCACGTCCAGGCCGCGCCCACCCGGCGACCTCCGCCACCGACAGCCCCAGGCCAGCCCCGCCCAGGCGCCTTCCGACGAACCCCGATCCCCGCCGCCGTTTCCAGGCCGCGCCCCTCCGCCTGAGCGCGCCCCCGCTGGACGCGCGGCTTCCCCCGAGCTGACCGCCTCCCTTCGGCGTTCCATCCAATACCGCCTTCGCCGTTGGATCCAGACCCTTGGGCCCGATCTGTTCTCTCCGACGACCTCAAGCCTTGTCGGCTCTGTCCCAGCAGGTTTCGCTTTAGAGCCGTTCCCGTACGACGATCTCCGGGACCCGATCTGCTGTTCCCGCGTTCTCGTGCGTGCTGTTCTGAGTCGATTCCGCTGTCTACGTGGATTTTCCTTCTTTATTTTATCTAAGAGCTCTAGCCGAGCAACCCCAGGTATAATTGCTTTTCCCGTTTCCGGTCCGTAGTCTGTGATGAGTTGGTCCCCGATTCCTCCCCGGGAATTCGGTTTTTGGTTTACGTCTTAGTTTTCGGAATTCCCGAAACCATATTGGTTCTGTGGTTTCATCGAATTCTCAGAATTTCCGAGAATTGATTCGGGAAAGTTTCTGTATTCGAAATTTCTGTTTTAATTCAGATTTTCGAAATTTGTTTCTGATGGTTTGATTTCGGAATTTTCGAGATTGACTCGAAAAAGTTTCTAGGATTTTTGGATTAGTATTTATTTTGGATTTTTCCGAATGATAGTTTGTTGGTACATTATTACAGTGGTGTTCCGATCCTATTTCGGGTTTTTCGAATATTTTTCGGGAATGTTTATGTGAATTACAATTTATATATAAATAGCTTCTGGAATTATTTATGGGTTTTTCCTGGTTTGGGACAAGCTTACTGGTTGTTTCTGGCATTTTTCCAGTTTTGGGTTATCCTGAAAATAGAGAGAATGCTGCCGAAATTTTTTAAAATTTATAAAGGAATATTTTAAATCGGTTTTCGGAAATATTTTATAAAATAAATTTTTGGTACAGGCTGGGCATGATCCGATTCGACCCAAGAAATTGGGACCGGATCGTGACATGTTTTTAGTGGTGGCCCATGCAGGTCAGATCTGTAAATTGGTCTAGTCAACTTAGTCTAGACCATCGCACAGTTCTGTAACTTGACCTAGGGATAGTTGAGACTTTAGGAAAACAGACTTTAGAAACAATTAGAACACTTAGATGATATACACCATGTTACATTATAGGGCCAAAAATTATTTACTTAAATATCTATTTTTGCATGCTTATAGATTCGTAGGATACATTGTTTGTGTTTGTACCTAAACCTTATCTAGATTAGGCTGATTGTACCTTTGAGTGTCCCATAACTTTCGAGATTATTTTCCTACCATAATTTTCAGGTTCTAGTATACCTTAGGATTCATATTCTTTTTGGAATAAGATTGAATTCTTTGGTCTTCTTCTTCTTTATCAAACCTAAATTTCGAATTCTTCATTACTTCTCTACCTTTAATGGAAATCTTGATTCGTTCGCTATGTAGAATTTTGAATTCTCTTAGCAACCCTGATAAATTCTTATCTACCCAATATATATCTACAACCATTATCCAACCTTTTGCCTTGATCTCCTTTCCAACTGACTAACTTTCTCGGAATCAATCCTGAATCAAAATTCTTCTGGGATCATTTAAACCTCAAGGTCAATTATTACCAGAAGAATTAGTTTAGTTCATGATTCTCTTAAAAGGGGTTATTTTCAATTTCAATATTGATTGTTAACTCCTGAGTTATTCCAAAGACTGAGAATATTTTCATCTGTTGACTTCCTCCATTCATCTTAAGACCCTACTCTCTCTTTATGTAATTTCTTGATCAAATCAAGGCCTAGAAAGTTTCTATGATCATGAAGGAGGAACGGTCAGAAAATTGATCATATTTTTGAAAGCATTCTATTGTTAAATTTCCTTTAGTCAAGGAGATTTTTAGCTGTCCCAATATTTAATTTATTGGCGTTACTAGATAATTTCAATTTGATTTCCTTGAAACAATGAAACTTACCTTCTCTCAAATTTCCAACTTTTCTTAGTTATAGAATTATACTTCTCAAAATAATTTTATGTATTCCCCGAGTGATTTGTCAGGAATATTTTTATTGTTTTTCTTACTTAATCCGAATCTGTGATACTTTTATCTTATCTGTTTGACTCAATTATTCAAATCAAGGTTGATCGTTTCATCTTTGGAAAAGAAAATCGGAGAACAGATACTCCTCTTGATTTTAGCCCCAGTCTCTTGAATCTCAAACACATATTTTGATAAATCCCTTGATCTCAGAAGAACAGTCATCTACATTTTCTATCCTGTTTAGAACTTTAAACTCGTTTGAATTTTTGAAATTTCTCTGAAATTCACATGGACAAAGTTGAGGAAATATTTAGCAACCTAACATGACTCCGCACATTTACGTGATAGTCATTTATCTGAATTATGGAAAACTGCAAGTTTACTGCAGCTAGTTGTGCACTAGCGAGGCATAAACTCTAAGTTGAAATAATGACAGGTAATCGTTAGATTTCAAAATATTATTGAGACTTTGTTCTATGTTTGCTTAGCCATAAAATGGATAAAGTTGGAAGATTACTCGGTAAACTAAATTATTCAAGTTATTGAGTCAAAAATTCATTGCAGTCAGGTGAACACTGGCGAGGCATGCATTTGAAACAAAGTGACTTGAAAATAGTGATTTTCGAATATTAATAAGACTATATTCATATCATGGTTATCTGTAATCATTCTGAGAATTTGTATTCTAGCTTTTGCTCCCACTTCCAGAAATATTTTATCGGATTATATTCTTGTCATGGTTATTTTAAATCACCCTCACTATCTTAAAATCGTATAACTTGTTGATTCTTTCTGAGTCACAAACTCCTATACCTCATACCAGTTTGAATTGAAAAATTATCCCTCATTTCGGAAAATTACATTATCTTTTGTTTCTCAAATAAATTGATGTCGTATTTTATGACCTTTCTATTTTTATGATCTCATTTAAAATTTTTTATCTTATGATTATATAATTTATACCTCGATTTTACTCATGTCTAAAATGATTTTTGATCACAACAAATATTCTAACTCTATCACAGATGATTTTAAAACATGCTGATATTTATCTTTATACCTAGCAATCACGCCTCGAATCTGATTCTGTCTAATGATGTAAACCTAGAATAGTTTATAGCATGGATTTCTAGAGTACATGAGTTACGAATAAAATGAGAAGAATATGAATATATGTGATTTAAATTTACATTAAGAAAGAGATAATTAATGATGTTAATATCAAAGCAAATTGGTATTTAGGATAGAAGTGGTTTAATGATGAGCATGAGGATACATTTTAGGAAGACGCATGATAAATCGGATGATCAAAAAAAAAATTCTTAAAGGTATAACTAAGCAAGGATGACAATTGTATGAATGCCAGGATTAAAATGGAAAGATTGGTTGAAATATGTAATAAGATATTTTGGCAGTCGAAGTGATACAATAAGAGCAAAATGAAGGATTTGAGCTTAATCATGATAAATAAAATTTTGTAAGAGTTCGGGATCAAATATATAAATAAAAAATTGAAATCAGGATATATACATGATAGTCTAAAATCACAAGAGTGATCACTCATGAGTAAGAAATGATAAAATTTTATGGATCGTGACAAATCAGAATATTGAAACGTGGTGTAGGATTTTATTGGGCACCAAAGCTTGACATTGAAGTATTAAAGACTAGGAGTATCAAATCATAGAATTAAATTGAATACATTAGCAAGCTGGAAGAAATACATATTGCATGAATATAAGATGTGTTCAAGATTGAAAATATAGAAGACAAAATTTTAAGGTAATTGGCAATTTAGGAATGGAATCGGGAATTTAGTAATCATGGAGAATAACATTATTTCTAAGGAGGGAAGAATATTGTTGCATGAATTGACTAAGATAGTTCTTTTGTAGCTGACCTAGGGATTGCCAACAATATTAAGAGATAATCAAGGTAGTAATTGTAAAGGTTTGATCATCCCGTAACAGTACCCTTAAATTTCGAGGACGAAATCTTCTAAGGAGGGAAGGTTGTGAAATCCGTAAATTTTAGTTTTATTTAAATAATTTATTTACTAAATTATTATTATTTCTGGAATTTTATTATTGGTCAAACCCGTAAAATTTTTATCATTTATTTGCTAAATTATCAATTATTATCATTTTAAGGAAAAAAAACATATTTTTAAGAAACATTTTTTTAATCCTGAAATTTTTGAATGTTGGTCCAGACCCGAACCTAATCCCAAGTCCGAATTAATTATTCAGAATATTTTTATGTATTAAATATTTAATGTTATTATATTTAAAAAAAGACTTAAAAGCTTTTGACTCACTTAACTGTTATATACACTCTATCCAAACTCTCTTTCTTGTTTTATTCTGGAGCATGAGCTCCCTTCATCTCCTAAACGGTCGAGCCCCTCGGCTTCGACCTCCTCTACCAGCCGCCTCCTCCCCTTCGTCTTCCGGTAACCTCCACTTCCCCTCTTCTATATAAATCCCCTCCTCCACTCCTTCTTTTTCATCCTTCTTCTTTTTTCCCCAAAAATCGTGCCCTAGCCGGAGTTCCGCCCGACCCAGCTGCCGCCGCAGTCCCCGTGTCCAGGTCGCACCCTCCCGGCGACCTGCGCCACCGACAGCCCCAGGCCGGCCCCGCCCAGGCGCCGTCCGACGAACCCCGATCTCCGCCGCCGTTTCCAGGCCGTGCCCCTCCGCCTGAGCGCGTCCCCGCTGGCCGCACGGCTTCCCCCGAGCCGACCGCCTCCCTTCGGCATTTCATCCAATGCCGCCTTCGCCGTTGGATCCAGACCCTTGGGCCCGATCTGTTCTCTTCGACGACCTCAAGCCTTGTCGGCTCTGTCCCAGCAGGTTCCGCTTTAGAGCCGTTCCCGTACGACGATCTCCGGGACCCGATCTGCTGTTCCCGCGTTCTCGTGCGTGCTGTTCTGAGTCGATTCCGCTATCTACGTGGATTTTCCTTCTTTATTTCATCTGAGAGCTCTAGCCGAGCAACCCCAGGTAATAATTGCTTTCCCCGTTTCCGTTCCGTAGTCTGTGATGAGTTGGTCCCCGATTCCTCCCCGGGAATTCGGTTTTTGGTTTACATCTTGGTTTTCGGAATTCCCGAAACCATATTGGTTCTGTGGTTTCATCGAATTCTCGAAATTTTCGAGAATTGATTCGGGAAAGTTTATGTATTCGGAATTTCCGTTTTAATTCAGATTTTTAGAATTTGTTTCTGATGGTTTGATTTCGGAATTTCCGAGATTGTCTCGGAAAAGTTCCTGGGATTTTTGGATTAGTATTTATTTCGGATTTTCCCGAATGATAGTTTGTTGGTACATTATTACAGTGGTGTTCCGATCCTATTTCGGGTTTTCCGAATATTTTTCGGGAATGTTTATGTGAATTACAATTTATATATAAATAGCTTCTGGAATTATTTATGGGTTTTTCCTGGTTTGGGACAAGCTTACTGGTTGTTTCTGGCATTTTTCCAGTTTTGGGTTATCCCGAAAATAGAGGGAATGCTGCCGAAATTTTATAAAATTTATAAAGGAATATTTTAAATCGGTTTTCGGAAATATTTTATTAAATGAATTTTTGTGCGACGACCATATCGGTCAATGGGCCCTTAGCGAAATGCAAACGAAACCGGTTTTACCCGGACGTTGAGGCATTAGCTATTTTAGGACGATTGGACCAAGTCTGAGACTCTTAATAATATTTATTTTAATTTATTAATCTTATTTTGTAATTAAATTGTAGGATAAATTTTAGAACTAACCAATGTTTTTTCTTATTTCAATTCGTGAAAATGGTCTGTAAGGGCATAAGCCCAGCTTTTATTTAATATCTGTGGTTTTGTAATATTGTAAATTTTTATTTTATTTCTGGTTGGTTGATTGACGTAAAACATAAAATGATAATATAATTATTTTATAAAATTTAAATATCATTTTCTCACAATAAAATAATTAGGAAATTACAAGTTTATTACAAATTCACGTTTTCTCATTTTAAAAAAATATTAATTTTATATATAATACAAAATATAAAGTTTTACCAAGTAAATCAATAACTACGAGTTTTTCCAAATACAAAGTTAAATTGACTTTTCTTCGTAAGATAGTAACTCACCTCGATAAGCGTTCTAGTAGAGTTGTAAATAACCTAAAATTTGATTAGGACAAATACTAGAGATTGTAACTAGCACACCTAGATATGGATTGAATATTTGTGCTAAGTCAGAAATTCTCAATTGTAGGGTTTCGAGGACTGTACTAGCATCATCCCGGAACCAATATCGAATCCAGTCATAAACCAAGGCAAGTATAATTTGTGTTAGTTTACCAATTATTTAGTAATCGTTTTATTGCAAGTTTAAACCACGATGCAACACGGAACTCTCTCTGAGAGCATTGACTGATTGACTGTTGGGTACTGGGGGAGTAGTGTAATGAGTATGACCACATCCAAAATAGTATACTGACTGTGTTAGCTTACCCCTCATACACACGGGAATAAGCCATATCGTATCAATAGGATACAATTGTACAACCCAATCCGATCATATTCATTGCCTATTCACATCACAATGTTTTAACTGCGGGAGAACTATTTATTTCAAATTGTTTAAACATGCATAACTCTATTATTATTTCAATTGTTAGATTATCATGAATTGTACTTTGCTCCCTCCTGACTGGAGACCAATATTTTTAGGTGATTGCATCGTCGAGGATCTGATGTCTAACTCTGGTCCCGCAGAACTTGGAACCTCAGAATCTTAAGAGCTGGATTAGTTTTTATTTTTCTTTTGGGAACAAGTGTAATAATTGAATGTTGTATTAATGTTCGTTGTATTTCAGGCTTTTCAAATTGAATAAAATGTTTTTTTATATTTCGTTAGAATTTTATCTGCATGTATTTCACTGCTTGATACAGCTTACTGCCGTCGTCTCAACAACGGTGCAGGCTGGACATGATCCGATTCGACCCAAGAAATTGGGACCGGGTCGTGACACCAAACTACTTCCTAACTGTTTGACTTTTCAAAAAGCCCAAAAACCAATTTGAAAAATCCTAACAGAACCCTAGGGTAGTGCCGCGTCCTGCTCAGTCAATCGGAGAAATCGGAACGCCGATGGCGTTCGGACTTAGCCATGCAACGGCTGCTCGAAGACATCGCTCGGTCGAGACGACCGCTCGCTCAGGTGGGGTAGTTTCGGTAAACTCGCCTCATCTTTGCCTTCACATAATAAATCGCATGTTTTCAACTCGCACAAGTAGGCTTGATAATAAAAAAGACGAATCCACATAGCTAAAGAGAATAATCCCGACATGTCGAATTGAGTTAGAATATGGAAAGGTCCAACGGTCGGCTTAGAGTTGGTGCACGACGTGCTTAAAAAATGACACTCGGTCCTTCCTTCCGTGGCTTGGGAGAAAAAAAAGTTGGTCTTCGCCACAAGCTAAGAGTTAGCCAAATTCATAGGCGTCGCCCGCATAAATGCTTCATAAAGTATGCACGATCTCTTCGCCCAAGACGTGGCATAGCCTCTGCTTGCTGACGGGTTAAGTTGTATTGCACGACTTCTGGAATAAGTCTAGGCACCCCAAATAACTTGGTTGTTCACAGTCGAACGCATGCAGGGCACGTTCCCATGACGCAAAGCTTGACGCAGTCTTTGCTCGTCAAGTTGTTGCAAAGTAAGTTAGGCAAGTTATGTTAAGCTATCAGGAGTAGTAGCAAGCACCATCATATGAGTTCTACGGCTGGGTATAACCACATAGTCTCACGATCGTAAGACCCGTCATATAGAGTATGACTTGGGCGGTGGTGTCACATAGAGTTTCAAGTTGGTTTAAGACATAATGTCACGGATTTAGTGTTTTAAGGCACGGGCCACGGTTGATTTATTGAGTTTGGAAAGTGTTTCAGATAGTTGTTCTTGAGTTGAGTGAAATGATAGGGCAAGAAAGAAGAATGCTCACGACTAGGTCATCTAGGCAAGAGAGAAGAATGCTCACGACTGGGTCATCGAGGTAAGGTCTCAGATATGAGAAGTGTTGAACTTAGCCCTGAAAGAGATGGTAACACTAGAAGTAGATTGACTGTGTGAGACATCAGTTCGAGTCGAGTCTTGCATGGTCATTGGACTTGTATAAGATAAAATAAACTATTTTTCGAACGGCGACCCAGGCGGCCCATAGGAACGGTTGCGATGGAGACATTCGTAGCTGTGCTGGATGACCGCACGGGTTAGCGGGGACTTACAGCGGAGCTAGCTACTCACGCTGGCAAGGAGCATTCGTCTAATCAAAAGCTCAAAAGGAGTCCATTATAGCGCTGGGCGCTAGTGACTAGTTCATATAGATGAGTCGGCATGGGCGACGATCCGCGTGTATGTCTTTGGATTGAGTCGAGTATTAAGTACAGTATATCAAGGAGTCGAGTTGAATATGTGTGTACAGTTGGAACACAAAATGTTAGGCCTAAGATTTGGTTGCAACGAAGACATCGTGCTTCAGCACGAGATGTGGCATCGAGTCTTGAGTTGTCGGCATATAAGTTGCATAAGTTAGTTTGAGTTGTCTTGAGTTTAAGTCAGGAAACGTCGTAAGACAAAGTTGGTCGAGTGACACTTAGTTCCCAAGTTGGATGGGTCAGTTGATGATTTAGTAGCGATGTACCACGAGACGGCGATATGATTGAGTTTCATTTGAATTACGAGACATGACCTCAATAAGGACTTATAGCACGGTCATATGGTAGTGGAGTCTTATCGTGTAATTGCGTCTCTGATTTTAAGCCATAAGGCAAGTACGACTTGATAGGTTAACGTTGTTGAGTTGATATTGCATTGCAAGCACGAAATAGTCTTGAGACACAAAATAGGCCAAGGCGTCTGTCCTAAAACCGATCCTAAGGAAAGAGTAGAAAGACCATCATAAAAGGGACTATGTTACACACAAAGTAAATTAACGTGTTGGTTTTGTATGGGTGGACGAGGAGCTCATTCCACCAGTACAGTTGAGTACTGACACCTACATAGTTTTCATGTGCAGGCACAGGTAGAAGCTCGTGGCGTGAAGCTCGCTTGGATGCATCGAGGCACGGAGTTCCTTGGTGATTCGAAGCGTGCGGCCGCATGTATTCAAGACTTATACAGGACATAATGTATGGATGTCGCCTTCCAAAGCATCCGCTGGCTCAAGACATATATTGAGAGATGAGAGAGAGCTGAGTGACTTGTAATGTGAGAAGAGTGAGCTTGAGTGACTTGTAATCTTGGCCTTGCACCCCATTGTAACTTTTGTTTCAATATCAATAAAAGAGTGTTTTGCAATGACTTGTGTTTTGCTTTAAATTCTGCTGCTATTATTCAATGTCTCTGTTTGGGACTTCTGTGTCACGACCCGCACCATGTTTAGGACACGAGCACGTGGGTACGTCCAGCCTACGCCGCAGTATCGGCGGTAGAACGCTGTAAAAGGTCATCTAGAATATATAGAATCTAAGACACAAAATATAACCTGTCATCTCCGTACGGAGGAATATAACCACAACTCAATCACATAATTCTAAGGAAGATAAACACGATGATAATGATAAAGATAAAGATGAGATAAATAATCTAAAATAGTGTCGAGCCACAATCACAAGTTCAGAGACCAAGACATAAAACAATATCCCAAAATAAAAACTACAAGTCTCAAAGTATCAAAGTGGAATGTAATCAAGACGAAATCTAGGTGAACTAGGTCACTACTGGCGGTGCATCATCTACGAACACCGGGTCCACAGGCTGGTCCTGGTCGTAGGCTCCATCTATGCCAAACCCGTAGTAGGTCGGGCAATCTGCATCTAAATCCTCTAAAAAATAACGGGGGTTATCCTGTCAGGATATGAGCAAGTACAAACGCCAACAGAAGTTCCATGTGAATTGACAAATACTATAAGAGACAATCATAATGAAATACAAGATGGAATATCAAGACTGAAAGTAAAACGGTACAAGAAAACTGGATATCATGTCATATGTGAGATATAAGATAAAACTGGAATATAAACAATGGAAAGTAATCTACGGTATGATGTAAACATAAAAATAAAGTGCCATGAGATATTAGAGCGTTATATGATCGGCTTGGGTCAAGATTGTCACGCCCCGCTCCCATTTGCAGCGGAAAGTAAATGAACACAAGTTGAAGTGAATTCAAACTCTTTATTGATTTTCAAGAAGTTTACAAGCGGCGCTAGGCCAATATTACAAATCGCTCAAGCTCTCTCTCTCTCTCTGAAACATAAAAGGCGTGCCAAGTGGCTTACAACATGGAATGATTCATGGCGATGTTCCGATACATTATGTCCTGTATAGGGTGCTTCAGCTTCTTGCAACATCCCAAGGACCCGGATTTGGCTCCGCGCCTTAACACGTTCGATGGAAGCTCCGCACCCGTCGACGTCTCCTGCATCCTGCAAGCAGACTGTGGGGTTATCAGTACATTGTTATGCACTAGTGGGGAGGTTAGCTCGCCCACAATGCTATCATTACCGAACACGTTCCATTTACTTTTGTGCATCTCAATCATTCATTGTCTTTCTAATCTTGCCTTAGGATCAATTTCATGGCACATGTCATAACCTATCCCGTGTTTCCAAAATTCAAGTGTCGCATGGAAATACATGCACGACTTACCCATACTTACCGTCCGGCCTTCCCTGTCCAAAGTAAACCAAGTTAGTCAAATAATTCATGTGTAATAACATAACGTGATTCTTGGAAACATTCAATATCATGGGCGTTTCCCTACCTCAGTTTCTAGCACGTCGTAGGCGTATTCTCTAACTCATTGTACGAAGTATTCATTATCATTTGGTGTGAATACATTTCAAGCCGTTCAGTAGGCGATTGTTCATTTAACTTAGACTACTTTGATTTTAATACAAGGACTTGCACGTGGATCGCCACCAGCAAAGCCCACTTAACTCTATATGCACCGGTCGCTGGCATCACAAGCCATTTTGGACCCTTTTTCCCTTGGTATTTCGTAACTATTCAGAGCGTGCGGCTGGTACACGTTGATAGTATCTTGAAATACCCTACACTTATATCCCCCGGGTAGCCAAGCCCCCCAGGCAGCCCGTAAGTCCCCTTTGATTTCTGCCTAGGCCGGCCACGATCCTCCCTTTGATCATGCCGCAGAAATCCCTTATATCTCCCACCTCCCGTATACGAGGGGATTGTCCACGACCATTTCGTTTTATTTGTCATTTTAACTTAACGGCTGTCCCCGAGCCGTAGGCTAACCCTTAGCCATAATGCGTTATCGACTAGGTTGGCGTCCGTGCAGTGCGGGTAGCGAGCCCCGTTGCACGTGCCCGTCATACCTGTCGCTAACCATTCCTTTCCTTCTTATCTTTTATTCATTCTTTCTTTCTTTCACTTGTTTGTTCGTTCATTGATTCATTCACGTATTCATTCTTTCATTCGTTGGCTCATTCATTCACTTATCCATTCATTCTTTCATTGACATATTACGCAACTCCCCATGTGGGAGTCGCCTTGGCGACCCATCGGTCCCATAATCTTTCAATGTCGCTATACTCTACTTGGAACGACTATGTTGATAGTCTTCCTATTTCATTGTTGTAATCCATTCATTGTTTCATTGTTGAACGCGTAAGGGACTTGAACGTAAGCTTGTGCCGTAGCACGAACATGGAGCGCGGTGCTAGAGTTCTCATATTTTCCATGTTCCTTTCCATATTCTATACAAGCATGCAAGGTAGGATTATTCCCTTAGCTAGGTGCGTTGAGTCATTTATTAGCATGCGCGGTGTTATCGCCTAGCGATTCTAGCTATAGTGTCCGTATTGTTATGTGTCCAGGCTAAGCAAAGATGGGTTCATCGGAGCCACCCACCTTAGCGATGTTCGCATCGGCCGAGCGATACTCCGAGCACGCCTTTGAAAGTTTAAGTCTGGATTCATCTTGACAGGCCAATGTAAGCCTTGCATCGATTCTTCATCTGTCGATGCCAATTCTTCGGGTCGATGGCTCGTTTGAGTCGTTGTACTTGCCGTTTGAATCGGCGTTCCGCTAGGGCGGGGCGGGTCATTACATAATAATCCACTCAAAACAAGTCTCGTCCTCGAGACTTCCTTAGTGCAGGTCATCCTACCATTCCTTAACTTGTGTCGTCGTATTTTTTAGACAATTCTATCGAACGGCTCTATCGTTCGATGGCATCGAATTATGCTCGATTATCCTTCCAAGTTTTATGTTGCATGCGTTCGGTGAATTTTATGGAATGACTGTCCATTCATTTTAGACTTGATGGTACTTATTCAATTGTCGTTCATGCGCATCTCAACACCCACTTGCAGTTGTATTCGAGTTCATCATATCGCTGCATGGGGACTGTGCACATATTCAAGGCGTCCCCGAATACGTACATTTCAACCAGGCCAAGCGATTAACGAAGTCGGACAAGCTACTCGTGATAGTTTTGATTTGTCGATCATTTTACTAACTTTGGTTTAAAACCAAACTTGCGCGCATCTTACTATCATTTATCTTGATCCTCGAGATGATCCGATTTGTTTCTCAAGCGTTCTTGTCTACGAAATCAATACGATTTCTTCTTAGCGGAGTCGACCAAGTCTTAAGCACCTTCCATCCGATTCAAGACTAAGTATTGCACCATCATCGAGTACGTCTTCCTATCAATGATTCAATTTGTTATCCCAACTTACTTGCGCATCATCCATTCCTATCATTCATTTTATTTGGGGCCAATCTCGTCGTCGTTCATGCACATTCCATGTTCCCCGTCCTACTCTAAGTCTTGCTACCCAAGTCTATCGTCCGTCCAGACGATACTGTAAGGTCAATCGTACAAGTTCAATCACTCGGCATAGGGTCGTCTGCCTATCCGCTAGGTCATCTCACAGGGTCATAGTTACAAGTTAAGTCCGTGGCTTATCGTGCAAAGCCGCTGCACGAAGCTCGCCCCAAATCCTATGGTCAAACCATTTGTTTATTTGTACGGGAGTTTCTACCCAAGCTCGCGTCACTCAGATTTCTAAACATCAAGCACGATCACCTATTTGCATCAAGACTTACGTTGCACATATTCAATTCCGTTCAATCACCAGTTCTAACCAATTTATGTATTCGATCACGAGGTCATCCAGCTCGACAATATATTGTGCCCCAATCTCACGCGAGTCCGATTATCCACGGCAGTTCATGAATCACCATGCAACACTCCCGCAAAAAAAATCATTTTTATCGGGGCGTAACTCTTGTTTGAGTTTTAGACTAACTCATTCTCGATACACGGATTGGACCTACTCAATCCTCAAGTTCAATTCTTCAAGCACACAAATTCATTCTCGAGTCCACCTTCGCGTCAAACCACAAGTCGAAGCAATCAGATTGCCATGCCATCCAAGTTCAATCACTCCCGCTGTATGAATCACCATATCAGCGCTCACGCGGAGTAATTGTCCAAATCTAGCATGACGCATGTGCGAGGCTAGAGTTGCGCTCGCATAAGACAAGCATGTCGACGTTGGGGTTATCGTCGAAGTAAATCCAAGCATTTCATTTTCATCCAAGCCAAGATCGATAGTCCATTCATCATTTCGTTCAACTAGAGAATCCTCGAGCCAAGTCTATCTTTTCCTCGACACATTTTTAACATCCCAAGTATAGCATCCAACAGAACAATGACAGTTGCACGATCGTCATTCGCCGAGTCAGAGTACCCCCGAGTTATCGTATATCGATCTTTGATACGCATCAATACCATCGACATATGCATAACCTGACGATCTTCCTTTGCAACCGATTTCGAGTCGTGCGTCGATGCTGTTGTCCGAGTTAGATATTCCACAATTTCCTTTAATATTCAAGATCAAGTTCAACTGCTATTCCTCAAGCTAGTTTCAAGATCATTGTTCAAACTCAAGTCACAATTCATTTGAATCAATCCGAAATCGTATGCGCGATCCTCTAAGTTTCCTCGATCAAGACCATTCATTTTCATTCATCGTTCCGAACCATTTTCTAACTCGCGTTGCCCATTGACAAGTTGTCCAGCGATATCTCGTTCGGGACTTTTGAAGTCACGGCCAACTAAGTGTGACACGTTCTAAGGCTTTGCGCGATCGCATCGCTTGTCGATATACTCGTACGATCCGTAAATCCTTCAATCTCGCTCGAACAATTTCTATGACATCCATACACCACTCAGGGTTCGAGCCATACGATCTAGTCATCGTCACTCATTCTTATTCTTCTCCGAACCTATCACATACACCACTCGGATTCAAGCCATACGATCTAGTCCTCAATCACGTTCGCGTCATGCGCTAGGACATCCTTCAGATTCGTTCGACGAATCTCTAGCGTAATAGCTCACGTTGCCTCGACGTACTAAGTCGTTCGCACTAATCCTCAAAATCCAAGCCAATCTTTTCGGGTACGCCTAAGTGTTAACTTGATAGCATTCCTATCGATATACACTCTAAGTGTATCTCCGTTCCCGACCGAGCGGTACTTGATATCGCTCACAACTCGATTGCACCAGAAGTCGAGGTGCGCGACACACGACACAACTTAGCCAAAAGGCTGCGTGCATAACCATCCCGTTCGAACTATACTTTGGTCTCGTGTACTTGTTTGCTGTCCGCGTAAGCTCATTCAAGCACGCACTGCATTTGCTAACTCTTAGCATCGGTTCCTTCTAACTCAAGTACGTCGTGGTTCGGCACAAAGGCCTTCGCCTATCGATCCCTTCAACCGAGCACTTGTACGAGCTTTCGAAAATATTAGACTTATTGTATGGAACATCCCAAGGCACAACGAGAGAGAGCGTACACTTCTTTTGTTTCAAAACCAAGCTTTCAAAACTGAGAGAATTGAAATGAAGTCCAAGGACGTAAAGCCGTGCTCTGATACCAATCTGTCATGCCCCGCTCCCGCAGGAGCGATCGTCCTCGCTAAGGCGTGATGCCGCACGGGCCTAGGTGCGCCCGTGCAAGGCTATGTCTAGAAACGGTCGATTTTAGCTAGGCCACAGAGTCGCACAGAGTGTTCCCATTTGCAGCGGAAAGTAAATGAACACAAGTTGAAGCGAATTCAAACTCTTTATTGATTTTCAAGAAGTTTACAAGCGGCGCTAGGCCAATATTACAAATCGTTCAAGCTCTCTCTCTCTGAAACATAAAAGGCGTGCCAAGTGGCTTACAACATGGAATGATTCATGGTGATGTTTCGATACATTATGTCCGGTATAGGGTGCTACAGCTTCTTGCAACGTCCCAAGGCCCCGGAGTTGGCTCCGCGCCTTAACACGTTCGATGGAAGCTCCGCACCCGCCGGCGTCTCCTGCATCCTGCAAGAAGACTGTGGGGTTATCAGTACATTGTTATGCACTGGTGGGGAGGCTAGCTCGCCCACAATACTATCGTTACCAAACACGTTCCATTTACTTTTGTGCATCTCTATCATTCATTGTCTTTCTAATCTTGCCTTAGGATCAATTTCATGGCACATGTCATAACCTATCCCATGTTGCCAAAATTCAAGTGTCACATAGAAATACATGCACGACTTACCCATACTTACCGTCCGGCCTTTCCTGTCCAATGTAAACCAAGTTAGTCAAACAATTCATGTGTAATAACATAACGTGATTCTGGGAAACATTCAAAATCATGGGCGTATCCCTGCCTCAGTTTCTAGCGCGTCATAGGCGTATTCTCTAACTCATTGTACGAAGTATTCATTATCATTTGGTGTGAATACATTTCAAGCCGTTCAGTAGGCGATTGTTCATTTAACTTAGACTACTTTGATTTCAATACAAGGACTTGCACGTGGATCGCCACCAGCAAAGCCCACTTAACTCTATAGGCACTGGTCGCTGGCATCACAAGCCATTTTGGACCCTTTTTCCCTTGGTATTTCGCAACTATTCAGAGCGTGCGGCTGGTACACGTTGATAGTGTCTTGAAATACCCTGCACTTACGTCCCCCGGGTAGCCAAGCCCCCCCAGGCAGCCCGTAAGCCCCCTTTGATTTCTGCCTAGGCCGGCCACGATCCTCCCTTTGATCATGCCGCGAAAATCTCTTATATCTCCCACCTCCCGTATACGAGGGGATTGTCCACGACCATTTCGCATTATTTGTCATTTTAACTTAACGGATGTCTCCGAGCCGTAGGCTAACCCTTAGCCATAATGCGTTATCGACTAGGTTGGCGTCCGTGCAACGCGGGTAGCGAGCCCCGTTGTACGTGCCCGTCATACCTGTCGCTAACCATTCCTTTCCTTCTTATCTTTTATTCATTCTTTCTTTCTTTCACTTGTTTGTTCGTTCATTGATTCATTCACGTATTCATTCTTTCATTCGTTGGCTCATTCATTCACTTATCCATTCATTCTTTAATTCACATATTATGCAACTCCCCGTGCGGGAGTCGCCTTGGCGACCCATCCGTCCCATAATCTTTCAATGTCGCTATACTCTACTTGGAACGACTATGTTGATAGTCTTCCCGTTTCATTGTTGTAATCCATTCATTATTTCATTGTTGAACGTGTAAGGGACTTGAACGTAAGCTTGTGCCGTAGCACGAGCATGGAGCGCGGTGCTAGAGTTCTCATATTTTCCATGTTCCTTTCCATATTCTATACAAGCATGCAAGGTGGGATTATTCCCTTAGCTAGGTGCGTTGAGTCATTTATTAGCATGCACGATGTTATCGCCTAGCGATTCTAGCTATAGTGTCCGTATTGTTATGTGGCCAGGCTAAGCAAAGACGGGTTCATCGGAGCCACCCACCTTAGCGATGTTCGCATCGGCCGAGCGATACTCCGAGCGCGCCTTTGAAAGTCTAAGTCTGGATTCATCTTGACGGGCCAATGTAAGCCTTGCATCGATTCTTCATCTGTCGATGCCAATTCTTCGGGTCGACGGCTCGTTTGAGTCGTTGCACTTGCCGTTTGAATCGGCGTTCCGCTAGGGCGGAGCGGGTCATTACAAATATCAGGTTGTTCTATCTGACCGGCTATGCACAGGTAGTATAATAGTATAGGGATCAGGCCGACCAAAATGGAAAGCTATGCACAAGTAGTATAAGGTCAGGCTACACCCTGCGTGTGGTGAGGGTGGAGCTATGCACAAGTAATAAACAAGTAGGGGTATGATCACATAACCTCTAATAACTCTCCATCCCCGAATAGTATAATGAATCCAGACATGACAGGTCATGACACGGGATTCGAAGAGCAGGAGGCCAGCCCACTCCCAAATCGGTGTCTATACAAGTACAGGAAACAATATCGAACAATGTACTCATATACCAGGTAAACCGGGAATGACATCTCATGACGAGATTCACGTATACTAGTCCGTGTATCCTCGTGTCGTGAATCAAGTATAACACTACAACTGAATCGGATATAGTAGATATCAAGACAATAAAAACTATCAGAGAATGTACTCGCCTATCGTCCTGAGCTGAGAAAATCGAAACTATAACCCACTCAATGAGCCACGAACGGTCAACTCGCACAACTGTCTCCTAATGCTGAAACAGATATTACCAACATTCTTAGAATGGTCAAATTAGCTAGAAACGCCTACCCATAAGTCCAATTCTGGACACAGGGGCAAAACGATGATTTTGGGTCAAAATGGTGTCCGCCGTTGGACCCACTTTGCACCGAAAAACGTGCCAGAACCTACGGTCTCTAAAGTCATCAAACTATATGTCTACAGGTTCAGTTTGATGAGACGAACCCAACGGTATGTCCAATTTGGATTCCGATGGGCTGTGCACAAAATCACCCGTTGAGTGGGATTGTGGGCCCGCCAAAATGGCGTCCCGATCAACGGTCTCAGAATCGGACCAAACTTGGCATACAGGACCAGAAAAATATTTCGAGTCCAATGATGCAAGTTTCGTCACGATTTGATGAGTGTGCACAAAGTAATTGACAAATACGTAAAAGGCCGATACGGTGAATTTTTGACGGATACGCATCAAATTCGTCGCGCACACGCGACCTATTTGAATTCCGTCAAAGCCCACACGACTACGAAGTCGATACGCACCTTTCGATGCTTTCGGTTGGTGACCACGTCGCCCGGTTTGACGGGACCGACGGCGTATCGGGACAAATTTTCTAAAAATTCACTTTTGAAAATCAGTTTTTTCTCCAACTTCATAAATCAATAACTTTCTGTACAGTGCATGAAATTCAGTTCTACAAAAAGATTTTAAAGCCCTATAGGTTGTCTCCAAGTCTCTTCAAACCGATTTTAAAAAAACACAACATGCTGGTCGCAAATCGACCACAAAGTTGGGGTTTCGAGACATCCAGCGATTGACGGCCACGGATTGGTCGACGGCGACGTCGGGGTGCACGTTGGGTTGGGGGTGACGGTTAGGGTTTGGATTTTATATAAATTTTCCTCTCTCGTTATAAACATAAATATATATATATATATATATATATATATATATATATATATATATATATATATATATATATATATATATATATATATATATTTATACACACACTTAAATACATCCATACATGCGTACATACATATATAATTTATTTACACATATACGTATATATTTATTTATATAAAATAATCCATTAATATTTACCCATTAATACAAATATATATATTTATGTATATATCCCATAAATAGAATAATTCCTAAATATATATAAATAAAAATTAGAATTTATTTATAAACAAAACTAAAAATTTATTATATATATATATTAAATATATTAAACTTTTTATAAATTAAAATACTATCAGTAAAATACTTATTTCAATAATAATATAAAAAACACTAAATTAATATTTAAATAATATTAATAATAATAAAATAATACAAATGACCATATTAGCCCTATTCAGGAAAGTGGGGGTGACAAATCTACCCTCCTAAAAAAAAATTTCGTCCTCGAAATTAGAGCAAACTAGCACAATAATAGTAACAAGAACAAAGAAAAATACCTCAAGGCTCGAAGAGATAAGGGTAACGCTCCCGCATCTCGTCCTCCCTCCCCCTGGTAGACTCTCTTGGAGAGTGATGCGTCCATGCGACACGAACCAAAGGGATATCTTGGTTTCGGAGCATCTTCTCACGACGATCCAGAATCTCAACAGGCTGCTCTGGATAGCGGAGAGTAGGCCCCACCTCTAACTCGGAGTGATCCAATACGTGACTAGAGTCTGCCACGTACCGCCTCAACTGCGACACATAGAACACGTTATGGACTCCCTCGAGCGTAGGCGGCAAGTCTAGCCGATAGGCCACTGCACCGACCCTTCCAAGAATAGTGAAAGGTCCGATGAAGCGCGGACTAAGCTTTCCGCCTCGGCCAAAACGAATCGTGCCCCGTGTCGGAGAAATCTTCAGGAACACCATATCGCCAACCTCGAACTCTAACGGTCTCCGGTGGCTATCGGCCCAATGCCGCTGTCTATCCTGAGCCACCCGAAGTCTATTCCTGATCAACTTAACCTTCTCTGCTGTATCCACCACCATCTCCGGGCCAAGCAAAACTCTCTCACCGACATCGTCCTATGACAATGGAGTGCGACATCTCCGTCCGTATAGAGCCTCAAATGGCGACATCTCTATACTGGCCTGATAGCTGTTGTTGTAAGCAAACTCTACCAGGTGAAGATGGTCCTCCCAAGATCCCCCGAAATCTAACACACAAGTGCGAAGCATATCCTCGAGTGTCTAGATGGTCCTCTCTGACTGCCCGTCCGTCTGTGGGTGATACGCGGTACTGAACTTGAGCTGAGTGCCCAAGCTAGCATGCAAACTCCTCCAGAAGTGGAAAGTGAAACGACTATCCCGATCTGAGACTATGCTCATCGAAACTCCATGCAATCTGACTATCTGCCGCACATACATCTCTGCCAGCTTCTCCGTAGATAGTCCCACCTTGAAAGGCAAAAAGTGGACCGATTTGGTCAATCTATCAACGATGACCCAAATCGCGTCTTTCCCTCCTGAAGATCGTGGAAGTCCAGATACAAAGTCCATAGTGATGTGCTCCCACTTCCACTCTGGAATGGGTAGTGGCTGAAGCAGACCACCTGGCCTCTGTCTCTCGGCTTTCACCTGCCGGCATACTAAGCATCGAGATACAAACTGAACTACCTCTCGCTTCATGCCATACCACCATACATGCTCCCTCAGGTCTCTATACATATTGTTGGCTCCAAGATGCATAGAGTACTGGGAACAATGTTCTTCCTGCAGAATCTCTTTCCGAAGATCTCCACTCGAAATGCACAATCTAGTACCGTGCATCAGCGATCCATCTTCGGCTATAGAGAAATCGTCTAGCAATTCGGCCTGCACCTGCTCTCTGATGCTCCTCAAGGTCACGTCATCAAACTGTGCTGATCTGACTCTGTCCATCAACGCAGACTGAATCTGTAAACCCCACATCTGAACCTCTATGCCTGGAACGATCACCTCAATACCCAAACTATCCAGATCGGCCAAAAGATGACGATCTGTCGTCAAATACATAGCGACTGGATACCTGCTCAAGGCATCTGCAACTACGTTGGCCTTCCCTGGATGGTACTGCAAAGATATATCGAAGTCCTTCATCAGTTCAAGCCACCTCCTCTGCCTCATGTTCAATTCCTTCTGGGTGAACACGTACTTCAAGCTCTTGTGATACGTGAAGATCTCAACTTACCGGCACGCTCTATCCAGGATACTATACTACACTTATGGGATACTACCGTCTATTATCTTCCTCAAATGAATGCGGATAAATAAGTAGTATGCGGGGCTCAGTTGAATGGGACACAAGTGTCATGTGGGTAGTAAGCTTAATGTGGGTCGTGTCCATATTTTGGGTCAACAAGTTTGGGTCGAAATGGTGCCCCCAATTCGAGTCGAAAATAAAAGTTAGTTCGTGGGGTGAATCAAGATTGGGCCTTGTGTCAGAAAAGTCGTGTGATAAAATGAAGCACAAGATGGTGTGCCTGAGTGGGACATGAAGGTCATGGGCGTAGGGTGTCTTGTCTAGATCATGCATATGAAGTTGGTTTTGGGAAAACAACTAGCCTTGTGCTCCTAAATTAAAAGTCATGGCAATGTGCATATGATAATCATAAATAAAAGTGGGAATGGTCAATGGCCTAAATTGATCTGAAAGTTGTGCGATACAAAGATAATACAAGAGAACGAGTTTGAGTGGGACATGATATATCAAAATAAAGATAATCTTGTCTACTACAAACCCATGAAGAAAATTTCCAGAGATCGACATATCTGATGTTCCAGAAATCAAATTCATGGAAGAACATTCGTCTATCTAGGATACTCTCTCTAGGGTGTCTACCTAAGTCTTGACGCTGTCTACACAAGACACTAACTCATCTGTATGATACTTGGATGGTACCCATATACTAGGTTGTTCATGTCTCTCCTCCAACTAGACACTAAACTGTTGGTGCCTAAACTTCCATAACACTTGAATTACTTCTTCTCTAGCTACTAGGGTACTCCTCCTATTTTGGTACCTGGTGCAACTCCTACCTTAACACTTATTAATCACTCTAGGGTTCTCATCTATATTTAATTATCAACAATCATATATAATACTTTCTAACTATACTTTAAACTATTAGCACAATTACTCAAGGACACAGACCAATTGCAAATCATCAAGACATCACACTACGAAGAACCTATAATGAAATGAGAATCTACAAGGACCCGGACTAAAGAACCGAAAGCCCTAAGCTAATTGAGGATGGAACAGAATATATAAGAGAAGTGAAATGATAGAGATGACATGTTATGACCCTTATTAAGATACAATCTGATAATCATACACGTCTGTCCAAAATCATGATACTCAGAATCCTCGCCACGCCAGTAAACAAGGCTGCGATAAACAGTAGATTCCATAACTGGGTATGCACCTCTATAATCTTGTCGTCTGGGATCCTCGCCACGCCGACTAGTATGGCTGCGAGAAATCCCAAATCTCATAACCAAGATATGTACATCCGAAGTCAGGTCACTACGTTTCTGCCACGCCGGCTAATATAGCTGCGATAAACTCCAGGTTCCATAACCAAGTAGACGTTTACCTTTCCTGTTATTCCCGTCAACATATGTTATCAGAAAGGTACCATAATTTAGGTCATAAAATTCATCTCGATATGAATATCAAAATCAGCGATGATCCAATGAAATCAAATTCAATAACAAGGAGCAAGGATGAAGAAAAATAAGAGGAAATGATTTCAAGTTGACGTTTAAAACAAGATTCCCAAGGGTCGTCACAAGAATCACTCAAAAGTCCTAAGCAAAGAGATTAATATGGCACATGATAGGATATCATCAAGGAAGGACAATTTATTTCGAAATGCAAGAAGAGTTTGTCATGGAAATCAAAAGATTGGAGTTTTCCTAATATGTGATTGAGTAACTCCTATCATAACCTAAAACCTATATTCTAAGAGCAGGCTCGTAATTAGTACTCTAAATCGAGTACCATTACGAAATCGTACTAGTTGCGACACTGACCTGCATGGGCCACTATAAAAACGTGTCACGACCCGCACCCTGTTTACGGCACGAGCACGTGGGTACGTCCAGCCTACGTCGCAGTATCGGTGGAAGAACACTGTAAAAGGTCATCTAGAATATATAAAATCTAAGACACAAAATATAACCTGTCATCTCTGCACGGAGGAATATAACCACAACTCAATCACATAATTCCAAGAAAGATAAACACGATGATAATGATAAACATAAAGATGAGATAAATAGTCTGAAATAGTGCCGAGCCACAATCACAAGTTCAGAGACCAAGACATAAAACAATATCCCAAAATAAAAACTACAAGTCTCAAAGTATCAAAGTGGAATATAATCAAGACAAAATCTAGGTGAACTAGGTCACTACTGGCGGTGCGTCATCTACGAACACCGGGTCCACAGGCTGGTCCTGGTTGTAGGCTCCATCTATGCCAAACCCGTAGTAGGTCGGGCAATCTGTATCTAAATCCTCTGAAAAACAACGGGGGTTATCCTGTCAGGATATGAGCAAGTACAAACGCCAATAGCAGTTCCATGTGAATTGACAAAAACTATAAGAGACAATCATAATGAAATACAAGATGGAATATCAAGACTAAAAGTAAAAGGGTACAAGAGAACTGTATATCATGTCATGTGTGAGATATAAGATAAAACTGGAATATAAACAATAGAAAGTAATCTGCGGTATGATATAAACATAAAAATGAAGTGCCATGAGATATTAGAGCGTTATGTGATCGGCTTGGGTCAAGATCAGGCTATTCCATTTGACCGGCTATGTACAGGTAGTATAATAGTATAGGGATCAGGCCGGCCAAAATGGAAAGCTATGCACAAGCAGTATAAGGTCAGGCTACACCCTGCGTGTGGTGAGGGTGGAGCTATGCACAAGTAATAAACAAGTAGGGGTATGATCACATAACCTCTAATAACTCCCCATCCCCGAATAGTATAATGAATCCAGACATGACAAGTCATGACACAGGATTTGAAGAGCAGGGGCCAGCCCACTCCCAAATTGGTGTCTATACAAGTACAGGAAACAATATCGAACAATGTACTCATATACCAGGTAAACCGGGAATGACATCTCATGACGAGATTCACGTATGCTAGTCCGTGTATCCTCGTGTAGGAATCAAGTATAACACTACAACTGAATCGGATATAGTAGATATCAAGACAATAAAAACTATCAGAGAATGTACTCGCCTGTCGTCCTGAGCTGAGAAAATCGAAACTATAACCCACTCAATGAGCCACGAATGGTTAACTCGCACAACTGTCTCCTAATGCTAAAACAGATATTACCAATATTCTCAGAATAGTCAAATTAGCTAGAAACGCCTACCCATAAGTCCAATTCTGGGCATAGGGGCAAAACGGTAATTTTGGGTCAAAATAGTATCCGCCGTTGGACCCACTTTGCACCGAAAAATGTGCCAGAACCTACGGTCTCTAAAGCCATCAAACTATATGTCTACAGGTTCAGTTTGACGAGACGAACCCAACGGTATGTCCAATTTTGGATTCCGGTGCGCTGTGCACAAAATCACCCGTTGAGTGGGATTGTGGGCCCGCCAAAATGGCGTCCCGATCAACGGTCTCAGAATCGGACCAAACTTGGCATACAGGACCAGAAAAATATTTTGAGTCCAATGGCGTAAGTTTCGTCGCGATTTGATGAGTGTGCACAAAGTAATTGACAAATATGTAAAAGGTCGATACGGTAAATTTTTGACGGATACACATCAAATTCGTCGCGCACACGCGACCAATTTGAATTCCGTCAAAACTCACACGACCACGAAGTCGATACGCACCTTTCGATGCTTTCGGTTTGTGACCACGTCGCCCGGTTTGACGGGACGGACGGCGTATCGGGACAAATTTTCTAAAAATCCACTTTTGAAAATCAGTTTTTTCTCCAACTTCCCAAATCAATAACTTTCTGTACAGTGCATGAAATTCAGTTCTACAAAAAAGGTTTTAAAGCCCTATAGGTTGTCTCCAAGTCTCTTCAAACCGATTTTAAAAAAACACAACACGCTGGTCGCAAATCGACCACAAAGTTGGGGTTTCGAGACAGTTTCTAAACCCAGAAAATCAAGTTTTTTTTCGATTTTGGAACTCATTTTTCGTCGCACATGGTGCGAATCGGCACCAACTATTTGAAGGAAATTAAAGGGGTATATGTTGGGATCATACCTGACCAAGTGGTTCACAAAACGACGGAGTGAGGAAGGAGAAATCTATTTCCGAAGTCGGTCCTTCGCTGACAGTTTCTGCGCGCGGGTGGGATGCTCGTTGCACGTTTTCCGGCGATGGACGGACATGGATTGGTCGACGGCGACGTCGGGGTGCACGTTGGGTTGGCTGTGACGGCTAGGGTTTAGATTTTGTAAAAATTTTCCTCTCTCGTTATATATATATATATATATATATATATATATATATATATATATATATATATATATATATATATTACAACTACGGGGGTTACTATCGAATTTTAACAGGAAAGGGGGGTGCGCCGCTCGGCTTTGCAAGCTGCAGCTGCTGGTGCTGCTTTCTATTGTGGGCGCGTGGGTGTGTGTTTGTTTTTGCTTATTAACCCCGTTTTTTTATCCTTTTCTTTTCTTTCTTTCTTTCTTTCTTTATTCCATTAACTTATATATATATATATATATATATATATATATATATATATATATATATATATTTTTGGGTGTCCTTCTTACTGGAGCTTAGGCGCGTGCGCCTAAGGGGGAATTCGAACCCGGGCCTTCCGCCCGGGGAGCCCCCGTCGCTACCACTAGGCCACGACCCCTTGGACATATATATATATATATATATATATATATATATATATATATATATATATATATATATACACACACTTAAATACATGCATACATGCATACATACATATATAATTTATTTACACATATACGTATATATTTATTTATATAAAATAATCCATTAATATTTACCCATTAATACAAATATATATATTTATGTATATATCCCATAAATAGAATAATGCCTAAATATATATAAATAAAAATAGAATTTATTTATAAACAAAACTAAACATTTATTATATATATATTAAATATATTAAACTTTTTATAAATAAAAACACTATCCGTAAAATACTTATTTCAATAATAATATAAAAACACTAAATTAATATTTAAATAATATTAAAAATAATAAAATAATGCAAATGACCATATTAGCCCTATTCAGGAAAGTGGGGGTGACATTCTTTACGACGACCCCATCGAAGCCGCTGAAATCGGCCGTTATGGAATTCGCCTTGCACGAGCGCAACCTAGGCTCGTGCGGCATCATGCCTTAGTAAGGACGATCGCTCCTACGGGAGCGGGACGTGACATAATGGTATCAGAGCACGGCTTTACGTCCTTGTACTATCCATTGAATTCTTTAACTTCGTTGTTTCCGTAAACTCTGAATTGTTGCTTTCGCAAAGTTGATATCGTTGGTGCGCTCTCTCTCAAATGTCACACGGGATGTCCATACAATAAGTCTAAATAATTTGCAAAATATAGGAGAACAGTATTTGACAAAACAAAAAGATGGTTCGCGTAAGCACGGTTGGCTAAGTCGGGCTGGGCATATACACCAAGGATTTGCGTCGACCTTAGAAGTGTCGAGTGCGGGATTTGAATTGTGTCGGACAAGGATGAGTTGAACTCGATTGAGTAAAAGTAAGATGACTATCGATAGGGGTGCTATCAAGCGACGATAACATCGATGCGATATAGATCAGCGTGCTTAGAAATTGAAGAAGGATTCGGACGAAAAATTTGAAGAAGCCGATTTTGATTCAAATGGTAGTTGAGGATTAGTTAAATGACTTCATCCCTGAGTGGTGTATACGATAGCCTCAGGGATGTCGATCGATTAATTGAGGATTCGGAGGTGTCAATGAGTCTATCAACGAACATCGCGTGTATGCAAGGCCGTAGATTGAGTATCATTGAACACGTTATAGTCTAAAGATTTAACGATGTGTGATTCGAACAACCTAGAAATTGACGCATATGAAACGTGCACGGGATTGAGGATTACGCAAGTATGAAATGCGAAAATAGCAAGTAGATGAAATCGAATCGAGGAAAAAAGTTAAGGTGTAACGAATGGATGACTTGATCGAAAAAATTGATACGGATCGTATATAAAAAGTTAGCACGACAGATAGATAGCGTGCATGAAAAGTTGAATTTTGAAGTTTGGCAATGACTCTAAGGATTGGATTGAATGTTGCTCGATGATTTGAGTTAGCAAGGAATGATGCTAATTGAAGAAACACGTTAGTCGATGACTTAAGATAAACAGATGAACAATACGTGAAATTAGTTTGAAAAAATTGATGTTGTGAATGATTCGAGGGATAATGATTGAACTTGAACTTGAATGTCGAGGAGATTATCCGGTCGGATGATAGCATCATTCGCACGATTTGAAATTGGTTGCAAAGGAAGATCGTCAAGTTACGCATATCGTCGATGGTATTGAGGCGTATCAAAGATCGATATGTGATAACTCGGGGGTACTCTGACTCGACGAATGACGATAGTACAAATGTTATTATTCAGTTAGATGCTATACTTAGAATTTTGATTGAGATGAATGTTGGATGAAAATGATCGTGTCTTGATGGTTACGTTGATGGCCACAACGTCGACAATCTTGTCTTGCACGAGTGCAACTCTAGCCTCGCAAATGCGTTGCGTTGGATTTGGGGCGATCGTTCCGCGTGAGCGCTGACATGGTGATTCATGTCGCGGGAATGATCGAATTCGAAAATTCAGGATGCGGCAACTTTGATTGTCTCACTTGTCGGTTTGATACGAAGAAAAATTTGAGGATATTAGGACTTGCGATTGATGAATGAAATAAACTTGAGGATTGAGTAGGTCCAATCCTTGCATCAAGAATGAATTAGTCTAGACTCGAACAAGAGTTACGTCCCGATGAGGATGATTATCCCGCGGGAGCGTGTGCATGGTGATTCATGCCCACCGTGGAAAATCTGACTCACGTGAGATCGGGGCGCAACGTATTGTTAATTCAGATGACCTTGTGATCGATTTCGTGAGTTAGGATAAATGACTTAGGGAATGTGAAATGTGAATTATGGTTTAGCGATGAATTATGTCATAGCGTGCTTGACTTGAAAATGATTGATAGGCAGATTATGTCGAACATGTTCGAAAGATAGACTATGCAAGATGGTTTATTGGACGAGCGATATTGATACATCAAGGAGTTGGTTGAAACGTGATATATCATAGGATGGCTTTGCTGAATGACTCGGACCTCGTACGACGAACGTTGGGATGTGTGTAGATAATCGATGCTCGATGTTTAGAAATCGGAGTGATGTGAGCTTGGGTAGAAAATCCCGTACTATCAATTTGGTTTGACCTTAGGATGGAGTCAGTGTTGATATTATTGTTGTTTGGGAACTATGATTCTAATACTAACGGATTGACTATAGCCTAAAAGACATAGCCTAGCGGTTAGGCAGACGTTCCGGTGCAGAGCGATAGGAATTGTGGAGGCACCACTCGTGAGGCTCGGTTGACATGCATATATATCAGGTACGCCCAAATATGTGCATGATACGACTCGAGTGGTGATGGGAGATTCTCTATCACGAGGCTTGGTTAAAATATATATATTTCGGGAACGCCTGGAATGTGTGCACGATCCAAACTAAGTGATACGTTGAATTTAAGTGAGATTTGAGGAACGAAAAAGTGTCAAAGATTTTAAGATTTTGAGTTTTGAAGAAAGGATTGTGGGTAGCACGAGCGTTGCTCAAATTTAGGAAATGCATAGGAGTAGTGCGTGTGAGAGTCTGTGAATGTTGATTAAAGTGATAAGACGATAAGTATACTCTGTTAGTTTCGAGGATGAAACTTTTTCTGAGTGGTGTATGATGTAGTGCCCCATCCTGCTCATTCAATCGGAGGAATCGGAATACCGACGGCGTTCGGACTTAGCCTTGCTACGGCTGCTCGAAGATATCGCTCGGTCGAGGTGACCACTCGCTCCGGTGGGGTAGTTTCGGTGAACTTGCCTCATCTTTGCCTTCACATAATAAATCGCATCTTTTTAACTCGCAAAAGTAAGCTTGATAATAAAAGAGACGAATCCACATAGCTAAAGAGAATAATCCCGACATGTCGAATTGAGTTAGAATATGGAAAGGTCCAACGGTCGGCTTAGAGTTGGTGCACGGCGTGATTTGAAAATGACACTCGGTCCTTCATTCCGGGGCTTGGGATAAGGAAAAGTTGGTCTTCGCAACAAGCTAAGAGTTAGCCAAATTCATAGGCGTCGCCCGCATAAATGCTTCATAAAGCATGCACGATCTATTCGCCCAAGGCGTGGCATAGCCTCTGCTCGCCGACGGGTTTAGTTGTATTGCACGGCTTCTTATATAAGTCTAGGCACCCCAAATAACTTGGTTGTTCAAAGTCGAACGCATGCACGGCACGTTCCCACGACGCAAAGCTTGATGCAGCCTTTACTCGTCAAGTTGTTGCAAAGTAAGTTAGGCAAGTTATGTTAAGCTATCAGGAGTAGTAGCAAGTACGGTCCTATGAGTTCTACGGCTGGGTATAACCACATAGACCCACGATCGTAAGACCCGTCACATAGAGTATGGCTTGGGCGGTGGTGTCACATAGAGTTTCAAGTTGGTTTAAGACACGATGTCACAGATTTAGTATTTTAAGACACAAGCCACGGTTGATTTATTGAGTTTGGAAAGTGTTTCAAATAGTTGTTCTTGAGTTGAGTGAAATAATAGGACAAGAAAGAAGAATGCTCGTGACTGGGTCATCGAGGCAAGAGAAAAGAATGCTCGCGACTAGGTCGTCGAGGTAAGGTCTCAGATGTTAGAAGTATTGAACTCAGCCCTGAAAGAGATGGTAACACTAGAAGTAGATTGACTGTGTGAGACGTCAGTTCGAGTCGAGTCTTACATGGTCATTGGACAACTTGTACAAGGTAAAATAAACTATTTCTCGAACGGCGACCCAGGCGGCCCATGGGAACCGTTGCGATGGAGACATTCATAGCTGTGCTGGATGACCGCACGGGTTAGTGGGGACTTGCAGCGGAGCTAGCTACTCGTGCTGGCAAGGAGCGTCCGTCTAATCAAAAGTTCAAAGGGAGTCCATTATAGCGCTGGGCGCTAGTGACTAGTTCATATAGATGAGTCGGCATGGACGACGATTCGCGTGTATGCCTTTGGATTGAGTCAAGTATTGAGTGCAGTATATCAAGGAGTCGAGTTGAATGTGTGTGTACAGTTGGAACACAAAATATTGGGCCTAAGATTTGGCTGCAACGAAGACACCGTACTTCGGCACGAGATGTGGCATCGAGTCTTGAGTTGTTAGCATATAAGTTACATAAGTTGGTTTGAGTTGTCTTGAGTTTAAGTCAGGAAACGCTGCAAAGCAAAGTTGGTCGAGTGATACTTATTTCACAAGTTGGATGGGTCAGTTGATGATTTAGTAGCGAAGGACCGCGAGGCGGCGATATGATTGAGTCTCATTTGAGTTGCGAGGCACGGCCTCAACAAGGACTTATAGCATGGTAACACAAGAATAGAGTCTTATCGCGTAGTTGCATCTCTAATTTTAAGCCGTAAGGCAAGTACGACTTGATAGGTTAACGTTGTTGAGTTGATGTTGCGTTGCAAGCACGAAATGGTCTTGAGACACAAAATAGGCCAAGGCGTCTATCCTAAAACCGATCCTAAGGAAGGAGTTGAAAGACAATCATAAAAGGGACTATGTTACACACAAAGTAAATTAATGTGTTAGTTTTATATGGGTGGGCGAGGAGCTCATTCCACCAGTACAGTTGAGTACTGACACCCACATAGTTTTCATGTGTAGGCACAGATAGAAGCTCGTGCCGCAGAGCTCGCTTGGATGCGTCGAGGCACAGAGTTCCTTGGTAATTCAAAGCGTGCGACCGCATGTATTCAAGACTTATACAGGACATAATGTATGGATGTCGTCTTCTAGAGCATCCTCTGGCTCAAGACATGTATTGAGAGATGAGAGAGAGCTGAGTGACTTGTAATATGAGAAAAGTGAGCTTGAGTGACTTGTAATCTTGGCCTTGTGCCCCATTATAACCTTTGTTTCAATATCAATAAAAGGGTATTTTGCAATGACTTGTGTTTTGCTTCAAATTCTGCTGCTATTATTCAATGTCTCTGCTTGGGACTTCTGTGCGATGATCCCGTCGCAGCCGCTGAAATCGGCCGTTATAGAACCTGCCTTGCATGAGCGCAACCTAGGCTCGTACGGCATCACGCCTTAGCAAGGACGATCGCTCCTACGGGAGCGGGACGTGACACCTAGTAGAACTCGGGCCAAGTTCGGTTAGTGAATGTTGCTTTTTGAACTTGGTCTTCCCGCAGTTACGGATCCCAACGAGATTTTCTCATAAAGATCTGCCCGAATTCTGTCAGAATTATGCCTTTGGAAAATCTATAGAGAAGGATGTCGATCATTTTAACACACCAATTCACTTTCATACCTCTTCTCTATAAGCCTACTACTTCTTCCAAAGTATTCCGAGCTATTCATTTTCAAATCCCAAGCCAGTTACAATCCTTTAATCGATTTGCCAGTACGGTACGGTCTAGAAGTTTCAGAGCGATTGTAATCAGAGGCTTGATTGAAGATAGACACTTCACAATTAAAGTTGGTTGAGTACTTCGGATCAAAGCTCGCGTTGTAGAAGTTGCAAGAACTTCGGATGAAAACTTGTGGTGATTTTCCATAGTGGATTCAACTGGAAGCTAGAGTTCTTCCGACTGGACTAGTCCTTACAAGAGGGAAACCATTACACATCCTTGTGTTTACGTTTGCTCTCTACTCTCTATTTTTTAATTATATATCTGTGATATATATATTATGTGATCTTGTTACTAACATTTTTTAAATAGTTAATTTTTGGTGCCTACTCTACTCACCCCCCTCTAGAGTATTGTGCTTTACAACTCATTCCTACAATCGGTCCTACAACTGTGTTGAGTCTTCCAACGTAGGCTGGGTGTGTCCGACTCATATCCAAATATTTGGAAGCTGGTCGTGACATATTTTTAGTGGTGGCCCATGCAGGTCCATCCTAATGTCACCTAGGCTATAGAGTACTTTTGGAGGACCTGTTGGACTAAGAAAAACTCACCACAACATAGGATTACAGGAAAATGGTTATGGTTATTACTAAGTCTGGTTATACATATTATTTACTAGGTTTGCTTATTATCTATAGTTAGGCCATTTTAACAGTTTTCTATTTTTCAGATGGTTCAGACATGCAACATAGGAACTATCAATTCACCTGTACTTGGCGCTTTCGAGTTTCCACCACCTCTTGTCGCCTCTACTATCACTATTGGTAGTACCCAGTTAATGGCGATGCTTCAAGAGTTCCTTGATGCCCAAAGGGAGCAAGTAAGACTTTTTTAAGCCAGACTTATGGATGCACTCTTCGAGCCATGAAGGACTTCTGATTTCCAGACTCTAGGATCTTTGGACTTTCTCGACGTCGAGCACATTTCTTGCACTAAGAAGCAAATCGAGAACCTGGGGCCACCTCTTCTGAAGATCATCCAAGTCTCTAAGGACCTGACTCCTCTGAAGATTAGAGCCACCAACCAGGAGATCCAGAATGTAGCACGGATGACAGAACAAGATAGGAAGCTAAAGCCCAGGAGAGATATGAAGACTTATGATGAAGATAGCAACTAATCTGGATCCGCAAAGGGTCGCCACACTCAGACAGCACCCTTTCAGCTGCATCATTAGATTTTGACTCAAATGATGACCATTTTTGCTTTCTGCCGCCATCCAGGACATCGCTTAGAGGAGTGCCACAAGAGGCTCGGACTCTGCCTATTCTATGGATCTTCTATCCACTGAACGAAGGATTGTCAGCAGGTCGTAGATTGCAATGGCCAAGGAGCATCAGGATCTCAGCAGCTAGTACTTCAGCCATAGCAAAAGATTCAGACTCAGATCCAGACGACGATCACTTGCAATTTCTTCCTCCGTCCAGGACACCACTACGATGAGTGATGCAAGCGACTTAGGCTATGCTTGTTCTGTGGATCGCCTGCCCATCAAGTCAAGGATTGCCTGGAGGTCACTGATCGCACTGCCTAAGGACGAGCACGAGGAGAACCAAAACTGCAACAAGGGGACCCGCCTCTCCAGATTCAGCAAACGTATGGAGCACTACCGCAAGAACCACCCTACGTCAGGACAGCTGGAAACATTGAAGAGATTCCAATTTCGGAGGGATAGTGAAGACAGATTGAAGATCGAAGGCTTCTCTTGCATGGTTGGAGAAAACTATGGATCGTGATTCGCAATCCAGTCTTCCCTTAGATTCCACTTGCTCCTAGATCATTTTTTAAAACTTCCTTGTTTCCTATTCAAGGATCGTTAGACTTTATTTTCTATTCTGAAACCATGATTGCAATTTTAGATATATTTTGAAAGATTGTTTCCTATTTTAGAATCTTGTTCGTAACTCTGCTCTTATTCGAGATTTTATATTCAATAACTTGTTTCATATTCACTATTCCTGATGTTGTTTCCTAATTCAAGATTCTGTCCTATTCGAAATCTTATTCCCTATTCAGACCCTGTTGCTATTCTATATATTACTTCGGGATTTTATTCCTACTCAAACTTGTTCCCATTCAAAACCTTGTTTGAATCTTGCTTCTATTAGAGACTTCGTTTGCAGACTTTGTCTTCTATTTTAAGATTTTGACTCGTTCCCTATGAGATCTTGTTTCCTATTCGAAACTCCGATTTCTATTCAAGCTTTTGTCTTTCCGATTCAAGACTTGTTTTATGTTCACTATTAGATACCATGTTTTCATATTCACTGTGCATGGCTTTGCCTCCTATTTTGGTTTCTATTTGAGATTGTCTTCCTTAATCAAACTTTGTTGCTATTGGAGAAGTTATTCCTATTCATGATTTTATTTCTTATTCAAAACCTTGCTTAAGCTTCATCCTATTCAAGACCTTGTTGAGGATTCTTTCGAAGGTTTTGAAGATTTTGTTCCCTATTTGAGATTCGATTGTTTCATATTTATGACCCAATATCTTGGTTCCTATTCACTAATTGATACCTGCTTTCCTTTCACTTTTCAAAACCTTGCTTCCTCGTCGAGATTTTTTGTTCGAGATTTTGTTTCTTATTCACGACTTTGTTGATATTTGAATTTCTGATTTGACTTTGTATCCTATTGGAGATTTATTTTCCATTCGAGATTTTGCTCGAGATTTCGTTATTATTCAAGATTTTGTTGAACCTTGTTTCTGTACGAGATTTTGTTCTTATTTTGAGACTTTGTTTTCTATTCAGTTACTTGCTTCTATGCCACCTTTGAGACTTGGTTACCTATCCGGATTATGTTCTCTATACGGAATTTTGTTACTATTCCAGATTTTATTTGAAATTTCGGTTACTATTCAAAACTTTGTTTCCTGTTCGAGATTTAAAATCTCTTTCTTTGCCCTTTTTAGTACCCACTACTCATTGTTGGATCCTTATTGTTTCTTGGTACCTAGTGAAACTCTTGTTTTCTAAAGGAAAGATAATATTACCTTCTATTGTGACTTGGATTTTTGGAACTCATTTGAATTCTTTGAATTTTTTTTCTTTTTTCTTATTCCTATGGATAAGGTTGAGAGACTATTTGATGACCTACTATGGCGTGGCAGCTACGCGCTGCAGCCATTATCTAGATTACGGAGACTGAAAGTTCACTGCAGCCAGCAGCGCACTGGCAAGGCATGAACTCTAAGTTAAAGTGATTTCAGATATTCATAGGTTTCGGGTATTATTGAGACTTGTCCTAAATCCTTCGTATTTTGATCTCCCTGAGTTGTTCTGCCAATATTGTCTAAGAATGGATAAGTTGATAGAATATTCGGTAATATATCATTATTTGAAACATGGAGCCAAAAAGTTCACTGCAGCCAGGATACACTGGTGGGCATAGATTTTAAGTGAAGTAATTTCAGATATATATATATGCTTTCGGATACCATAGAGATTATATCCAATGTTCATATGATTATTGATTTTTGGGAATCACAAATCCTTGCACGTTCACCTTGATTTGATACTAATATCTCCTCGGTAGTTTCCATACGTCTTTTTAGTCAATCTTTGCAGTTTCTCCTTCTTACATTTTATTGATGAATCATTTGATTTTCTTAATAATTACCGATTACTGTATTTTAATTCCATCCCACCAGATTTTTCTATTAATCATATTTAAATCTTAATCGTGTTTTGTCTAAACTTTGATCATGCCTATCTAATCATGATTTTCCTATTTTGCTCTATTTTCAATTGTGATAAACTTTCAAGTTTGATTGTGCTTAGAAGGTCATGCCCTCATGATTTACTCTTCTAAGGCATAAATAAAACTCCTTCCACCTTGTGCCTGTTTGATTCTCGATTATGGTTAAAACGTGTTATTTCAAGTCCTTGTATATAAATATCGTATATGATCTTAACTAAATTTTGTTTACTTCAGACGACTAAAAATTTTATCGATCGTGGCAGTTATCCATTTATTCGTCATAAAAAGTCATTTCAAATTTTTACGATTTTTGTATCTATTCGTTGAGCGTATTCACACTCGCATCTAACCAATTTTGGATTTCGGGTCATTCATGTTTCATGTCGTACTCTTGAAATTTCGAGGACAAAATTTTCTAGGGGGAGATTTGTAACCCCACTTCCCAGTTTTATAAAATTTTGAATATTCCTAATATATTTTATTGATTTTCCTCATTTATAATTCTATAACATTTATTTTGGGAGGAAGCTTAGTTAATTTCTAACTAATCTAGAGTTTTACTAACTAACCAAGTGGTCCCTAATTTTCCCTAACAACTTCTCTAGCCTCTTTAAACAAACTTTTTGTGTTTTATGCAAATCTTGAATTGTAGAGGGCCTAGGTGCTAATATTTCATTTCATCTCAACTACCTATTTAAACCCACCACTGAGTGGAAAGAGAGCTTATTTTTCTCTCTGGAAATTTTGAGAGCTCATCCCTCTTCTTCTCCAAATTCTACCCCTAAATCGAACCCCAACCCTAACCCTAGCCTTGAAGAAGCCAGCCATGGCTACGGCAGCTCTTCTTGTTCCGTCGGTGACAGCGTAACTCAGGCGGCGCTCACCCGAACTGAGCGGCGTATTACCCTTCTTCGACGAGCAGTGACGCCACTCCCCGGCCTAGGGTTCTCAGCGATGATGGGCTGATCATCCTCTGGGGACGGAGAGTTCCTAGGTGGCTCACGGCGACATCAACGACGACAGGATCAACTCCATCCCCGATAGTCTTCCTGACTCAGGCGAGCTCTCGGCTATGGCAGTTCTTTGAAGGTTCCTGGCGACTTCGCTCAATTACAGTTCCTTCGCCGCAAGTTGGTGAGAATTCATACCTCTGTCAATTGTTCGATCAGATCGGGAATTCTTTATCTACATCAAGGACAACAAATTAGTGGTAAGTTTGATTGATTAGTTCGAATTATTAACTCTTTGGGTCTACACTTTTATCGATCTTGAGTGATCGATTCTTATTTTGTGTTGATTAAATCCCTTGTGGCAGTTCACCGTTCAAGTTGATCGATCGGATCGGGATTCCTGTCTCGACATCGACAGGGATTCGCTGATGGAGACCGACTGTTCAGCATCTTCCTCAACATGAACTCGGCGTCCTTAAACGTTGTTTGTGATTTTCGGTCAAAGTACGAATTCCTGAATTTATACGCAGGAGACACTATCGGATACGATCTATCATCCTACTCTTTCTTAGGTATCATCCTACCATCCCACTCTTTTAATATTGTAGAGTTTTCTGTTATGAGTTTTTTGATTGAATTGGTGTTAGGCAGGATCGGGGGTTAGGCGGGGTGTGTGTGTGTGTTCGTGTCCACTGCTTTGGTTCGTGTCCCTTGTTTGTGTTTATGTCCAACTTTGCTTCATATGGTGTCGGGTACAGTGGACTGGCCAGGATTGAGGATGAAGGGGCCGCGTACAGGGGTCCTTTTGACTTAGAGTCAGCAGTAATAAATTTTATCTTCATTTATTTTGAGTTCGATCTGGTTGTATATTCTTTCATTGATTTTGTATTTTCCTTTCTAAATTTTTGAATTGCAACTGGAGAAGACTTTGAGTTTGAATGTCTTGTTGATAGAATAGAACTGTAGAGTGTAGCTTTTACTTTGCCAAACTTGTGTTCCTATTTATGTATGTTTTGGCTCTGTACATATATGTGGAGGACTAGGGGGAATGCATGTAGCAGTATTTGAGAGAGAGGGGTTGGGCTTGTTTGAGTATTAGCTAAGTTTATGTGAGCGTTATTTTTCAAATGTTAATACCATCATTCATAGGCCAGTTTGCCTTAATGTTGTCCTTGGAGTTTGAGATGTTTTGAGTAAAAGAATAGAGGTTACTAGGCATGTGATTGCTTTTCCTTAATAGTGTGTACTTCTGAAGTTTTGGCTCATATTAGTATCTGTATAGTTATCATTTCTCTATGTGACTTTTGGAGTTAGGGATGTGTTTGAGTGGCCTGTAGAGATGCTGGGTTAAGTTTTAATACTTGTCGGGCTTTGTTGTACAATAATTCAGCTGGGTTTGATTGACTAGGAACCTAACTCCTTGTGAATCATTATCTTGCAATAGGTTCTGTTTGGATTTTTGTGTATAAATTTCTGAGTTGAGATGTGTGTTGGTCTTTGATTTGGTCGATTGTATATAACCAAGTTGATGACCACTAACACTAGGCTGGTGTAAAGAGGAACTGGGCGTAGCAGGCTGAGCTATTATAGAGTGGTTGTTGTGTAACCTATTGGGATGAGTCTGAAATAGGGATGGAGTTGAATTTAATGATTCTTTTAAGGTGCTCATTATTATTTTCGACAAGCATTATATTTTGTTTAACTAATATCGACTTTGATACGTTAGGACAAGTAGCATTTTTCTAAGCATTATTTGGATAATAGAGTTATTTCTAAAATAATGAATCTAGTTCTAATTCGCATTTATAACATATTCTTATTTTGTTAAGTAAACTCTTTTATATCTAGTATTTTAAATAAGTTAACTAGTTATATATATATATATATATATATATATATATATATATATATAATTGGATCTTTGGTATCTGTAGATAAATAGATAGTTAGTTATCAATATCTAGCCAATGATAAATTGTCCCTAACCAACTTGCACCAAACTTCAGGCGAACATAGAGATTCTCCCTACTCTCGATCACCCCGAGCAAGGCAAGTACATTCTATGGTCTTATGCATTTACATTCATATCTTGTACTTCTCTTGATGGCACGATGTGACACGATATCGTGTCTTCTTGTACTTTCATATTCTTGTACTTACTTGTGGGCGGGGAGGAAAAATACACTAGCTATGTGACCAAATCCAAGGATCAAAAATTCAGGTTGATAATTTAGACCTCGCACCGTGCACGCGGGCCCCTAAGCCGTACCCATTTTATGTGCTTATTCCTGTGCTTACCCCAGTCGGTCACATATGCTAGTTGTATTTCAAATATTATGCACATGTCATGTCTTGTACTTTAAGTTCAATATTTACTTATGGTACTTTATTTTCTGTACTTTACATTCATGTACTTTTATGTTCTTTTCCTGTACTTTACATTTCATGTTCTTCTCTACTCATTTCCATATAATGATGTTCTTCTTCATTACCTAGAATTGTACTTTGCTCCGCTCCTGATTGGATATGTTGCAGGTGTACTTGATGATATTGTTCCACCTTATGGACCAGAGCCCGGGATCATAGCTGAGCAGCATGGAGGCATGACTTAGCTAGAGGTTACAGGTTTAGGTTCGTTTAGCTTTACTTCTAGATGTATATTGAGAGTTCATAGTTGTATTTCATTCCTATCACCGGATCTGTCTCTTGTACTTTTATATATAAATTGTATTATGACTTGTGGATTATGGTGATCATTCTGGGACGGTTAGATGCTGTGATTTTTACTTTCATGTTATTCTTGGAGTTTTCCTTAGATGTTTACAGCTTACTGCGTTGAGTCTTCCAACGTAGGTTGGGCGTGTCCGACTCGTATCCGAATATTCGAGAGCAGGCTATGACACAAAGTACATATATATATATATATATATATATATATATATATATATATATATATTTATATATATATATAAATATATATATATATATATATATATATATATATATATATATATATATATATATATATATAGGAAAACATTAGGAAATCAACTAGGAAGCCTAGACAATGATCAACCTACCCAAATATAACCTCAAAATTGAAAACAAGGTTTAAACTAGCCTATGGGGCATTTCATCAAACACTTGGGGGCTCTCCTCGGATTTCTCCATGGATGGCTCAAAATCGCCAAATTAAATGCACAAAAATGAGATCTAGAGCCATGCTCACCTCACCATGGACATCCCTAACCAAAGTGAGTGTTCCTACAAGGTGCCATGCATGAGGAAGGATCTAAAACTATGTGATAAGGTTTTACCTGTTGGGTGGTTGAATCCCCAATAAAATCTCTTGTACAAGGCTATTGTGTCAAGTTAGACACAATTTCCCCTTCCTTAGACACTTCCCCACAAGCTCCTTGGATCCCCAACCTCCTAGACTTGAAGAATGAAGATTTTGGAGGAGTTTGGGAGAATT
>JANAVB010021798.1:2759842-2795131 GCA_029216955.1 Iris pallida
AGAATAAGAAGTGATTGAGGTGGGGAGTACAGGTCTCATGAGTTCGCATCATTCTGCAAAGAACATGGAATTGTCAATGAGACTATGGCTCCGTACTCTCCTCAATCAAACGGAGTAGCAGAGAGGAAGAACAGAACGTTAACAGAAATAATTAACTCAATATTGTTGACTGCGGGTCTTCCTAAGTGCTACTGGGGAGAAGCTGCATTGACGGCCACTTTTATTCTAAATAGAGTGCCTCATGCAACTTCAGACGTTACTCCTCATGAACTCTGGTTCAAGGTCAGACCTAACTTGAATGTCGTTCGAGTGTGGGGGTGTCTGGCATATGTCAAGCTTCCAGATCTGAAGATTCAGAAGCTTGGGACAAGGACTACTAAGACGATCTTCTTGGGATATGCCGAGAAGAGTGATGCTCGGAGATTTCTTGATATTGAGTCAAATCATATCATTGAATCTCGCGACGCAGAATATTTTGAAAACAAATTTGCAAGGCACAAGAATATTGTTTTTGCGGATGTTCCGGAGAATAATGAGGGTGCGCAGGTCTTCAATGAGAATGTGGTCCAAGAAGATGTTGTTGTTGAAACAACGGTTGAACCAGATCTCGCTGAGCCGTCAACGAAGCGAGTGAGGAGGCCGAAGGACTTCGGAAGTGACTTTGACACCTATCATGTGGAAGCAGATCCGCTTACCTATGATGAGGCGATGAAGACTAGAGACGTAGTTTTCTGGAAGGAGGCGATTGACAATGAAATTGATTCCATCACCTCAAATAACACTTGGGTGTTGGTTGATCTTCCTGAAGGAGCGAAACCCATCGGATGCAAATGGATCTTCAAGAAGAAGATGAAAGCAGACGGAACTATTGACAAGTTCAAGGCTAGGTTGGTAGCCAAGAGGTTTTTTCAGAAGCAGGGGATTGACTACTTTGACATGTATGCTCTAGTAGCCCGGATGACTACCATCAGAATGTTGATTGCTCTCGCAACGATACATTAGATGGTGATACATCAGATGGACGCGAAAATGGCTTTCCTAAATGGCGAGCTGACCGAAGAGATTTATATGCAACAGCCAGAGGGATTTGTCGTCAAAGGTCTTGAAGACAAAGTCTGCAAGTTGGTGAAATCTTTGTACGGTCTTAAATAGGCTCCCAAGATGTGGTATGAGAAATTTGACAAAGTTATAAGGTCAAATGGCTACATGGTCAGCGAGACAGACAAGTATTTTTACACGAAGTTCGCTGATGGAAGAGGTGTGATCGTTTGTCTGTACGTGGACGACATGCTTATCCTAGGTACGGATATAGGTTGTGTCACGGAGACAAAGAAATTCATCTCGAGCAAGTTCAGTATGAAGGACTTGGGGGAAGCTGATGTGATCTTAGGGATCAAGATCATCCGGACAGACACTGGACTAGTGCTGTCACAGTCTCATTATATTACGAAAATGATCACTCGTTATGGGTAACGGGATCTTCCAGGGATCGATACGCCATACAGGTGTGATCTGAAGCTGAAGCCTAATTCAGGGGAAAGTGTCAGGCAGCTGGAGTATTCAAGCGTAATCGGGAGTTTGATGTATGCTACTACTGCCACAAGGCCTGACATAGCTTTCGCCGTGGGAATGCTGAGTCGTTTTACGAGCAACCCAGGTGTTGAACACTGGAAAGCTGTGAAACGGGTTATAAGATATCTCAAGAAGACTCAGACATATGTACTGTACTACAGAGGAGATCCGCCGGTAGTGGAAGGATTCAGTGATGCCAACTGGTGCTCAGAGGTAGAGAGCGAGAGGTCCACAGGTGGATTCATTTTCACAATGGGTGGAGCTGCTATATCGTAGAAGTCGAAGAAGCAGACTATGCTCTCGCGGTCATCTATGGAATCTGAGTTCTTTGCACTTGATACCGCAGCCGAGGAAGCAGAATGGCTTCGGGAGCTCATGTATGATCTTTTAGTGGTTGGGGTGCAAATATCGGCAATACCGATATACTGCGACAACCAGGCGACTGCGACGGTGGTGTGACGCCCCAGAACCAGAATACTGGAGAGCGGGGGCGTACATAGCCAGCTACGTATATTGAAATGAAATCCACCTCGCTATACGGTCATGACTGTCTAGATATGGGGGTTTACTACAAGCCAACGGTCTCTTAAGGTCAAGCCTATTATCTCAATCTCAAAAAAATAATATAATTACAAGATGTTAGACCACCAAATATACAATAAAAGGCGTCCCAAATATTACATATTCAGTTGATTATAAAGCGAGTCGTACAAAATGTGAGGACTAGCAAGAGTTTAGTCATATATGATCAACCCTAGGATTTGTTAATCATGTTACAGCCCGTAGGCAGACAGTAAGTAAATATGCATCGAGCTAACAGGTGCTCGTCAGCTAAACGCCTCAAAAAAATAAATTTACAATAGAAAGCGAAACAAAATAGAAAATCCACTCGTAGCCCGGGTTCCTTCTAGTCGCCACCATCGGGCTGGAGGTTCGGTAGATCCTCGGGTGCTGCTCCAAAATCTGGCCACACAAAACCAGCTGGGTCAAACCCCAGAAAGAGCAAGTGCCACAAAGGAGGCCACGAATAAGAACAAAATCCAGCATATCAGAACATAAAAAAATGGAAGAAAGTACTAGTAAATAAGAGTACAACAAACAATAAACGACTAGGGACATGGAACCATTCCGGAAGCCAGGTTACAACCCGTAACCCAAACAAGGACCGGGGTCATAACCCTTCTCCTGAATAGCACCTTGTCTCTACCCATTTATTATTAAAGATAAGTAAACAATCATGTTCAGGAGTACCAGGTACTGGGACTAGACGAGACTTAAACAATGCTGGACACCATCCATTCACAAGCGGCCAAGCAAATACTACGGCTTACTACTTAACTAACTAGGGTTATCACAAGCCTAGTTACTAACAAGATGCAAGTGAGAATTTTCCCAGTCCCAAGCCCTGCAGACTATCTAGTTATCCTTCCGCGGGGTTAAGAGTATGGTTGGGTACATCGCCCAGGAGACGATATACCCTTAGGTGACTTAGAGGTGCAACACATGACAGTGTGCTGGAAATATGCTCTACTCGTCGACAAGCTACAAGTCCATTAAGGCGCCCAGATAACGAGATTGCTTATGACTGGAAATTCTCTATGTTCTAGTTTGATCTAATCATTAGCCTAATCCAATTTAGTACGAGTCCCTGGTCGTGGTACCCAGGGAGTCACGTCCTAGACATGATGCAAGACAAGACAAGTAGATTTGTACAACGCAACAAGAAAGAACACCCACGGTGTCAGGGCAAGTCAAGTACGACCAGTTGTCGAGTCGAGTCAAGTCAAGAGTACGCCGCGACGGCCACTATCAAGATATCAAGTTACAGGGGGGTTAATTACAGGTCGCAGGTTACAAGTTAAAAGCCACAAGTTACAAGTATCCCAACAAGTTACTGCCAAAATCAAAGAATGCTAGCAATAAATTAAAACACAGAAAAATCGTGTAAAGGCGTGCCGGGTCAACCAAGTCGTGCTGTGGATATCAAGATCTCAGAGAGCAAAATCAGCAAGAGAACAAAATCGAGGACCAAGTGGAACACTAAGGGTCAGGAAGGGAAGCCACGGAACAGAGTGTGTCAGGCAAGGGGCTCGGGTAAGCAGTGCCAAAAGACGCGCTCGGGAATGGTCGCAGCGCGTCAAGGGGCGCAGGGAGCCAATAGCGCAGGGGGCCGAGGGCGCAGGGGGCCGAGGGTGCAGGGGACCATGGCGCAGGGGACGATGGCGCAGGAGGCCGAGGGCGCAGGGGCCAATGGCGCAGGGGGCGCTGCCAAGTGCGCAGGGGGCAGAGGGCGCAGGGGCAGCAGCGCGCTAAAGAGCGCGTGCGCTAACGGTTGCCGCAGCCAAGTATGCAGGGGGCAGATGGCGCAGGGGCAGCAGCGCGCTAAAGAGCGCATGCGCCAACGGTTGCCGCAGCCAGCGCCAAATGGCACGGAGCGGGGGCGGCACGATGCAGCCAAGCGCGCGGGGCGCAGGGCGGCGAAGCGCGCGGGCCAGCAGCACGCTAAAGACCGCGCGCGGGGAAGGGGGTCTTCTTCTCCAACAAGTCGAGAACAACCTCCAAGAACACTAAAAAATCCCAATTCGCATAACTTGACCAATTCAAAACCAAATTTGGATTTTCAAAGTTCTAACTTGAGTAAAATTGAATTCTCTTTCACATGGAAGCATCAAAACAAGCAAAAATCTAGGTTTAATAGATCAAAACCAAGAAAATCCAAAAATAGCTAACACTTAGATCTAGAGCAATGGAGACTCCAAATCACAAAATGTCAAGTTCTAATATTGTTCTCCATGGCCTAATCTAGCTAATGGACAAATAAAATATGGTGCTTATTTGTTGGAAAGGTGCACTTGCCTATGGTGTTGGTGGAGAAAGGAGGAAGAAGAAGATGAAGAAATTAATAGAAATTATGGAGGAGAGAGAAAGTTAGGTAGGGATTTAATGAGGGTGGCTTGTGGTGGAATGAGGGTAGAGTATAGGTTAAAGTGTTCCATTGGGTGTAAAATCCAACCAAACCAAACCAAACCGACTAAAACCCAGCCGGGTCGAAACCCAAAATACGAGAAAACTCAAAATTCCACAAGTCGAAAAAATAAAAATACAGGCCAAAATCCGACTATGAGTATAATTACGAAATACGGGAAATGAGGATGACAACTCTACCCACCTTAAAAGAATTCCGTCCTCGGAATTTAATCAAGGAGCTAGAGATTGCCACGGCAAGCTACACTAAGCACCAACAACTACACTAAGCAGTTCAATCATACAATCATACATGCAAGCAAGAGATGGAAAAGCATAAGGCATAAGGAAGACATTATACCTTACGAGTCAAACAGGTAGGGATATCGCGTTCGGATATCATCCTCACGCTCTTACGTTGACTCACCTAGAGAGTGATGACCCCAAGCAACACGGACTAAACTAATAGTCTTGTTCTTGAGTATCTTTTCCCTCCGGTCCAAAATAGACACGGGCTTCTCCTCATACGAAAGGTTGGTACCAACAACCAATTCCGAATGGTCTAAGATATGGCTCGGGTCCGGGATATACCGTCGTAATTGGGACACATGGAATACATCATGCACCTCTCTTAGCGACGGCGGAAGAGCAAGACGATAGGATACATCTCCTACTCGCTCCAGGATATCGAACGGCCCTATATACCTAGGACTAAGCTTTCTCCGTACGCCAAAGCGAATGACGTCGCGGTTAGGCGAGATCCTAAGGAATACATGGTCGCCGATAGCAAACTCTAAGGAACGCCTATGAGCATCGGCCCAATATCGCTGGCAATCTTGGGCAACTTGAAGATGACCCCTGACTTTTCTGACTACTTCAACTGTCTGGGCAATCATTTCTGGACCGAGCATCTGCCTCTCTCCGATATCGTCCCATGCTAGCGGGGACCTGCACTTCCTGTCATACAGTGCCTCGAATGGTGCCATCTGGATGCTGGCCTGGAAACTATTATTGTACGAGAACTCCACCAGGTGCAGGTAATCCTCCCATGAACCACCGAAGTCAAGGGTACAATATCTCAACATGTCTTCAAGGTTCTGGATTGTGCGCTCTGACTGACCATCTGTCTGCGGATGATAGCTGAGCTAAACTGAAGGTGAGTTCCCAAACTCTCTTGCAGGCTATGCCAAAAGTGTGATGTAAACCTTGAATCCATGTCCGAGTTGATACTGACAGGCACCCCATGAAGCCTGACAATCTACCTGAGGTACATCTCTGCCAGCTGAGCCGTCGACTGACCCACTCTGAACGGAAGAAAGTGAGCCACCTTCGTGAGTCGGTCAACTATAACTATCATATCCTATATTTTTAAAAAAAATATGTATACGACCTATTCGGTATTTAAGGTGATTTTAAAATTTTGAATTTATTTTTAATTCTTGGATCTTGATTTGGTCAGGTTATCGAATCTTGATTTAAATTTTATTTTAATTCTTGGATCGTCATTATAGGATTTTCCCTATTATTATTGTTAACACCATTATTATTATTATTAAATTACCTAGCTACCTCTCCCAAAATATCTAAACCTACCCTCTCTTTCCACTCTCTCAGCAGCCTCACTCTCTCTTTCTCTCTCCTCTCCCTTGCTGGAGAAGCCAGCCCCCTTCCCTTTCTTCTCCGAGCTCTCCGTCAGCCACCACCGCCATGGCGACCACCATCACCACCGGCGTCGCCCCCGCCTCCTTCGACGGCTGCCATCATCGCCACCACCACTTCCAGCACCGCCACAACCATCATCATCGTAGTCTCCATCATCTCCACCGCCTCCATGGCCGCGACCGTCACCCGCCACCACCCTCCAGCGCGGCCCCCTCCTCTGCGACCACCGCTGCCACCATCATCGTCATCTTCAGCGCCACCACCACTTTCCCTCTCTTTCCTTCTCCTCCGCCTAGCCGAGCCCCCATGGCCGCCACCGACGCCGCCGTCGCCATGACCGAGCTCCACCGCCCTCGTCTCTCTTTCTCTGTCTTCTCCTCTGCAGCTGGAAGCCCCCGACCCGACTTGGCTGAGCTCCACGACGGCCTCCGTCTCCTCCGCCCTTCTTCTCTGGCCAGCAGCGCCGTCCCGACTTGGCTCCTGCTGCTGACCACCCTCCCCCGCTGGTGGTCCGACCCGACCCGACTTGGCCGAGTCCCCCTCTGGTGAGCTCTGCCACCCTCCTCTCTTCCCTCCTCGGGCTGTGAGCTCCTCGGGGAGCCAGCCCCTCGATCGGCGTGTCTCGGGCAGCGTGCTGCCTCGAGCAGTGCGCTGCCTCGTGCAGCGTGTTCCTTGGACAGCGTACCCTCGGTGGGTATGTACCCCTCATTTTCGTGCTACCTCGGGACACGTGTCTCGAGCTTCGTGTACACCTCGAGCAACGGGATGCTTTGGGCCCCGCGTTGTTTGGGTTGTATACCAACTCAATTTGCGTGCCTCGGTGTGTGAGCTGTTTCGATTTTTGTGCACCCCGATCCACGTGCTGCCTTGGGCAGCGGGATGCCTCGAGCCCCGCGCTGTCTCGGGCACCGTGCTACCTCGGATTGTGTGTTGTCTCGATCCTTGTGTCGGCCTTTATGCCCCTTTCGGTTTTCGTGCCGCTTCGATTCGCGTACCCGTATCGGTTTGTGTGTCGCCTCGGTTGCGTGCTACTTTGATCTTCGTATTGCATTGATTTGCGTACGTGCATCGATTTGCATCCCGCATCGGTATATGTGCCACCTTGGACTTTGTGCCATCCCGGTTTGCGTGTACGTACGGATTTACGTACCGCCTTGGTTTGTGTATCACTTTGGACTCTACACCGCATCGATGTACGTGCATACGTCGACTTGTATGCCGCATTGATTTGCGTGCTTCCTTGAATCTTGCTCCATCTCGATTCGCGTGCATGCCTCGATTTCCATGTCACGTTGATTCGTGTGTCATTCCGATATTCGTAATTTCCTCGATCTACGTGTGCGTCTCGATTTACGTACACGTTATCTTCTGTTCATCTCGATATTTGTGTTCTCTCGATTCTCGTGCACGTCTCGTTATACGTACACGTCTCGGGTTACGTGCCCGTATCGATCCGCGTACCCCAGTTTCTGTGCCCGATCTCTGCACTGCTTACGGGACCCACACGGTATAGCCTTCTACCATCCCTTGTGATTATTCTATTATTTTATTATTTGATGCTGATGACTATTTATTGTGTGTTCTGAGGATCTCGATTGGCGTGCTAGCTTGGATCCAGATCGCCGAAGACTGGCTTACCTAGCCGAGCCCCCAGGCAAGTATCCCTTGCTCATCGACGGCTCTTGCCCTCTCTTCTGGATTTTATTGCATTTAATTAATTTGTACTTGTAAATTGTATAATCATGATTAGTGTAGCCTAGTAGTAGAACTGCCATGATGATAACTTATGATAGCTTGGTTCGATACCGGGATAGACCGTATCGAACAAACTCAGATGGGTCATCCACACCTCCGAGGACACGAGCACGACTCACGAGTATGGATTGTCCCTATATGCCCCGTGTCCGACTCGCGGTCGGGTGACGGCTTGGCTAACTGTTTTTATGACTCTGCTTGTGGCTTGGATTGAGACTGCGGGTCTTGGTGCGCCCTGCATGGCGATTCTTGTTGCATGTATTGGTTTGGCGCCCAGTATGCATCGTAGTGCTGCTGGAGGCCGAGACATAGTGTTTTCGGCTATGGTTTGGTTTCCAGTACGCATGGTAGCGCTGCTGGAAGCTGAGACTTAGAGTTCTCAGCTTGCAAGTCTGCGGCGGGCTGTGCCGAGTGGATTTAGCTCCAATTCGTAGGGTGCTCCCATCTAGATTACAAAAGAGACTCGGCCGGATTTTTCCAAAATTTCCGATTGGGAATTTGGTTCGAAGGATTGGGCAGAACCATTCCCTTGGTTTGCGGGACTGAATTCATGTATGTTCTTCTTGGTATAGCATCCCTGATCTCATTGCCTGCTAGGTAGACTTCCGACTAGATTAGTCGCCTAGCGTCTTGACATGTCTTGTCCGCCGGATTGTGTAAGGAGAGCGGTTCTACTCGGGTGAAGGTCTGCAACCCTGGTCCTTGTTTGGTTTAAGGGTTGTGGATCTGATCCAAAGTGGTTCACGTTATCCTTGCCTTTTCGACGGTATCACCCATTGGACTCTTGACCTGTGACCCTTCTTTTTAGATGGTGTTCTAGTTTAGTTTGTTATCCCATTGTCTGTCATGTCCGCCGGATTGTGTAAGGAGAGCGGTTCTACTCGGGTGAAGGTCTGCAACCCTGGTCCTTGTTTGGTTTAAGGGTTGTGGATATGATCCAGAGTGGTTCACACAATCCTTGCCATCTTCCGACGGCGTTGATTAGTGTTGACCCATGTGTTGGGATTATGATCTTATTCGAGGATTGACTATGAGGAGATATGATATTGAGATAGTGATAATGGTAGACTAAGTGGATTCTTAGATAGTGTTGCTAATTCTTTGGTGATGTTCTAATTTGATCAGATATATCTTTGGGGACTTTTGGATTTTGATATTGGTGCGAGTGTCTCGCAGAACGAATAGAATTTCGAGGGTATTATTATATGATTTTTACTCGACTTCCTAAACGCCCAAAACTGGGTACCTTTGTGTATTCCGGTTGTTGGAGAACCTGGTTTGTTTGCTATATCTTGGTGGTGGTGAGACTTATTTGCTGATAGCTTGTGATCATCGATTCAGAGGATTTTTGTGAGTCAGAGGGTCTAGCATTGTTATGGTGATGAGCTTGGTATTGGGTGGTTGCCTTTATTGACGTGATATTCACTCCATCATGGAGGGGTGACACTTGATAGATTGATTTGGTGGATAGACCGACTTGATGATTGGAGCTGTAGGCTCCCATATAAGTTTGAGATGATATTGTGGTAGAGGTTCTGATCTTGTACTTGACCTGATATCCATGCCACGATGTGGGCAGATGATTTCATGTGACTGATAGATTTGTCCTTGTTCTTGACATGACTACCTGTATCCGTACTATAAGTCCAGTTACCCTTTGAGGTACTGGCCCTGACCTTGCACTGTGGTGCCCTTGTCTACTGGCACTTTGAGGTGCTACCTCCATGATTATATGGCATTGCGAGGCCATTTTGACATTCTAGCTATATTATATGATTACCTGCACGGGTACCTTGGTAGTTGGCCTATAGTCTTAGCGTGGTTAGGATTGCTTGCTTGTGTGTTGCATAACACTAAGGATGGATCACAACTGGGACTATAGGTGCCGAGGTTGATTCTTACTTAGCGTTCTCGTACTGAGGTACGACATCTAGGAGGATGATCATGTGACCACGGCATGTGATTCCGGATAAATGTATGGTTAATCTAGGCAACTTAAACTGATAGAAGCATTGGAGGGGAACGGAATCCCGAGATCGTACATTACCAGCCTTATCCCAGACATTAGTCATAACCTGCAGGCTGGCCGCCACGGATATTGTTACCATTCGTACTAGTGGATGGCAATATCCGGCTACTTATGTACTATACATTATATACATGGCATGCTCGGCACGGTAGCCTTACGAGGGACCGGTGGTGACATGCAAGCCCGGTGGCCTTACGAGGGATCGGTGCTCTTCTTACATGCTATACTTGGCCTCGCTAGCCCTGCTGGGACGGCACGATCTGAGGATTCCCATACTTGCATTGTTGGGGTAACCCAACCTCCACATAGAGAGCCGTAGGCATTTTGAGTGGTCGCTTATTCTTCTAAATTGTATGGCTTGTTGCTTGCTAAGCTGGCTGGCACGTAACGCTGTCCCGACGCGGTAATTCATTCCCTTGTTCTTGTTTGATGTAGGGATGGATTACTGTTCCGATGACAGACTACGAGTTCCAGTTGGCGATGCAAGTATTAGTGGATGTTAGGATGATTATGATGATTGTTGGTTACTTACGTACTATTTGTTGGATTGTTGCCTTATATTCTGTAATCGTGCGTTGGTACCGCACGATCCTTTACCCTCATTACTGCTGTTTATACATGTTATTCCTGTCATATATTATATCATGTTGGTTTTCTTCGCCCGTCCTTGAGCTTTCCTTTCTGGTACTTGCTACGGTTGGCCTGACCAACCCTGGATTATTCCCAGATTGCCTGTGACCGACCCTGTGGATCTTCCAGACTCGACTTGGAGGATGTGCTTCAGTTCCCGACTATGCTAGGAACTGTGGGAAGGTATACTAGTCTACATTATTATTCTGTACTGTAGATTACTGATTTTCATATGAGTATTCCCTGCTTTCCATATGATTATCTCTCTTGATATTGTTTCATTGTGATTTGCCTGTAGACATGAGATCGGATTTAGGCCATAGATTGATTGCATGCTAGGATACCCAGCAAGACTTGACAGCCGTCATCGCCGTATAGCGTATTCGTACCTTATACGGTGTAGCTGGCCTTCGTCCGTCCCCGTATTTCGGTACTGGAGTGTGACAAGGTTTTACTGGTGGCCCATACAGGTCTCGTTTTGAGATATTGTTGGGTATCACATGATTGTTGATCTCATTCCACTATTCCTTTGGATTCTAACTTGCTACACTTGCCCTTCGCTCCCTTGAACTTGTGAATTGGTCCTCGTCTCTACCTGGACCTATTTTGCTTTGTCCTGTCTTATTTGTTGTTATCTACCCCTGATCCTTGTTTGATAGATATGATCCTATAGTTGGTCATGTCGATCATTTTATCCGATGAGATGTCATCTTATCTCCATCATTGGGTTACTTGATTATATATCTTGGGTTCTATACTCTCTACCGGTGTTTCACCTTAGTTGATTTCTTGTTATTTCTTTCGTGCGTTGACTCCGTGTTGACTTAGTATCATTATCTCCCTCTTCGAGCGTTGGCTGGATTGCTGCAGAATGAAGATTTCATCAGGACTCTGAGATTGGATATTTTAACATTTGTTGAGTATCCGAGGGATATTCTTGTATCGATTCGGCTTCCTTGATTTCGGACAGTTCTGCACTCATGATTATCTGTTTCAGATATTATTTTTATAAATATACTTGCTATATATTATATTTTGATATGGATCCTACGGATATGGAGTATTTTCCTAGAAAAGCTATCTTATGGTTATTATTGAATATATTTTTGAATGTGTGTTACTATTCACCTGGATTTTGGATTTTGATGGTTTTCTAGGACTCGCTATATTGTTAGAGATTTTGTGATTTTAGTGATTCGGATATTGGGTTATGGATTTGATTCGTTTTGGGTATTTGTCAAGAGTACCGGGTGACCCTAGTATACCTTGACGGCGTGGTAACAAAAGTTGCAGCCGCTCGATTATAGTGTCATGGTGAATCTTTTGCAGCCATTTCGGATGGCGTGGCAAAGAATGACCATGTCACACATTTTTCGGATCTTAGGAAACTACGGTCATCGGTTCGAGACAGATATCCTGTATTTTATGATTTTATGCGGATTTATTATTTTTCTTTATGCAGTTGGGATTTTACGTTTTCTGACATTGTTTTCGACATTCTATACTTGTTTTGATTTATGTGGTCATTTCGTATATGCGAGACTTTGAATTTCGAGATTTCTTGGTATTTTGGATTTACCCTGAGAGTTGACTTGTGTAGCTAGATATTGTTTTTCTTGATGTTTTCATATTGAGATTTTGTTAATTTCTTGATTTTATTACTTGATTTCTGTAAGGTGGGTAGAGTTTTCATGGCAGATATATATGTACTAGTTTTGAAAACCCTATTTTTATAATTTTGGAATTTCGAGGACGAAATTTTTGTAAGGTGGGTAGGATGTCATATCCTATATTTTTAAAAAAAATATGTATACGACCTATTCGGTATTTAAGGTGATTTTAAAATTTTGAATTTATTTTTAATTCTTGGATCTTGATTTGGTCAGGTTATCGAATCTTGATTTAAATTTTATTTTAATTCTTGGATCGTCATTATAGGATTTTCCCTATTATTATTGTTATCACCATTATTATTATTATAAAATTACCTAGCTACCCCTTCCAAAATATCTAAACCTACCCTCTCTCTCCACTCTCTCAGCAGCCTCACTCTCTCTTTCTCTCTCCTCTCCCTTGCTGGAGAAGCCAGCCCCCTTCCCTTTCTTCCCCGAGCTCTCCGTCAGCCACCACCGCCATGGCGACCACCCTCACCACCGGCGTCGCCCCCGCCTCCTTCGACGGCTGCCATCATCGCCACCACCACTTCCAGCGCCGCCACAACCATCATCATCGTAGTCTCCATCATCTCCACCGCCTCCATGGCCGCGACCGCCACCCGCCACCACCCTCCAGCGCGGCCCCCTCCTCTTCGACCACCGCTGCCACCATCATCGTCATCTTCAGCGCCACCACCACTTTCCCCCTCTTCCCTTCTCCTCCGCCTGGCCGAGCCCCCATGGCCGCCACCGGTGCCGCCGTCGCCATGACCGAGCTCCACCGCCCTCGTCTCTGCTTCTCTGTCTTCTCCTCTGCAGCTGGAAGCCCCCGACCCGACTTGGCCGAGCTCCACGACGGCCTCCGTCTCCCCCGCCCTTCTTCTCTGGCTAGCAGCATCGCCCCGACTTGGCTCCTGCTGCTGACCACCCTCCCCCGCTGGTGGTCCGACCCGACCCGACTTGGCCGAGTCCCCCTCTGGTGAGCTCTGCCACCCTCCTCTCTCCCCTCCTCGGGCTGTGAGCTCCTCGGGGAGCGAGCCCCTCGATCGGCGTGTCTCGGGCAGCGTGCTGTCTCGAGCAGTGTGCTGCCTCGTGCAGCGTGTTCCTTGGGCAGCGCACCCTCGGTGGGTCCGTACCCCTCATTTTCGTGCTACCTCGGGACACGTGTCTCGAGCTTCGTGTACACCTCGAGCAACGGGACGCTTTGGGCCCCGCGTTGTTTGGGTTGCGTGCCAACTCGATTCGCGTGCCTCGGTGTATGAGCTGTTTCAATTTTTGTGCACCCCGATCCACGTGCTGCCTTGGGCAGCGGGATGCCTCGAGCCCCGCGCTGTCTCGGGCACCGTGCTACCTCGGATTGTGTGTTGTCTCGATCCTTGTGTCTCGGCCTTTGTGCCCCTCTCGGTTTTTGTGCCACTTCGATTCGCGTACCCGTATCGGTTTGTGTGTTGCCTCGGTTGCGTGCTACTTTGATCTTCGTATTGCATTGATTTGCGTGCGTGTATCGATTTGCGTCCCGCATCGGTATGTGTGCCACCTTGGACTTTATGCCATCCCGGTTTGCGTGCACGTACGGATTTACGTACCGTCTTGGTTTGTGTATCACTTTGGACTCCGCACCGCATCGATGTGCGTGCATACGTCAACTTGTATGCCGCATTGATTTGCGTGCTTCCTTGAATCTCGCTCCGTCTCGATTCGCGTGTACGCCTCGATTTCCATGTCACGTTGATTCGTGTGCCATTTCGATATTCGTGATTTCCTCGATCTACGTGCGCATCTCGATTTACGTGCACATTATCTCCTGTTCATCTCGATATTCGTGTCCTCTCGATTCTCGTGTACGTCTCGGGTTGCGTGCCCATATCGATCCGCGTACCCCGGTTTCCGTGCCCGATCTCTGTACTGCTTGCGGGACCCACACGGTATAGCCTTCTGCCATCCCTTGTGATTATTCTATTATTTTATTATTTGGTACTGATGACTATTTATTGTGTGTTCTAAGGATCTCGATTGGCGTGCTACCTTGGATCCAGATCGCCGAAGACTGGCTTACCTAGCCGAGCCCCCTAGGCAAGTATCCCTTGCTCATCGACGGCTCTTGCCCTCTCTTCTGGATTTTATTGCATTTAATTAATTTGTACTTGTAAATTGTATAATCATGATTAGTGTAGCCTAGTAGTAGAACTGCCATGATGATAACTTAGGATAGCTTGGTTCGATACCGGGATAGACCGTATCGAACAAACTCGGATGGGTCATCCACACCTCCGAGGACACGAGCACGATTCACGAGTATGGATTGTCCCCATATGCCCCGTGTCCGACTCGCGGTCGGGTGACGGCTTGGCTAACTGTTTTTATGACTCTGCTTGTGGCTTGGATTGAGACTGCGGGTCTTGGTGCGCCCTGCGTGGCGATTCTTGTTGCATGTATTGGCTTGGCGCCCAGTACGCATCGTAGTGCTGTTGGAGGCCGAGACTTAGTGTTCTCGGCTATGGTTTGGTTTCCAGTACGCATGGTAGCACTGCTGGAAGCTGAGACTTAGAGTTCTCAGCCTGCGAGTCTGCGACGGGTTGCGCCGAGTGGATTTAGCCCCAATTCGTAGGGTGCTCCCATCCAGATTACAAAGGAGACTCCGCCGGATTTTTCCAGAATTCCCGATTGGGAATTTGGTTCGAAGGATTGGGCAGAACCATTCCCTTGGTTTGCGGGACTGAATTCATGCATATTTTTCTTGGTATAGCATCCCTGATCTCATTGCCTGCTAGGTAGACTCCCGACTAGATTAGTCGCCTAGCGTCTTGACATGTCTTGTCCGCCGGATTGTGTAAGGAGAGCGGTTCTACTCGGATGAAGGTCTGCAACCCTGGTCCTTGTTTGGTTTAAGGGTTGTGGATCTGATCCAGAGTGGTTCACGCTATCCTTGCCTTTTCGACGGTATCATCCATTGGACTCTTGACCTGTGACCCTTCTTTTTAGATGGTGTTCTAGTTTAGTTTGTTATCCCATTGTCTCTCCTGTCCGTCGGATTGTGTAAGGAGAGCGGTTCTACTCGAGTGAAGGTCTGCAACCCTGGTCCTTGTTTGGTTTAAGGGTTGTGGATCTGATCCAGAGTGGTTCACACAATCCTTGCCATCTTCCGACGGCGTTGATTAGTGTTGACCCATGTGTTGGGATTATGATCTTATTCGAGGATTGACTATGAGGAGATATGATATTGAGATAGTGATAATGGTAGACTAAGTGGATTCTTAGATAGTGTTGCTAATTCTTTGGTGATGTTCTAATTTGATCAGATATGTCTTTGGGGACATTTGGATTTTGATATTGGTGCGAGTGTCTCGCGGAACGAATAGAATATCGAGGGTATTATTATATGATTTTTACTCGACTTCCCAAACGCCCAAAACTGGGTACCTTTGTGTATTTCGGTTGTTGGGGAACCTGGTTTGTTTGCTGTATCTTGGTGGTGGTGAGACTTATTTGCTGATAGCTTATGATCATCGATTCAGAGGAATTTTGTGAGTCAAAGGGTCTAGCATTATTATGGTGATGAGCTTGGTATTGGGTGGTTGCCTTTATTGACGTGATATTCACTCCATCATGGAGGGGTGACACTTGATAGATTGATTTGGTGGATAGACCGACTTGATGATTGGAGCTGTAAGCTCCCATATAAGTTTGAGATGATATTGTGGTAGAGGTTCTGATCTTGTACTTGACCTGATATCCATGCCACGATGTGGGCAGATGATTTCATGTGACTGATAGATTTGTCCTTGTTCTTGACATGACTACCTGTATCCGTACTATAAGTCCAGTTACCCTTTGAGGTACTGGCCCTGACCTTGCACTGCGGTGCCCTTGTCTACTGGCACTTTGAGGTGCTACCTCCATGATTATATGGCATTGCGAGGCCATCTTGACATTCTAGCTATATTATATGATTACCTGCACGGGTACCTTGGTAGTTGGCCTATAGTCTTAGCGTGGTTAGGATTGCTTGCTTGTGTGTTGCATAACACTAAGGATGGATCACAACTGGGACTATAGGTGCCGAGGTTGATTCTTACTTAGCGTTCTCGTACTGAGGTATGACATCTAGGAGGATGATCATGTGACCACGGCATGTGATTCCGGATAAATGTATGGTTAATCTAGGCAACTTAAACTGATAGAAGCATTGGGGGGGAACGGAATCCCGAGATCGTGCATTACCAACCTTATCCCAGACATTAGTCATGACCTGCAGGCTGGCCGCCACGGATATTGTTACCATTCGTATTAGTGGATGGCAATATCCGGCTACTTATGTACTATACATTATATACATGGCATGCTCGGCACGGTAGCCTTACGAGGGACCGGTGGTGACATGCAAGCCCGGTGGCCTTACGAGGGATCGGTGCTCTTCTTACATGCTATACTTGGCCTCGCTAGCCCTGCTGGGACGGCACGATCTGAGGATTCCCATACTTGCATTGTTGGGGTAACCCAACCTCCACATAGAGAGCCGTAGGCATTTTGAGTGGCCGCTTATTCTCCTAAATTGTATGGCTTGTTGCTTGCTAAGCTGGCTGGCACGTAACGCTGTCCCGGCACGGTAATTTATTCCCTTGTTCTTGTTTGATGTAGGGATGGGTTACTGTTCCGATGACAGACTACGAGTTCCAGTTGGCGATGCAAGTATTAGTGGATGTTAGGATGATTGTGATGATTGTTGGTTACTTACGTACTATTTGTTGGATTGCTGCCTTATATTCTGTAATCGTGCGTTGGTACCGCACGATCCTTTACCCTCATTACTGCTGTTTATACATGTTATTCCTGTCATATATTATATCCTGTTGGTTTTCTTCGCCCGTCCTTGAGCTTTCCTTTCTGGTACTTGCTACGGTTAGCCTGACCAACCCTGGATTGTTCCCAGATTGCCTGTGACCGACCCTGTGGATCTTCCAGACTCGACTTGGAGGATGTGCTTCAGTTCCCGACTATGCTAGGAACTGTGGGAAGGTATACTAGTCTACATTATTATTCTGTACTGTAGATTACTGATTTTCATATGAGTATTCCCTGCTTTCCATATGATTATCTCTCTTGATATTGTTTCATTGTGATTTGCCTGTGGACATGAGATCGGATTTAGGCCATAGATTAATTGCATGCTAGGATACCCAGCAAGACTTGACAGCCGTTATCGCCGTATAGCGTATTCTACCTTATACGGTGTAGCTGGCCTTCGTCCGTCCCCGTATTTCGGTACTGGGGCGTGACAATAACCCAAATAGCATCTCGACCAGCTGGGGATCTAGGCAATTCAGTCACAAAATCCATGGTCACATGCTCCCACTTCCATTCTGGAATCGACAAGGGCTGAAGAAGTCCAGCGGGCCTCTAATGTTCAGCTTTAACCTGCTGGCAAACCAAACACCGAGAGACAAATCGGGCTATCTCCCTCTTCATTCCATTCCACCAGAAATGCTGATGAATATCACGGTACATCTTCATGCCACCGGGATGAATAGAATATTGTGAACTGTGAGCTTCTGCCATGACCTCCTGCCTGATATCTCCACTGGGTACACAAAGACGAGTACCGTGTCGAAGTGAACCATCTTCATGAATGCACAACTCTGGTCTTCTTCCTGCCTCACACTCTGCTCTGAGCCGCTGAATCTTGGAATCTGTAGACTACGCCACCCGGATCCTCTCAACTAGGCTGGACTGAACCTGTAGACTGGCCATCAACGCCACGTTGGTAGGAAGAACCACTTCAATTCCCATCTTCTGAAGATCTGCCAATAACTCTGGTTGCACCGTTAGGAAATAAACTCCGGCTCTCCTGCTCAACGCATCCGCCACAACGTTAGCCTTCCCTGGGTGATACTGCAAATCTATATCATAGTCCACCAGTAGCTCGAACCATCTCCTCTGCCGTATGTTAAGGTCCTTCTGGGTGAAAACATACTTCAGGCTCTTGTGATCCGTAAATATCTCCACTCTATCTCCGTACAAGTAGTACCGCCAAAGCTTAAGTGAAACACTACTGCTGCCAGTTCCAAGTCGTAGGTCGGGTAATTCTTCTCATGATCACGAAGTTGACGTGATGCATAAGATATTACCTTCCCATGCTGCATCAAGACACACCCCAATCCTCTGCCTGAAGCATCGCAATAAACTGTGAATCCTTCGGTCCCATCTGGAAGTGTGAGAATGGGAGCCGTTATCAAACCTTGCTTTAACTTCTCAAATGATTCCTGGCACTCCATTGTCCAAGCGAACTACACATCCTTGCGGGTCAACTGGGTCATCGGTGCCGAAATCCTTGTAAAATCTGAAACGAATCGCCGGTAGTAGCCGGCTAATCCAAGGAAGCTGCGAACCTCTGCCACTGAACTAGGTACTGGCCATGACTCGATAGCCACAATCTTCTGGGGATCCACTTCCACTCCTCCTTGGGTAATGATGTGACCCAAGTACGAAATGCGATCGAGCCAGAACTCGCATTTACTAAACTTGGCGTACAACTGATGCTCTCTAAGCGTCTGAAGGACAATCCTGAGATGCTGCTCATGCTCTGCTTCGCTCTTGCTGTAGACCAGGATATCATCTAGGAACACGATCACGAAATGATCCAAGTAAGGCATGAAAATGCGATTCATGAGGTCGATGAATACGGCTGGCGCATTGTGTCACGACCCGCACCCACTGTGAGGGTACGAGCACGTAACAACGCCCAGCCTACGCCGCAGTGTCGGCGGTAGAACGCTGTTCTAAGTCTCTAACTAACCATCAACTCATGCAGTATATAATGTACTCATCATGATCAACTCCGAACGGAGGACAAGTATAAGATATGGTGTAACTCAATCACAGTCTAGGCACGATAAGATAACACTGAAATAAACTAAGAATTTAAGGCAACAAAACTACTAATAAAATACAACAGACTTAACAATCTCAAATACATCTCAAGTCTCAATTCTCTATATACAACTCCAGTTCTAAACAGGAAAAAAAACTAAAACCAAATAGACTAGCTAACTCCCGATCACTCCTAAGTGTCGGGGCCAAAGGTAGCTAAACCATCTCCTCAGTAATATGTAGGGCATGAGTCCTCAGGGCAGTCATCTGTAAAATTTTCAACAGGTCCAGTCAGGACAGGAACGCGTACAACTCATCAAAAAAAACCCAAGTAAAAGACAGGAAACTATAAAGCAGTTATAAACAGTTTTATTGATGAATATGGCAGTTTATATACAGGTGATGGTATAGAGAAACAGTAAGATACAAGGAAAGTAAAGTAACTAAACAAGAGAAGAATGATGGCAATGACGACTGTAAATAAATCTAGCTGAACTAAAGTAATCATAATGAGTCCAGGCAGTAAATGTAAAACAAGTGTAAACTGCTATAAATCCAGTACGGGATGAATCTAATACAAGATGAATCCAGTACCAGATGATTCTAGGTAGTGATCAAGAATCCAGGTGAGTCCAGCTAATCTAATAGTGTGTTTTAAAATACCGAGATCGACATGTAGACGGCTGTGGGTAATCAGGCACACCTCTCACTGATCAGGCGAGAGATGGCTATGCTTCCAGTAGATTCCAGTAGGAAGATTCCAGATTTGGGGTATATCTACATGTCTTACTCAATATTTCTCCGCCCCGTAAACAAGTGAATCCAGAATTCGACACGAGAATCGAGATGAGTCCAGCCAAAATATAATGATTCCAGAAATAGATTCCAGAATGATTCCAGTGATTCCAGTAATAGAGGCCAGATAATATGGTGAGTGTGTCGCATACATGAATCCAGAATATCCATACGTGTGGTATCAGAGAATCACATAAAACTAAATAGAACTGAAATACAGTAACTGGCAAATAAATGAGAGAACTATCAGAGAATGTACTCGCCTGATACTCTGAAAAGAGTAGTGTAATATCAGATGTCTGCACCGGAGTCACAATGTCCTAAATAGAACAGTACAGGTTATAATGTGTTTAAAATAAGACAATGATGGTTATGATGCAATCTACATGATTTCTAGGCCAATCTAGGTCAAAGTCAACTCTAGGTCAACATGATCAACTGTCTAGGTCAAACTAGGCCCAAGTCAAACTTGGTCAGCTCTGAGTCGACCCAAATCAACTACAATAGTCAAACCAGGTCAAGTGTTGACTCACAGTTGACTTTTGGTCAACTGGTCAACTCTGGTCAAAACCTACTCCAATTTAGGTCAGATGTTAACTCAAAGTTGACTTCTAGTCAAAATAGTCAACCTTGGTCAACCATGGTCAAATCTAAGCCTAGTCATCCTATATCAACCATTACCTACTTAGATACCCTAATCTAGGTATTCACATACACAACATTACCTTATTCATATATATACCTATATATGTAAGATATATCAATCCTTCCTGGGTAAACTTTTACCCTAGACTAAAAGGTAATCTCCATACTAGACAGAAGGTAAAACTCATACCTAAATCACCTAGAAGTAATTTCCTCCAAATCCTACTTGATAGGTTTTAAGCTATACCTTAGCTAGATCACCCCACTCTACTTAGATAGGTAAAAACCTTCACTATTTAATTAGGTAAACTTTACCTAGAACCTATAGGACTCTTCTAATCCCACACTCCTTCTCAAACCCAAACAAATGGCCTAATACTCAATTGTCCAAGCTCTCACTCACTCACACCCTATACCAACATACTTAGAATGGCCAAGACACAAACAAAACCTATTTGACACAACACTAACACACTCTTAGCTCACTAGGACATAACCCACCTCATAACCCCTAACACATGCTAACACAAAATACTATACACTAACATCCACATTAGGATACTAGGAAGTCCTATATCTAATACTGCAAGGCAAATGGCCAAAATGGCCAAGTGCCACACTGTAATGCTCTGCTACTGCCTCTGCTGCCTACTGCAGTTGCATCTCAGGCCTTGCCAAGGCTACAACTGCCATGAAATGATGCTGCAAGGCCACTGCTACCCTCTTCTATTCCCAGGTTCTGGATACACAAGACACCCTCTTATATCAACATATATATCACATAACACACACATACTTGCTGTCCAAGGCTCTTATCTACTGTCTACCACAATCCATTCTACTGCTAACAAGTCCCTGTCACCCTTCCTCTTCCTGGAACTCAAATCAGAACTTCATAGACACTCTAAAACTAAGACACTCACTATGCATTCTCCAAATCAGTCCCATGCCACTTGTATACACCCACATAACACAGGTTTAACCACTAGCAATTTATCAATAGTTAGCAATTCAAAACCCCCAAACCCAATACCAAGTTCAAAATAGACTGTGCAATAACAGAACAAGGTGTGACAGATGTGTGTAATCTGGAAAACCAAGTGTCAATAGCTTAAGAAATCTGGAAACTTGCAAAAGAGTGTGTCAAAGGTGCAAAAATCTGTGTGAAAAGCTTCTCATTAACCACCATTGAAATCTCAGTTTTTGTGTGTGCAAAAATCAGAAAACAACAATGGTGTGGTGCAAGGGTGAGTGACAGGAAACTGGGTTCTCAACCAAAATGAAATCATATTATTTCCAACACTAAATTGAGTCTATAAAACCCACACAAACAATGAACAATCTTAACAATGGCCTAATACACATGTATCTGGACCAATTGTCAATCAAACTTCAGTTAACCAGGGATTCAAATATCCGAATTAATGCTAACAGAAAAATAATCTCAGAAATCAGTCTACATGCCCAATCAACATTCAAATTTCGTTTCCTTAAGTGAAAACCTAGTCTAACATGTAAATCCAACTAGCAGTATATAATACATGTGTGGGAAATTAATTCAGTGATTTAAACATCATTTAAAATCAATTTGGAGGAACCTAATCTCAGGAAAACTGAAACTGGAGTGTGTATCAGTTGAAAATGGGAAAATCCACATTCGTGTATCAAAACATGATAAAATGAAATTTATTTGGTTGGTAATCATCAAACATATGTGCACGTGTCCCCAGGAATACTTTCGTGTCACCCTAGGGCCGGACACGGCGTGTCGAAGCCCCAAAACACGCATAGACACTGCACAGGCACGCAGCATCGTGCACGCGTGTGTGTTGTCCTAGGACACGACACAGGGCACGACACGACTCGTGCTCGTGCCCATGTGTTCGCCACATATAGGGATACGTGTCCATGGCCCTGCACTGCATCCCCGTGTCCCCGTGTCCAATGTAAAAGTGCGTGTCAGAGCAGAAAAACGAGCGCGCACAGCAGCGCGCGCGCGGCCCGTGCGACCAGTGCGAGGAGGATTTCTCCTCGCACACAAAACGAGATGCTCCCAAACTTTGGGAGCATGGTGGCAGTCACTGCCCCAATACTCACAAAATTTGGGGTGTCCACGTGTCCTGTGTCGGGAGAAATAGGCCCCGTGATGCAGGACACAGTGCACAGTGCACAGACAGCGTGTTCGTGTCCCCGTGTGGACACGACACGACACAGTTTCGTGCTCAGAAGGACACGAAATCAATATACACATATAAAACAATTTTTTCATTCAAATACTTTTCAAAAACAATAAATTCCCTTTGTGACATATCATCAAACACCTAAATGCATACTATGACACGTGTCCGATACGGACACGAAACCGACACGAATTGTGCCCAAATTCCAGGGACAGCTAGGGGACTCCTAGATCTAGCCCTAAATGCAAAGAAAACAGCAATTTAAATCAATATGAGGAGTTTTACCTATTGGTGCAAATTGCATGGAAAAGCTCCAAATGGGGGGTGTTCTTCTTGATGGCCAATAGCTCCAAATTGATCCCAAACTGAAATGACTCTCCACCAACAGTCCATAAACTCAATTTAGAACCCAATGCAAAAGACTAGGATGAAAAAGGAGATCAAATGAATAAAATGGGATTTTTTGGAAAGGGGAAACTTACCTCTCTTTTCTCCAAGTGTGGAATGATAAAAAAAGAGGCAACCCTAATGAATAAGTGTTTAAATAGGGTGGGGATCCCTATGTGGCTGTTCATAGGTTCATTAATTAGGGTTAGGGTTCACTAAATGGCCCATGGGCTTAAGTCATGATCAATTAAATAGTTAAGCCATAAGTCATTTCATGAAACCTCAACCCATGACTTAAATTCACCAAACCACATCCCCTCATTCTAAAACTATTCTCTAATGACTTAAATAGGTTAACTCAACCTAGACTAGGGTCACCATGGCTAGGGTTAGGTTCTAGGCTAGTCCACTAGGTCTCAACAAGTCAAAGTCAAACTAGAATTCACTAATTCAACAAATCACCAAATAATTCAAATAAGTCAAAATGACCAAAATACCCTAGGCTAAAAATGATAATTAATCATGCTAATGACATGGTTAGGCTCTAGGTCATGCAGTCTCTCAGGTTTCACTAGCAGCACATCAAAATCACAAGTCATGACTTAAACCAGTTTTAAAATAGTTTAAAATTTATTAAAAATCACTAAAAATATAATGAATTAAATATCAATAATTTATAATTAAAATTACAAAATTTCAAAATTACCCTATCTGGAAAACTGGGTGTTACAATCCTACCCACCTTAGAAAAATTTCGTCCTCGAAATTAAAATGATCGCACCCGTCCTAGGTCAAACCCCCAGCAAATCAAGGTCAAAGCAACACAATCCTACTGGTCGTGATTTCACAGTCTCGAACGGGGTAGCTACACTATCTAGCAATCAAAACAATATCCTGGCAGGTACTAATGGAATCACACAGGAAAGTGGGAAGAAGAATGAGAAGGACAAACCTGCTAACCCATCACCTGCAGCGTCGGTCTCCTCGACCGCCATCGCAAAAGCTCCACCCCTCTGGTGCTGAGCTACAGGTGGCCTAGCTCCCTCAAGAGGAGGTGCAAAGGGACAGTCTATCTTCTGGTGGGCTTCAGACCCACAGGAATAGCAAACCTTCAGCCTCTTCCTACACTGCTCCCTGGTGTGTCCCAACTTCCTGCAGTAGAAACAACTGATCGTCTTCGGGTCCTGACCCCGATGCTGATGCTGCACCTGCTGAACCATCACTGGTGCCCGGGTCTGCTGAATCTGAATATGAGGCCTCTTGGCCTGGCCTCCGCTGCTACTACCACTCTGGAAGTCACGACTCCTCTTCAACTTCAACCCTAGGTCGTCCTCCGCTGCCATAGCCCCAGAAAATATCTCCGCAAAGGTAGCGTTCGGTCGCTCTTAGTCAGCGACCGAACCTCTCGAATCAAGCCTCGGCGGAACTTCCTCGCCTTCGTCTTCTCAGTCAAGTCGTCTATGAACCGGGCCAATCGACAAAACCCCGGCGTACTCAGCTACTGTCTGGTTTCCCTGAACCAGACCCTCAAACTGTGCCTCTATGCCTCCCAAGGCCACATCAGGAAAGAACTGTTCCTTGAACAGTTCCTTGAACTGGGCCCAAGTCTGGCCCTCAACCCCACTCTGGGATCTGTCTGGTACCACGCACGGGCTAAGTCCTGCATCTGGCTGCCCGCCGCCTCGATATGGAGTCGATCTGGTATCTCTGCTAGCCTGAATATCTCCTCGATATGCTCGATCCAGTCGTCTGCGTAATGAATGCCCTCCGTGCCCAGGAACTCTCTGGGGTGCATCTTCTGGAAGTCCTGTATATCCTTCTCCTTCCGACGAGGCTGCTGCTGCTCCCCCTGAGCAGTCACCATCTCTACTGTAGTACGAACCAGCTGATGTGCCTTGTCAATCCCCTGACGATATTCGGCAGTCTGCTGCTGCTGGTGGTGAGACGCCAGAATTCTCTCCACGAAAGAAAATAGATGAGCAGCATCTACCATCCCCGCAGGTGGAGGCTGCTGCGGTGGAAGGATCTCGGGAAGCACCGGACTCTGCCTCCCAGCTAATGGAACACCCACCCCAGCTGGTGGATCTCCGAAAACTGCTGAAACACCCACCCCAGCTGGCATGACTGGGGCTGCGGTACCAGAGGCTGGCTGCTGAAGGTGAGAGGTGGCAGACCCCTCTGCAGCGGCTACTGTACCAGAGCGATGTGATCGTGTCTCCACCATCCTGAAGACAGATCGAAAAGGAAGTCAATACTGAGCAGGAATCGATAAAATCAAAGGAGGACAGTTTATTTCAGAGAAGACAATCAGTAAGATATGTAGATGGCATGAATTGAAAGAATTTTTCCTAACTGTGATTGAGTACCTCCCCGTTAAAGCCTATCTCTCAATCCTATCGCAGGCTCGCAGCAGTACAACTAAGTCGCCGTACTACCACGATATCGCACTAATGCGACTCTCGACCTGCATGGGCCACCACTAAAAACGTGTCACGACCCGCACCCACTGTGAGGGTACTAGCACTAACAACGCCCAGAAACCCGCCTACGCCGCAGTGTCGGCGGTAGAACACTGTTCTAAGTCTCTAACTAACCATCAACTCATGCAGTATATAATGTACTCATCATGATCAACTCCGAACGGAGGACAAGTATAAGATATGGTGTAACTCAATCACAGTCTAGCACGATAAGATAACTGAAATAAACTAAGAATTTAAGGCAACAAAACTACTAATAAAAACAACAGACTCAACAATCTCAAACATCTCAAGTCTCAATTCTCTATATACACTCCAGTTCTAAACAGGAAAAAAAACTAAAACCAAATAGACTAGCTAACTCCCGATCACTCCTGAGTGTCGGGGCCAAAGATAGCTAAACCATCTCCTCAGTAATATGTAGGGCATGAGTCCTCAGGGCAGTCATCTGTAAAATTTTCAACAGGTCCAGTCAGGACAGGAACGAGTACAACTCATCAAAAAAACCCAAGTAAAAGACAGGAAACTATAAAGCAGTTATAAACAGTTTTATTGATGAATATGGCAGTTTATATACAGGTGATGGTATAGAAAAGTAGATACAAGGAAAGTAAAGTAACTAAACAAGAGAAGAATGATGGCAATGACGACTGTAAATAAATCTAGCTGAACTAAAGTATCATAATGAGTCCAGGCAGTAAATGTAAACAGTGTAAACTGCTATAAATCCAGTACGGAATGAATCTAATACAGATGAATCCAGTACCATGATTCTAGGTAGTGATCAGAATCCAGGTGAGTCCAGCTAATCTAATAGTGTGTTTTAAAATACCGAGATCGACATGTAGACGGCTGTGGGTAATCAGGCACACCTCTCACTGATCAGGCGAGAGATGGCTATGCTTCCAGTAGATTCCAGTAGGGAATTCTAGATTTGGGGTATATCTACATGTCTTACTCAATATTTCCCCGCCCCCCGTAAACAAGTGAATCCAGAATTCGACACGAGAATCGAGATGAGTCCAGCCAAAATATAATGATTCCAGAAATAGATTCCAGAATGATTCCAGTGATTCCAGTAATAGAGGCCAGATAATATGGTGAGTGTGTCGCATACATGAATCCAGAATATCCATACGTGTGGTATCAGAGAATCACATAAAACTAAATAGAACTGAAATACAGTAACTGGCAAATAAATGAGAGAACTATCAGAGAATGTACTCGCCTGATACTCTGAAAAGAGTAGTGTAATGTCAGATGTCTGCACCGGAGTCACAATGTCCTAAATAGAACAGTACAGGTTATAATGTGTTTAAAATAAGAAATGATGGTTATGACAATCTACATAATTTCTAGGCCAATCTAGGTCAAAGTCAACTCTAGTCAACATGATCAACTGTCTAGGTCAACTAGGCCCAAGTCAAACTTGGTCAGCTCTGAGTCGACCCAAATCAACTACAATAGTCAAACCAGGTCAAGTGTTGACTCACAGTTGACTTTTGGTCAACTGGTAAACTATGGTCAAACCCTACTCCAATTTAGGTCAGATGTTAACTCAAAGTTGACTTCTAGTCAAAATAGTCAACCTTGGTCAACCATGGTCAAATCTAAGCCTAGTCATCCTATATCAACCATTACCTACTTAGATACCTAATCTAGGTATTCACATACACAACATTACCTTATTCATATATATACCTATATATGTAAGATATATCAATCCTTCCTGGGTAAACTTTACCCTAGACTAAAAGGTAATCTCTATACTAGACAGAAGGTAAAACTCATACCTAAATCACCTAGAAGTAATTTCCTCCAAATCCTACTTGATAGGTTTTAAGCTATACCTTAGCTAGATCACCCCACTCTACTTAGATAGGTAAAACCTTCCCTATTTAATTAGGTAAACTTTACCTAGAACCTATAGGACTCTTCTAATCCCACACTCCTTCTCAAACCCAAACAAATGGCCTAATACTCAATTGTCCAAGCTCTCACTCACTCACACCCTATACCAACATACTTGGAATGGCCAAGACACCAACTAAACCTATTGACACAACACTAACACACTCTTAGCTCACTAGGACATAACCCACCTCATAACCCCTGACACATGCTAACACAAATACTATACACTAACATCCACATTAGGATACTAGGAAGTCCTATATCTAATACTGCAAGGCAAATGGCCAAAATGGCCCGTGCCACACTGCAATGCTCACTGCTACTCTGCCTCTGCTGCCTACTGCAGTTGCATCTCAGGCCTTGCCAAGGCTACAACTGCCATGAAATGATGCTGCAAGGCCACTGCTACCCTCTTCTATTCCCAGGTTCTGGATACACAACACCCTCTTATATCAACATATATATCACACACACATACTTGCTGTCCAAGGCTCTTATCTACTGTCTACCACAATCCATTCTACTGCTAACAAGTCCCTGTCACCCTTCCTCTTCCTGGAACTCAAATCAGAACTTCATAGACACTCTAAAACTAAGACACTCACTATGCATTCTCCAAATCAGTCCCATGCCACTTGTATACACCCACATAACACAGGTTTACCACTAGCATTTATCATTAGTTAGCAATTCAAAACCCCCAAACCCAATACCAAGTTCAAAATAGACTGTGCAATAACAGAACAAGGTGTGACAGATGTGTGTAATCTGGAAAACCAAGTGTCAATAGCTTAAGAAATCTGGAAACTTGCAAAAGAGTGTGTCAAAGGTGCAAAAATCTGTGTGAAAAGCTTCTCATTAACCACCATTGAAATCTCAGTTTTTGTGTGCAAAAATCAGAAAACAACATGGTGTGGTGCAAGGGTGAGTGACAGGAAACTGGGTTCTCAACCAAATGAAATCATATTATTTCCAACACTAAATTGAGTTTATAAAACCCACACAAACAATGAACAATCTTAACAATGGCCTAATACACATGTATCTGGACCAATTGTCAATCAAACTTCAGTTAACCAGGGATTCAAATATCCGAATTAATGCTAACAGAAAAATAATCTCAGAAATCAGTCTACATGCCCAATCAACATTCAAATTTTGTTTCCTTAAGTGAAAACCTAGTCTAACTTGTAAATCCAACTAGCAGTATATAATACATGTGTGGGAAATTAATTCAGTAATTTAAACATCATTTAAAATCAATTTGGAGGAACCTAATCTCAGGAAAACTGAAACTGGAGTGTGTATCAGTTGAAAATGGGAAAATCCACATTCGTGTATCAAAACATGATAAAATGAAATTTATTTGGTTGGTAATCATCAAACATATGTGCACGTGTCCCCAGGAATACTTTCGTGTCACCCTAGGGCCGGACACGGCGTGTCGAAGCCCCAAAACATGCATAGACACTGCACAGGCACGCAGCATCGTGCACGGTAGTGTTGTCCTAGGACACGACACAGGGCACGACACGACTCGTGCTCGTGCCCATGTGTTCGCCACAATAGGGATACGTGTCCATGGCCCTGTACTGCATCCCCGTGTCCCGTGTCCAATGTAAAAGTGCGTGTCAGAGCAGAAAAACGAGCGCGCACAGCAGCATCGCACGCGGCCCGTGCGACCAGTGCGAGGAGGATTTCTCCTCGCACACAAAACGAGATGCTCCCAAACTTTGGGAGCATGGTGGCAGTCACTGCCCCAATACTCACGCAAAATTGGGGTGTCCACGTGTCCTGTGTCGGGAGAAATAGGCCCGTGATGCAGGACACAGTGCACAGTGCACAGACAGCGTGTTCGTGTCCCCGTGTGGACACGAACACGACACAGTTTCGGCTCAGAAGGACACGAAATCAATATACACATATAAAACAATTTTTCATTTCAAATACTTTTCAAAAACAACAATTTAATTCCCTTTGTGACATATCATCAACACCCTAAATGCATACTATGATACTGTCCGATACGGACACGAAACCGACACGAATGGTGCCCAAATTCCAGGGACAGCTAGGGGGACTCCTAGATCTAGCCCTAAATGCAAAGAAAACAGCAATTTAATCAATATGAGGAGTTTACCTATTGGTGCAAATTGCATGGAAAAGTCCAAATGGGGGTGTTCTTGATGGCCAATAGCTCCAAATTGATCCCAAACTGAAATGACTCTCCACCAACAGTCCATAAACTCAATTTAGAACCCAATGCAAAAGACTAGGATGAAAAAGGAGATCAAATGAATAAAATGGGATTTTTTGGAAAGGGGAAACTTACTATCTTTTCTCCAAGTGTGGAATGATAAAAAAAGAGGCAAACCCTAATGAATAAGTGTTTAAATAGGGTGGGGATCCTATGTGGCTGTTCATAGGTTCATTAATTAGGGTTAGGGTTCACTAAAGGGCCCTTGGGCTTAAGTCATGATCAATTAAATAGTTAAGCCATAAGTCATTTCATGAAACCTCAACCCATGCTTAAATTCACCAAACCACATCCCCTCATTCTAAAACTATTCTCTAATGACTTAAATAGGTTAACTCAACCTAGACTAGGGTACCATGGCTAGGGTTAGGTTCTAGGTAGTCCACTAGGTCTCAACAAGTCAAAGTCAAACTAGAATTCACTAATTCAACAAATCACCAAATAATTCAAATAAGTCAAAATGACCAAAATACCCCTAGGCTAAAAATGATAATTAATCATGCTAATGACATGGTTAGGCTCTAGGTCATGCAGTCTCTCAGGTTTCACTAGCAGCACATCAAAATCATAAGTCATGACTTAAACCAGTTTTAAAATAGTTTAAAATTTATTAAAAATCACTAAAAATCATAATGTGAATTAATATCATAATTTATAATTAAAATTACAAAATTTCAAAATTACCCTCATCTGGAAAACTGGGTGTTACACATTGGTTGCTCCAAAGGGCATAACAAGAAACTCCCAATGTCCATACCTAGATCGGAAAGCTGTCTTCGGGATGTCCTGCTCTCTGACTCTGATCTGGTGGTATCCTGACCGCAAGTCTATCTTCGAGAACACTGAAGCCCCTTTGAGTAATCAAACAAGTCATATCCTCGGGAGAGGGTATCTGTTCTTGATTGTCACCGAGTTCAAGGACGACAATCTACACATAATCTGGAAGTACCATCCTTCTTTTTCACAAGAAGCATCGGGGCTCCCCAAGGCGATCCACTTGCACGAATGAATTCCTTGGTCCTGAGTTCTTCGATCATCTTGTACAAAATCTCCAACTCTGAAGGCGCCATCCTGTAGACTCTCTTTGATACTGGTACTGTCCCGGGGATCAAGTCTATAGTGAACTCAATCTTCCGCTCTGGCGGCATTCCTGGAAGTTTTTCTGGGAAGACATCTGGAAACTCTTCAACTATCCTGGGCAACTGCTCTGCTGCTACTGCCATCCGCAACAATGGGGAGGATGGTTACACTGCGCCTCTGGAAAATGAAAATTCTGGCTCGCCTGGAATACTAAAGACAACCCTGCCAGCATGGCAGTCTATCCTAGCATACTGGTTCCTCAACCAATCCATGCCTAAGACCACATCATAGTCTGCCATATGGAATTCTATAAATCTAGCGGGAAACTCTCTACTGCTAACTACGATCCAACACAAGGAAAATACTCGATCTACTCCCACTAGACCATTACCGGTAAGTATATTAAGCCTCACCGATAATGACTTGGGCTCCAATCCTATCCGTGTCGCGAATCGTGCTGACATGAATGAATGCGATGCACCAGAATCAAATAATACCAATGTTGGAGAGGAGTTGACGAGAATAGTACCTGCCACTACCTCACCTGGTGCAACTTCTTCTTCCATAGTCATCATCATGGCCTGATCTTGTCCTCTAGCTGCGGGTCCCCTCTGTTGGAAACCTCTCTGCCTACTCTGTACTTGAGCCTGGTATACTGCTGGTTCTGCTGATAAAACACCTGGGCCTGAGGCAACAATGGCCTCGGGTACTGCTGTTGCTGCATAGGTGCTGGTCCGCTAACTGATGGACTGGTTAGGTTAGAAGAGGATGAACTACCCCTATTCGGGCAGGCTTTTATCTTGTGATCTATCGCTCCACAAGCCAGGCACAATCCTTGCGCCCTACGACAATCCGCCACTACATGGCCTGGCTTCCCACAATGAGAACATCCCATCGCGAAAGTCTGCTTCTGCTTCTGCTGCTGCGGGTACGTCGGGGTTGAATGCTGAACCGACGTCACTGAGGCTGCCCGCTTCGGAGTTCCAATGGTCAAACTCCTAGCTGCCGGGGCTGGAGCTGATGATTGGTGCATCTGACTGTGGGATCGCTTCCTACCTCCGGTCCTATCCACGATCCTCTGGGAGGTGCACTCATGCCTCCTAGCTGCCCTCAATACTGCATCGAACGTCTGGTGCTCGAACTGCTCAACTGCCAACAAGATCTCCAAATGCAGTCCCTGTTGGAACCGCTGGGCCCTATCAAACTCGGTCGCCACCAAGGTGGGGGCAAACCTACTGAGTCTAGAAAACTCAGATGCATAACCGTCGACCGTTCTGTCCCCTTGTTTCAAGTTGGTAAATCTCGTCTGTAGGTCGTACCGAGCTACAGCATCAAAATACTTCGTCTGGAATCTTTCTCTAAACACTGCCCAAGCAATGGGTGCCACTAATCCCATGGCTTGCGCCGCACACCAACTGCGAGCTAAGTCCAGCAACTGTAGCCGTACCACGGCTACCTTCTCATTCTCAGGTTTTTTTTGCTTCCAGAATCACCTCGGTATCCTGAAGCCAAGCGTCTGCGGTAATCGCATCTTCGCTGCCGTCAAAGAATGGAGGGTTCAAGCGCTTGAAGCTGTTGGCCGCGCTGTTCCCTGGATGACCGCCTCTGGTCAAAGCATCTGCCACTACCTGGTGTAAGGCGTCTCCTCTACGATCCTGGGAAGCTATCAAGGTCCTGATGAGACCTACCAAGGTGCCATCGTCAGGGTCTGCAGGCTGGACGGGCCGAACTGGGGGTTCTCCTTCGGGAGGTACAACTCTGGAGGCTACTCCAGAATGCTGGGCTTGATCTCCGGGTTGCTGGTCCCCGGGAAGTGCTCTACCTTGCTGATCGGCAGGGTCAGGTACAGTACCGCTGAAGAAGACGACACAGGAAAAACAATAAGGAAGGAGCAGGACAGATCAACGATACAAGAACAAGATCAGGACAAGAATCTCAGGGATTTGAAAATACGAGCAGAGATCAAGGACGAATACTGATTGAGACATCAATTCGGTAAACCCTCACATTTCTTGATTGACAAGACCTGTATGGGCCACCACTTAAACCATGTGACGCCCCAGAACCAGAATACTGGAGAGCGGGGGCGTACATAGCCAGCTACGTATATTGAAATGAAATCCACCTCACTATACGGTCATGGCTGTCTAGATATAGGGGTTTTACTACAAGCCAACGGTCTCTTAAGGTCAAGCCTATTGTCTCAATCTCAAACAAATAATATAATTACAAGATGTTAGACCCCCAAATATACAATAAAAGGCATCCCAAATATTATATATTCAGTTGATCATGAAGCTAGTCGTACAAAATGCGAGAACTAGCAAGAGTTTAGTCATACATGATCAACCCTAGGATTTGTTAATCATGTTACAGCCCGTAGGCAGACAGTAAGTAAATATGCATCGAGCTAACAGGTGCTCGTCGGCTAAACGCCTCAAAAGAATAAATTTATAATAGAGTGAGTGTAACAAAATAGAAAACCTACTCGTAGCCCGGTTCCTTCTAGTCGCCACCATCGGGCTGGAGGTTCGGTAGATCCTCGCGTGCTGCTCCGAAATTTGGCCACACAAAACCAGCTGGGTCAAACCCCAGAAAGAGCTAGTGCCACAAAGGAGGCCACGAATAAGAACAAAAGCCAGCATATCAGAACATAAGAAAATGGAAGAGAGTACTAGTAAATAAGAGTACAACAAACAATAAACGACTAGGGACATGGAACCATTCCGGAAGCCAGGTTACAACCCGTAACCCAAACAAGGACCGGGGTCATAACCCTTCTCCTGAATAGCACCTTGTCTCTACCCATTTATTATTAAAGATAAGTAAACAATCATGTTCAGGAGTACCAGGTACTGGGACTAGACGAGACTTAAACAATGTTAGACACCATCCATTCACAAGCGGCCAAGCAAATACTATGGCTTACTACTTAACTAACTAGGGTTATCACAAGCCTAGTTACTAACAAGATGCAAGTGAGAATTTTCCCAGTCCCAAGCCCTGCAGACTATCTAGTTATCCTTCCGCGGGGTTAAGAGTATGGTTGGGTACATCCCCCAGGAGACAATATACCCTTAGGTGACTTAGAGGTACAACACATGACAGTGTGCTGGAAATGTGCTCTACTCGTCGGCAAGCTACAAGTCCATTAAGGCGCCCAGATAACGAGATTGCTTGTGACTGGAAATTCTCCATGTTCTAGTTTGATCTAATCATTAGCCTAATCCAATTTAGTACGAGTCCCTGGCCGTGGTACCCAGGGAGTCACGTCCTAGACATGATGCAAGATAAGACAAGTAGATTTGCACAATTCAACAAGAAAGAACACCCACGGTGTCAGGACAAGTCAAGTACGACCAGTTGTCGAGTCGAGTCAAGTCAAGAGTGCGTCGCGACGGCCACTATCAAGATATCAAGTTACAGGGGGTTAATTACAGGTCGCAGGTTACAAGTTAAAAGCCACAAGTTACAAGTATCCCAACAAGTTACGGCCAAAATCAAAGAATGCTAGCAATAAATTAAAACACAGAAAATTCGTGTCAAGGCGTGCCGGGTCAACCAAGTCGTGCTGTGGACATCAAGATCTCATAGAGCAAAATCAGCAAGGGAACAAAATCGAGGACCAAGGGGAACACCAAGGGTCAGGAAGGGAAGCCATGGCACAGGGTGTGCCAGGCAAGGGGCTCGGGTAAGCGGCGCCAAAAGACACGCTCGGGAATGGTCGCAGCGCGCCAAGGGGCGCAGGAAGCCGAGGGCGCAGGGGGGCCGAGGGCGCACGGGGCCGAGGGCGCAGGGGACCATGGCGCAGGGGCCGATGGCGCAGGGGGCCGAGGGCGCAGGGGGCGCGGCCAAGTACGCAGGGGGCAGAGGGCGCAGGGACAGCAGCGCGCTAAAGAGCGCGTGCGCCAACGGTTGCCACGGCCAAGTGCGCAGGGGACAGATGGCGCAGGGGCAGCAGCGCGCTAAAGAGCGCGTGCGCCAACGGTTGACGCGGCCAGCGCCAAAAGCGCGGCGCGGGGGCGGCACGATGCAGCCAAGCGCACGGGGCGCTGGGCGGCGAAGCGCGCGGGCCAGCAGCACGCTAAAGAGCGCACGGGGAAGGGGGTTTTCTTCTCCAACAAGCCGAGAACAACCTCCAAGAATACTAAAAAATCCCAATTCCCATAACTTGACCAATTCAAAACCAAATTTGGATTTTCAAAGTTCTAACTTGAGTAAAATTGAATTCCCTTCCACATGGAAGCATCAAAACAAGCAAAAATTTAAGTTTAATAGATCAAAACCAAGAAAATCCAAAAATAGCTAACACTTAGATCTAGAACAATGGAGACTCCAAATCACAAAATGTCAAGTTCTAATGTTGTTCTCCATGGCCTAATCTAGCTAATGGACAAATAAAATATGGTGCTTATTT
>JANAVB010021798.1:2847128-2894628 GCA_029216955.1 Iris pallida
ATATATATCTATATATAAAATATATATATATATATATATATATATATATATGTTATCTTGTGTGTATATTTGGTTAAATTACTAATATATATATATATATATATATATGTATATGATAAAATAATATCATTGTAACATTTTAATTTCCTTTGTGTTTTTGATAAACACTCATATTAAATTATAACTTATATTTTAATTGCCATTTCCATTCTGTCATTTAATTTTTGTCATTTAATTATGTCATTTAATTATGTCAATATAGATACAGTGCCTATACTGTAATATTATATATGTACTCTAAAATATAGGTCTATACTGTAATATATAAATAAATACACTGCCATACTGTAATATGTATTTTATAAATACAATGTCTATACTGTAATATTTACGTCTGTTTCTGCAATTTAATTCATTACTTACATGTATTTAAATTCCGTATTTATTTACGATTTTACATATTTTGTGCAATCGACACTCTAAGTCCAAACCTAACATGGGTTGAGTGGACTTGGGTGAGCCTACACATATTCGAGGTTAGTCAAGTCTTGTTGGACTTGGTTCATGGCCGGGGTCCTGTATCTGGACTTCGGATCAATTTCGAATACGTGGACAAATCATAAATAATTATTTATCTAATTTTAGAATCTATTTTTTATGTTATTTGAATTTTCAGACAACTTTTAATGCTGAATTAATTCCAAAAAAATTATAGTAAAATACTATTTTATTTAAACTAATTTATAATTTCTCCAGGATTTAATTTGCTATTTTTCCACTGTCTAAAAATAGGAAACCAAAACTCATTTTCAATATACACAAGTAAACTGATTTTTTATAAATAATTACCCTAAATTATAAATTCCAGAAAATTTATATTAAATTATAATTAATAAGGATCAATTTGGTTTATTATATAAAAAAGGCTTATAACTATCTTAAAATTATTGGAACACATGTACAGTCTGAATACTTAATTGATTAATATTGCCTTGTGTGTTTTATAGGTTTTTGGGATATTTTAGTGTCGGGACCTTACCCTAACTTAGTGTAGAGATACTACTTGTTGGTCTAGATGTTGTAACACCCCATATTGGACTGCTAGAGCATTACTTAGCTAGTATCCTATTAGGAGCCGTGTCACAACACTAGTGTAAATGTTGAACATAGCTTAGAGGCTGAGATTGTATATCATTTTGACAGAAAACAGGACATTTATACCTGCTATCTCATAACCTTGCTTTACTCGAGGCAAGTACCCCTACAAACTTTATTTACTGTATATGATAATGAACTGTGAATGAACCATGTTAAAGTACTATTTCTTGAAACTGCAAGTCATATCATTATATGTTTTATACTGCTCTCAGTATCTTCCACATACTCTATACTTCTCCCAGTATCTTTGGATGTTTAGAAAAGCTCTTGTATATCTCACATGATGGTTGCTGGGATATTGGAAAACTGATAGTTGAGTACGTGATCATGTCCCCTTCTCCGTACGTATGTACCGAGCAAGGTCGCATTGTATATGCAAACCTTGTCGTAGGCCTTATCTCGTATTTTTTTATGGATGTACACCTATGCTTGTTACTTGTACATATATATATTTCAGATTTATGACTTGTACACCGGTACATTCTATACCTATTGACCGATTACATACCTGTTCCAGTTTTAAACAATATATATGCATGTGTCGCCATGACAAATGTATCCTTGACATGATAGTTGTGATATTACATGATAGATTATGCCATGACATGATTCCAGTTATTACATCTATTTTTATTTTCATGCTCAGTATATTCTGTTTGTAGAATCAGTACTTGCTCCCATCCTAACAGGATAACGTTGTAGGTACACTATCCGAGGAAGAAATATTATGTGATACCTACTACGGGACTGCCTTAGAGGACCTGGCCTTTACTCCAGAAGAGGCCCCAGCGGGGAACCTTGCTTAGTTGTCTTTCCTGTTTTAGACTTAGGCTTGTGTTGTTACAACTTTTACTTGGTTACTGGACCTTGTCTCCAGTTATTACTTTGAAAGTGTAATAACCTATAAAACTTATTTATTTTCGTCAATAGAAGCTGTGTTGTGATGAACTCTTAAAATACTTTAATATATGTCTATTTGCACACTTAGTACCATCTTGTCTATCTCCTAGAACAGCTTACTACGCTTTAACCAAGCGTAGGCTGGACATGGCTCGGCCCGGTCCAACAATTTAGGTAGTGGGTCGTGGGGAGATGGTTCATGAGTTCAATCCACTTCCTTCTTTATTCAGTCTAATATACATCAAGGTTAGGTACACTGATCTTGCATACAGTCACCAAACGTGCATGTCCTGCTGCCATGAATGTTCGGACCTTGTTCCTTGATGTTGCCCTCATTACTTCAGTTCTCTGCCTTCATAGTGAGTCCCTTAGCTAGTTCAGTCCTAGATGCATACCCTATCCTATTGTATCCATGTTTAGTTAGCCATAGCAGTCCTATTTATGATGCCCAGTCCACATATTAGAGCATTTGTTTAGTCATTCATTCATCTACATCTGTCCACTGCTACAAATTGGTCCAGTCGAGCCATACCTGAGTTTATTTGGTTTAGCCCATAATCTAAGTTATTCCTTATTACCCACACATTCTATTAACTTTTTAACATTATGTCATTAGATGTATTGGCAATGAGGGAGCTCGAATGGGAAGACATATATGCAAACACAAAATCTGTCCTCCATGAATTACTATCTTGTATTGATGTATCAAACCCATAATCCATGACCCCAGGTTCAGATCCATTAGCCATTGTTCTGTCTTGCAGCTCTAGTGTAGTTTAGTCACTCTTATCTATTTGTGTAGCCTCCTAATTATATTTGGTTCAATTTTCATTTAGGAAAACCCAATTCCTTTGTTCAATCCTTCACATAGTGTTCTGTCCATTTATGTTCTTTTGTATCTATAAATGAAGTGCAATATTTGGTATTAGTGGTTAGAGGTAGGGAATAGGTCCATCGAGTATCAATTAGGGAGGGCTCATAGGCAACAATGTAGTAGTGGATGTATGAATAAAGGTCTAACTTGTAACATATTCGAGGTGAAAGGAAGTCCTGGGATGTCATAGATATACATGTCTTTATATATATCAGACATTTGAATGAGATATTCCTTCATGCCAATGTTAGGATACCTTTAGTTCAAGTTCTCAGGAGATTAGTTATTCCATAACCTTCTTAGTATAGGCTAATTAGGCTATGTTCGGTTAAGGGTATATGGGGATCATGTATATTGGTACAAGGTGTATAGATGGGAATAAAGGGTTAGTCCCTATAGCAGATTGAATGTTAAGAGTGTACGTATATTGCATAGACACATATGTAGTGAGGCTAGGAGAGTGTCATGTATGGGTTTTATGTATCAATTGTTAGGGTCCTATTGTACAGGGAATAGTGAGGGCATGGGGCTCATATGCTTGAGATTGTCCATATGTGAGTTTGAGTGAGGGAGTTGTGGGCAGTCCACTAAACATAGTGTGTGTGTGGTTGTCATGTAAGTATCAGACCTTAAAGTCCCAATTTGGATTATAGAAAGGAGAGTTTGAGACTAGAGTAGTGTTGAGGCTCTTGGCATTGTATTGGCCTTGTTCTGCTGTTGTACAGACTTGACTTGCTTGCATTTTGCAAATGTAGCAGCAATGTAGCAAAGCAGAAGGAATAGCTTGAAGTTATCTGCCATGCTTCCCTTGTTCGAGTCTTGTATCCAGGAAGTATCAAGTAATAGTTGATAGAGTGAGCCTCATGTGCATCAATCCTACCTAGAAGTAACTTCACACCCTTTCTGTTTTATATCTCTATATATATTTGGCAAATATATATATATATATATTTATATATTACAATAGTAACTGTTCTGATGATTATATAGGTAATGTCAGTAGTATAATTGATAGCAGTGTTAGATGGTATGTGTATCAGACTACTTTTCTGTCCATAAGGAGCACATCCTTAATTCTAAGTTCTGCCTTCCATTTACAGGTTTGAGACAAGTTCACTGCATCCCTAGAGTATTAACCACTTATTTAGTTAAGTCTCTCATATATGTATTGTAGATATATGTATATATATTTATGTGTTCTATGTATATATAAGGTTGGCCAGTAATTAACTAGGTTAGATATAGAGTATGGGTGATAGCCTTGTGGTAAGGACCTTGAGTAGGATATTCTCTAATTGTACTATAGGATAATGGGTGTATAGGGTAATAAAATCCATGGTTAAGATTATATTGGCACACTCTAACCTAATAACTAAATGTATAAATTGGCAAAAATTTGGATTTAGGCTAATTGAACCAAGTTGACCAAATATTGACCAATTAGCTATAGTTGATCTAGTGTTGACCTAGATAGACTAGCATTGACTCAGTTGACTTCCTTGATAAAGAAAAAGCCCAGAAGCATATAATTAGTGCATCTAAATATACTGCTTACTCTAGAACATCAAATAACCATGTATATCTTATTTATAGATTTATGTGACACCACCTTGGACATCGATTCTCATTCATTGCACTAGACGACAGACGAGTACATTCTCTGATAGTTTTTATTTACTTGATGATTATTACGATTCAGCTTCTAGTATAGTTCTATTTTAATTTTTTGTCACGACACGGATTGGTATTCTAGATTCATTCACTTGCGACACATGTAGTTGACTTGTCTAGCCCCTACTACCAGAACCACTTACAAGAACCACCCACTCGAATCACCTACAAGCACCATTTACTTCTGGCTAGACTCGTACTCTATTTATGTGTCAGGAAATACTCGAATAAACATGTAAAAATTCTCAATCATACAAGAACCACGAGAAAGATAGCTGTCGCCGCTGGGCCAAGCGTGCAACGTGCCGTATTCAACAAGAACCACAAGAAAGATGAACCACAAGAAAGATAGCCGTCGTCACTGGGCCAAGCGTGCGACGTGCCGTATTCAACAAGAACCATAAGAAAGATAGCCGTCGCTGCTAGGCCAAGCATACGACGTGCCATATTCAACAATAATTACCCTACAAGAAAGATAGCCGTCGTCGTTAGGCCAAGCGTGCGACGTGCCGTATTCACTACTCGTCTAATCGTTACATGTCGAACTTGGTATTTCAAAATACACTGGTTTAGTGTCTTGTACTAGATTTATATTGTCTCATGTTATACTGATTGGACACGCATCATATTGTTCTAGTTTGGCTATCTCTATTTACAGTCTTTATTACCATGCTCTTCTGTTTTTCCTGTATTTACTTTTTTTGTTCTAAACTATTGCTCTATTTTTATTACCTGTCTCAAACTTCCATGATTCATCAAGTAAAATTGTCTATAACTGCTTTATAGTCTTTATCATTTATTTGGAACTGCTAGAGGAGATGTGCTCGTTCTACCCCAACTGGATATATTTTTCAGATAATTGTCCAGAGGATACGTGTCCTACCTTCTATGGATCTTAGGAGAGGATAGCTACCTTGGGTCCCGATTCTCAGGAGTGACCGAGAGACTAGTTTAGTAGACTTGTTTTAGATTCTCTATTTGAGCTTGAATTGTAATAAGTAGAAATTTTTGACATTGTATTTGAGATTTGTTTCAGATATTATTTAGTTGTTGTTTGTTGAGTCTTTATAGTTATTTAGACTTCTTTGGTATCTTATCGTGCTTTAGATTGTGATTGAGTATTATCATATCTTTATACTTGTCCTCCATTCGGAGTTGAGATCTATGACAGGTACATTATATCATTATGTGAGTTGTTAGTTAGCGACCTAGAACAACGTTCTACCGCTGATTCTGCGGTATAGGCTGGGCGCTGTTACGCACTCGTGCCCCTTTACCGGGTGCGGGTCGTGACAAGGACTTTGCATAGATTGCTGAGCCCATGACAAAGCTAACCAGGAAGAATGAAGAATTCGTCTAGACCGAGGCGTGCCAGGCATCATTTATAGAGTTGAAGAGAAGTTTGACATCAACACCAATTTTTTTGCTACCATTAGGATCAGGTGGATTCTCCATCTATAGTGACGCTTAAGGCAAAGGATTGGGATGTGTACCACAATAACATAGAAATGTAATTGCTTATGCTTCTCGGCATTTACGAGATCATGAGAAGAATTACCCGACGCATGACCTGGAGCTGGCAGCGGTCATCTTTGCCTTGAAGCTTTGGAAGCACTACCTATATGGCGAGAAGGTAGAGATATACACAGACCAAAAAAATCTAAAGTATGTCTTTATAGTGAAGGAGCTCAACATGCGCCAGAGACGGTGGCTAGAGCATATGAAGGATTTTGATATTAATTTGTAGTACCATCCGGGTAAGGCTAATGTAGTTGCTGATGCGCTTAGTCGGTACCTGATGGCTATGTTTCTAATGAAGGACCAACATCTGCTAGAAGACATGGAGAAGCTTGGGCTAGAAATTGTGTTACCGAAAGCCGTGATATTGAAGCTTGGAAAAGAAGATACTGTACCAGAAATAGACTCATCCATGATGCAATTACAAGTACAGTCCAACCTAATCTATAAAGTCAAGGAGACTCAATTCCAAGATGAGATGCTGTATAAGCTGAGAGACCGAGTGTTAGACGGAACACTTGAGGGTTTCTCAATAACTGGATGTAATCCCCCAAAAATATTGGAGGATTTTTACTATTATTTTTAATTTCTTAAATTATTTGTTTTAAAATTATTTTGTTAATATTTATAAATGTAGCCTTAGTCATGCTTAAATTTGATATGCGCATTGACCAGACAATATGGCACGGCTTGGGCAGTCAAGTGCCTTGACTAGCCTACTAGCTGTAGGTGCCACTAGATTGATTTTATTTGAGCATTTCGTTGTTTAAATTTATTTAACCGTATTATGGCTATCTAGTTCCATATTTAATGTTCATTTAATATTATATTTTTGGAGAGTTAAAAATTAATATTGTTTGTGAGAAAATATACTAGTAGTGGCAGATGCCCCCCATTATGATAGCCCTACTAATGTGTTGTACATATAAAATTTTATTTATTATTTTATAAGTATTGCTATTAATATTGACTATCACTTTATTATTATTATTATTATTATTGCGGTTTTCCTACTTAATATAATTTATAGTATTTATAGTAGTAATAGCTTAGTACTTGATTATATAGTATTATTAAAGATCATAAATAACTAAAATTTTGCAAATATCTATTTAGTATCTTAGAACTATTTTTGGGCGTTTTAAGGATTTTTACAAATATTTTTGTTTATATATGTTTATATATATAAGTAAAAAAAACAAAAAAAAGAAAGCAAGCAAGATGCCACTGTTCCCCACATAGGGGAAGAGTTCCTTCCCTACCGCGACAGCAAGAACCCGCATGGTTTTGCTGTTAGACAATTTTTTTTTCTATTCATGCATTCAATTCTTATTCAAATCTCCATCTCCTCTTATCAAATCTTTTCCTTATAATCCCAAATCAAATTCTCCACCATCTAATGCTAGATTTGAATTAGAATCAAATCTAATTTTAAATCGACTTGAATCGATTTAAATACCCTAATAAATAGATATCGGGAATCTCCTTCAACCCGAAGAAACCTTTTTCCTTGCAGCCCCTAAGCCCGATCTCCATAGCCACACCTAACCCTCGACGACCTGTGCCCCTCTCAGGTCAGCTTGCCACCGCCGGCGACCGCCGGGGCAGCCGCCGCCAGCCGCGAACAGGGAGCACCCTGTCACTTCCCGGAAACCCAACAGCAAGGTACCCTTCCTTGTAACCCCTTTTCTTCTCGCATAATCAGTCGTTTGCAGTTTTGTTTGATCCAATAGAAAGCCCATATGATCCTCTTGAAACCTTGGTAAATGGAATTGTACAGAGACAACAGAATCTTCCAGGAAATTGATACACATATTGAGGAAAAATCTGTTTATAAACATACGTAGAACTGTTCTTGGACCCCGACTTTGAAGGATAAACCTGGTCGAGACAACGAGAAACCTAGCAATCTAATTGAACAACCTAGAAGTCAACCCAAAGGGCTACAAAACCTATTTTATAGATTCTGATTTCTTCGACTGAGCACCAAGAAAAATGATTTCGAAAATTTAGAAAAAATAGCTTTTCAAAACAGAAAATTTTATGAAAATTTCTCGATACGGCGTGCGCCACGACAAACCGGCCGACATGGTCGCGTACTATACGCATCAAAAGGCGTGTATGGATGTTACCGACGTGTGGGAACTGACGGAACTCGATTTCGTTGTGCGTGCGCGATGAATCAGTGCGTATCCATCGAGATACCCCCGTATCGACCTTTTACAAACTTGGCCATTACTTTATGTACATTCGTCGCATCAGAATGAAACTTGCACCAGCTGGACCGTATCATTTTTCTGGTCCTGTATGCTAAGTTTGGTCCGATTCTGAGAAGGTTGATCGGAACGCCTATTTGGTGGGCCCGTGATCCGCTCCAACGGGCAAAATTATGCACGACCAACCGAAATCCAACTTTGGACGTACGGTTAGGTTCGTCTCCCCGAACTAGACCTGTAGACATGTAGTTTGTCGATTTTAGAGTCCGTAGGTCCTGGCACGTATTTTGGTGCAAAACGGGTCCAACGGCGGATATCATTTTGACCCAAAATTACGATTTTGCTCCTGTTCCAGAATTGGACTTTTGGACAGACATTTTAGCATAATGAAGGTTAGGCACAGGCGAATCGTCTGTCGTCTTGTGGACTTTTGCCCCACTTCCTCGTCTCAGCATAGGCGAATTGCCTGTCGCCTTGTGGCTCTTCTAGCATAACGAAGGTTAGGCACATCAACCCCAAATCTTGTATTCAACTTGACACTCGACATCGTCTCAAAGAGGAACACTGCCAGCAAGGTGCATGAGCATGAATTGCTCTATCCATAGCTAACTCGGCACGTCTAAGTTCTTTGATGGAGTTCGTCATCAAAATCAAAGCTTCTTTGAATAAGGAGATCCACAACCCACAACATACCAACTCGCCAAGGAGGAGGATCGGTTGAGTTCATTCTCGATGAGAAGTCGTATGAAATAAGAAAAAAACAAGTTCTTCTCTCTTCAAAATATGCCTATTTGTAGGCCAAGGCAAAACCAGACCTATGCGCCAAGTGGCAGCCTCCCCGAAGTCAATGCGATGAACCTAGCATTAATGGCAATAAATCTGTCATCTCGATTTCAACCAAGTCAAATTAATTTATTTCGAGCCTTTAAACGCTCAACAAGGTTGACCGAATGTGATGTACCTCACAGCTGATGCACCCCTCAGTTTCTTGCTCCCCACAATGGATGTGCCCCACATCGGATGCGCTTTGTAGTGTATGTGCCCCATAAATGATGCGTTACATAAAGATTTTCACCCATCAAAATATTTAATATTAAGGTTACAGAAGTCAGCAACACGCGTCTCAAAAACTGAGCAGTTGACAGCTTTCACAGAAAATGAAGAGCCGTCGACGTCAGCATAATCATTACTTGTTTTAACGGTTATAGCTGTGCTCTGCCACGTGGCCAACTAACCCCTTGTATGCGCCCTAGAGCTATGCGTCCAAACTTTGCATGCACCTCTAAAGCCATGCGCCCAAACTTGCTATTTCTCCAAAAGTTATATGCCAAGTCTCCTCATGCACCAGATCCCAGACGCATCAAATCTACTTTTTCTCAATAAATCAAGATCTTTGAAGCGATGTACATGCACCACGTGTCATTGACTCAGTTCTACTCATGAACGGGTGCAACCACCCAAGATCTCAGCGAAAAATGAATCTCAACAATTGCCACGTGTCAGCTCATCCGCATCCCAACAGTTCAGTTACACCAGATTCAGTTGAAGCTTCCCGGGTACAGCGTCCCTACGCCCAACAAAGTCATCCACATAGCATTCCTACATACAAAATTTCCATATGCGTATTGCATATGCACGCATGAATGGATCATTCCACCACCTGTAAATAGAAGGATCATTCCTTCATTCAATCCCCCAAAATTTTTCACACATCCAGAGAGTCGGAGCTTTCCTCAGGAGGGCAGAATCACCGTTGATGAGAACATAAAATATTATATTATGTCCCTTAATGTCTACCATTTTATGCTCATTTTATGACTAAAGATACTCATTATATTTTATATTTTTCTTTAGGATGGAATTGGAGACACTAAGTGCAAAATGGAGCTAAATTATAATTTTGGACAGTTTTGATACCTTTTACCAAAATGAGCATAACTTTCTCAGGCGTACTCGATTTGTAGTGCCTTGTGCCAATAAAGAAAAGACAACATTTCTTCTTCTTTTTGTGTGTGTTGCTCTGAGGATCTCCGAGTACAAAAAAGAATTCTAGAAAATGGGACGATAGAGAACGAGCGGCAGTTGCTCCTTTACTCCATTGACACTCCGATTACAAAAGTGGGAGAAAACCTAAGAAAATTGCAAAGTCTCGGCTCACTGGCAAAAAGTGCAGCAATTTGGCTCTTGAAAATGCTCTCCGTTCTGTCTTTTGAAGAGGGATGAGACCCCTTTTTATAGTAGTTTCTGAGCTGGAATGATGTTATGTGCCCACATGAGGAAAGCACACTGGTTTTTATGTAGGCGCATAGTCCTGCCTTGGGCTCATAGGGTGTAGGCGCATGCAGGCTGCGAGATCGTGGGTTGGTCGTAGTATTGACGTGGCCGCATGCTTCGGTGTACGACTGCTCGTGGAGACTGACGTGCCCGTGCGCTTTCATGCACGTTTTGATTATGGCTTTGACTGAGTCAGGCTTGGGTGCATAGCCCTATTTTTGACTATGTGCCCTCCTCCTGGGGGAGCTTGTCTTGGGCGCATAGAGCTTTACCTGATTACTTGGGCGCATAGAGCTTCACAGAATGACTTGGGTGCATATGTCCTTATTGGCTTGGGCGCATATGTTCTCATTAGCTTGGGCGCATAAGGCTTCATTGCTGAAATTTTTATGCTTCTACAAGACCCCCTTCAAAGTTTTTGATACTTGAACGAGTTTGAAATACTTTGAAAGAAGCATGGATCGTCTTCTCGTGATGAAGTGGGCAAATATCACGACTCTCTCTTTGGGTGTATAGCGTTTGGCCAGCCTGTCAAAGAGACGACTGTTGAGATCTTCCTCAAAAATTTGAACTGACAGATTCATTAGGGTAGAATTTGAAGAGGTCCATCCTTCATACATCGTCCACGTCAGCAAGTGGCAGTCGCATAGTGTGCAAGAGGCTGGATCTTTATGTGGGCACATAGGCTATGGTGGGCGCATAGCGCACAATAGGTACATAGGCGCATAGGAAATAGTGGGCGCATATGAAGTGGCCAATGCCTATAAATAGGCTCTGAAGGAGAGAGAAAGTTTATTATTCTCCTCTTAGAACTTTCAAAAGACTCTTCATCTCCTTTCTTTACGAACCATGTCTCCCAAGGTCGCCAAGAGATTTGCGAAGGGCAAGGGGGCTGCGGCGAGTGGCTCTCCTCCTGCGACAGCATCCTCACCAGTCCAGGACCCGATTCTGGGTGAGGCCACACCTCAAAAACAAAATCTCGAGTGTTAATTTACGACGCTCAGACTTTTCTTCTGCCTGGACGCATGCGTCTAAGGCAACATACTTCTGTGAGCATCATTATGCACCCACAGAAGTCATGCACCAATACTGTAGTGTGCTATGCGCCCACATGTTGTATATTATGCGCCCATGTACTGTTGTACGTTTATGCGCCCACATGTTTGTCTTTGGTGCATAGTCCTTTGGGCGCATAAAAGCCCTTCAGCACTTAGTTTTTCCTGCAAATTCTGAGTCTAACTTTCTTTTCTATTTTTGATTCTTGCAGCATCCATGCCGAAGGCTGAGACCGTTGTGAAGGAGGAGATGCTGCCCCCTTTTATCAAACAAGAGTTACCGTTCGTTAAGGAGGAGGTGATACCAAAAATTGAGGTAAAAGAAGAGCTGGCGTCCATCAGGGAGGGAATTACTCCTAAGATTGAGACTGTTGTAAAGGAGGAGCCCAAGTCTGAGGGTAGTAGCACTGGGAGTTCTGACCCTCCTGCCCTCGCTGAAGACCTTAATCAAATAGACCTTTCATATACGAAATGGCTGAGAGAATGGAATATGCCTCAACACAACTATGATCCTCGACTGTACGGATCCAAGAATTGTCATGTAATTGTTGTTTTCGGGAATATGAAACAAAATCAGTGTAATCCTTTGCTGGAGATGTACTCCTATGAATGTAACTGATTTTGAATAAACAGAATGCATTCACTCCATCCTTTATTTGTGGTATCTGTAGTGCTTGTACTAGAGGGCCTAATATAACATTTGTGTTTTGATAAAGAACATCCCACTGGGAACTTTTTTGTGGACCTATTGCCCTTTTGTGCATCTGGGAATGCAAGCAAATAGATTCGAAACAAAACCCAACAGAGGCAATATGGACGTGATAGGTTTTATGGTCTTAACACTGTGTCTTTTATCCCGGGTCGGGTACAGGTGTCAAGTCGGAAGACTATCGGTATAAGATGTAGTGTGGATGTAGTAATAATTTTTTGGTGGGTGTTCCACTGGAGAATTTGATGTGGGCCTATTATCCGTTTTATATTCAAGTGTGTTTTTTTAATATAGATAATAAGTTGAACGAGGTTGCTAGTAGAGGTAATATGGACGTAATAGCAGAGGGTATTCTATATCTGACCAGAGGTAATATGGACGTGGAAAGATATATAATGTTAGGTGGGAGTGGATAATTCAGAGGTAATATGGACGTGATTATCCTTGAAGAATGCTTTGCTCAGAGGTTATATGGACATGGCAAAACATTTCTTAATCATTCCACTATCGAAAAATAATTCAGAGGTAATAGGGACGTGACTTGTTTTCGTCAAACCGAGTTTGGACAGAGTCAAAAACAGGAATGATTCTACTAGGGAAATATTTTAGAGAACCTATTATCCAAGGCGCATTCAAGACTCTTGAAATACGGATAATAGTTAGATAATTTTCGAATCACATAAACATCACACTGTACATTTACATGACTGAACATATGTGAACATTATGTAAAAAAGGTTACACATAGTATTTTTTCAGGAACTTGTCGTTGATAGGCATCATGAGGAAGTCACTATCAGGCTTAGATAATAGTATTGAAGGCTCTGGAAAGACGTGCTTGGTATAGCTCAATACGCTACTGAGCTAATATAAACCAGAGAGAATGGCATACTCAAAGAGAAGGAATCGAGATTTCTAGGGGAAGAACTGCTTCGCTCCCATAAACCAGAGATAATGGCGTACTTTCTGTTGGAGTCCGGACTATTGTAAGATAGGCCCATAAACATTCATCGAGCTTCTCATTCCAATCGTGCTTGTTTGAAGACACGAACTTCTTGAGAAGTTTTATGATGGTTTTATTGAAGGCTTCTGCTAGCCCGTTAGCCGCTGGATTATAGGCAGTAGAGGCTACGTTCTGGATTCGATTCCTATCGCAGAACAGATAGAATGCATGGCTTGCAAATTGTGGACCATTATCATGGATGATCCTACGAGGTAGGCCGAAGTAGTAGATAACGTGATGTTTGATAAAACTAATCACGTTTGATGCCTTCACTTTGGTGAGCGGTATAGCTTCCGCCCATTTGGAAAAGTAATTGGTTATGGCTAGGATAAGTCGATGTCCTCTGGAAGATGGCGGGCTGATTGGTCCTATAAAGTCCATGACCCAGGCTTCAAAAGGCCAAGATGCTGCCTTCGAGTGTAGAAATTCTGAAGGTTGATGAATGAAATCGGCGTGGAACCGACAGGATCTATACTTTTTTGCATATTCAACAGCATCTGCTATCATTATGGGCCAATAATAACCAATTTGTTTGAGGCAATCTTATAATTTGGGGCCTCGTTGATATGCACTACGAACTCCGTCATGAGCCTTCCGGAGTGCATGTTTGGCTTCTGTGTCTAATAAATATCGTAACAGTAGACCGTCGTAAGAGCGTCGGTATAGCACTTTGGTAGCTGTATCATAGTAAAATCTTAGGGATCGCCTTTGGATAGATATTGCTTCCTTCAGGTCCTCGGGGAGGATCCCATAGACGACGTAGTCTATGAAAGGAAATCTCCAGTGTTTAACATCGACGTTTGTTTCCGTTTTGTAACTGTGATGAATATGCAAGACATTTTTCACACAGAATAGTTCTCGACTAGACACTGTGATCGATTACTGAGTATTAGTAGGGGCAGTTAAGGAAGCAGCGAGATCGGCTAGAGCATCTGCTTCTATATTCTGTAGTCGAGGCACGTGCTCGATGAAGAATCTAGCAAAAGTAGATGCCAACACGATTGTTGCTCTGTGATAGGGGATGAGATCTTCATGACGAACTTCATAATCCCCTCGGACCTGACTAACTATTAGCTTGGAATCGCCGTAAGCTTTTAGATAGTTAACTTCCAGTTGTTTTGCCAGTTGCAGGCCGATTAATAGGGCATTATATTCGGCCACGTTGTTGGTGCATGATTCTACGAGAGAATATGCACGATGTATAACTAGATGATCAGGTGACACGGGCACGATGCCTACTCCAGCCATAATATTTCCTTTGGGTCCTGTTCTTGATGCACCGTCAAAGAACATTCGCCAAATAGGGATTTCTTCAGTTTCAGTGTTAGACTCCACTACTTCATTGGAGATTTTGTTGTAGAGTTTGGAAGATTCTGGCACCGGATGAGCTGCTAGGAAATCAGCTAATGCTTGGCCTTTTACTGCCTTCTGAGGAACGAAAAGCATATTGTATGGAGTCAACAACATTGCCCATGTAGCTAAACGGAAATTGAGAGAACCCGGTTTAGTCATGAGTATTCTGAGAGGATTGACTTTTGATATGATATGGATAGTCTGTCCAGACACATAGTGGCGTGTCTTTTGGATGACAAATACTAGTGTAAGGTATTCCTTTTCCATAGGTGTGTATCTGTGCTCGGCATCCACCATTGTGCGGCTGAGGTAGTAGATTGCATGTTCATGGCCGCCTTCATTCTTCTGAGCTAATAGGGCGCCAAGAGAATGGTCCTCAGTGCGGACATATAGTAAAAAAGGCTTCCCTATTATTGGAGCTACTAATACTGGGGGGCTTGTGAGATACTTCTTGATGTCGTCAAATACGTGTTGATATTGTTCAATCCAGACGAAAGATACGCCTTTCTTCATGAGCTGAGTGAATGGTTGACACCTTCTAGAAAGGTTCGAAATGAATCGTCTGATGTAGGCTAGCCTTCCTTGCAGTCCGCGTAGCTCTTTGAGGTTTCTTGGAGGATGCATATCGAGGATAGCCTTCACTTTCTTCGGGTCAAGATGTATACCATTTGAAGTGATGACGAAACAAAGGAACTTGCCGCTGGATACTCCCAGAAAAGACTTCGTTGGATTCATCTTGAGTTGGTGTGCACATATTAGTTCGAATACCGTTCTCAAGTCTTGGAGGTGGTTGCCCTTGAGACGACTTTTAACTGCGATATCGTCTACGTAGTACTCAACTATTTTGCGTAAATGATCGCAAAAAATTATGTTCGTGGCTCGCCGGTATGTCGCTCCTGTATTTTTCAATCTGTAGGGCATCACCGTATAGCAGTATACCTCCAACAGTGTTTGAAAAGATGTATGCTTCTCATCGTCGAGGAACATCTTGATCTGGTTGTAGCCTGAGAACCCATCCATGAAGGACATCCGCTCGAAGCCGTAAGTATTGTCGATCATTACGTCGGTTATCGGTAGAGGGAACTCGTCCTTGGGCATGCAGAGTTCAAATTACGGTAATCGATACAGACTCGAACTTTACCGTTCTTTTTCATGACTGGAATGATATTGGCAACCCAATCAGGGTGTTGATCTTCGCGAATGAATCCACTGGCAATGAGCTTCTTGACTTCATTTTCGATAGCCTCTATGACGTTTGGTCGGAATCGTCGTTGTCGCTGCTTTACTAGCTTAGCTTTAGATGAAAATTCAGGCAGTACATGGCGACTTTAGGGTCCAGGCCTGGCATGTCTTTATATCTCCATGCGAAGATGTCGATGTATTATCTTATAAGCTGTATAAGAGATTGGCGTTCATCGCCAGATAAACTTTTGCTGATGAAGATTGGTTTAAAAGATGATTCATCTCCTAAATTGACTTGGATGTCTTTATCTTTGGTAGGTGGTTCACGTTGTTCGAAGTGCAGCTCCCACATAGTATCCATCTTTTGAGCCCATTGTTCAAGCTCGATTGATTGGACATCATCCACAATTTGGTCAACGAAAACCATGTTGACGGACAGAGTTGCTTTGAACATGTCACCAATGCTGGAGTTTGAGTCCCAGAGGGAGGAATCAGCAGAATGATAAAAATGATCTGCTTCATCATTTGATATTTCAGGAGTTATTGGAGGAGTGACATAACCCAAACCAATACCGTTTCTTTGATAGTAGTTCTCGGGTTTGCCAGGAGGAGCAAAGTATCGTATTGGCAACCGTCGTCCCTGGCCGTAATTTAGCCCCTGGTCGCTTTTGATGTCATATCCCATGTTCTGGATGATATTCTTGGCCTGCCAACTATACTGAAAAAGTTGTATTTTCCTAGAGTCGTAGTCAGCTTCCGTGTTATGCTTGGGAGAAGTAGACTCTGGAACGAACTTTCTCTCGCTAATTATACGATCGAAGATGATTAGTTCTTCATCCTTCTTTCTGGCTGGAACGATGAAGTAGTAGATATCTTCTGGGTGAACTTTTTTTTGCAGGTGAGGCGTCGTGAACAGCATGGAGAGGTGTGGTCCTATGCCGTGCTCTAGAGCGTATATCATATCTATGTAGTGGTTTTCAGATTGATAGATATCGGAGTAATTCGAAGATAAACCTTTACTAAGAAAATACGTAAGTTCTTCTTCAGGGATAACATCATCCGCTGAAGGTACATTATTATGAGTATTGATATACTCATTGAGAGGATCATCATCTGGAAGAGGAGCCACAGTCTTTGCCAAGTTCACCACGTAGGGTAATTCTTCAGGATTGGAAGGACGAACTTCAGCAGGTTCCTCTCGGGGTGTCTTGCTGAGAGTGATGGTCAATAGTTTGACTTTGTTAGGGTTCTTCTTCTTCACCCAGATTGTGAGAGGCTTCGGAGTACTTTTTGGAGTAGTACGTCCTTTGACTCGGATAATCAGGGGACCATCATTGGAGGATGGACTTGCTTCAGCTTCATTGTCAGCTTCGTTGCCGTCATCCTTGGAGGGCTGAGATTGGTAAAGTACCGAATCTCCATAGTAGGCTTCGATGCCCTTAAAAGGATCGACATTAGCAAACTCCGACTTCACGATACCGTCGCTGTTGACGTACTTGAAGCACTGGTGAAGTGTGGAAGGAACGATCATGTTCTCGTGCATCCATGGATGTCCCAACAAGACGTTATAGGATATATTGGCATCGATCACATAGCAAGAAACCTCCATTCGGAGATCACCAATCTGGCACTTGAGATGTATCTTGCCCAGCGGTGGCTTCGACCAGCATTAAAAGCCATGATAGTTGTGTTGGTTACAGATAGCTTGTGCAGAGGGATTCCCAAAATTTGAAGCAAACTTTTAGGAATGATGCTGAGGGAGGATCCTGGATCGATGTGCAAACGGTCCACCTGGATCGCTCCGATATACCCTGTATAGTACAGGGGTCTATCATGACGATTATTTTTGAGTTGCATGTCATCCTGTGAAAAGGTGATGTTGGGCACCACTTCCATAGTACTGTAGCAGTGAGGACAGGAGACAGGGTCTTCAGCGGAGGGTTTGACTTCAACGAGATAAGAGTATGCATGTAGTAATGCCTTACTTAAGGCCTTCCGTGTTTCTTTGGACAGTCGCAACAGATCGATCAGAGATAACCTGGCAGGTGTATTGGCCAGCTGTGCCAGTATGTCAAAGTTGTAGGGCCGATCCATGCCTTCGGGAGCTGGCGCCTTCAGAGACTTGTCAAACCGCGTCTCCTTCTGCTTGTTTTTGTCGGTAGTTGAAGGCTTAGACAGGCCGACTGCTGAGCTTGTAGGGGTAGCAGAAGCTTGAGAAGGTACTGCTTCTTCTTGTACGGGATCGTATATCCGAAGATAAGTCTTCTCTGATCGCGTCTCGCTAGAAAGAACCTCGTAGATGGAAGAAGACACCATTGTAGGAATGAAATGGTAAAGCAGAATACTCTAGAGGGGGGTGAATAGAGTAGGCAACGGAATATTTCCAGTTAAAAATATTGTTAGCAGTTAGATCACAGATATAAATATAATCACAAAGTAAATGATAGTAATGAAAAGTGATCATAAGGCAAACGCAAACACCGAGATTTATACTGGTTTTCCTCTTGTGAGGACTAGTCCAGTCGGAAGAACTTTAGCTTCCAGTTGAATCTACTATTAGAAAATTCCGTAAGTTTTCATACGAAGTCCTTGCAACTTCTACAGACGCGAGCTTTGATACGAAGAACTCGACCAACTTCAATTGTGAAGAGTTGTTTCTTCAATCAAGCTTCTGATTACAACTGCTCTGAAACTTCTACACCGTACCGCACTGGCAAATCGACTAGAGGATTGTAACTGGCTTAGGATTTGAAATTGTAAGCTTTTGAGAACTCTTTGGAGAAAATATAAGCTTTAGAAGAGAAGAGATTGAAAGTGAATTGGTGATTTGAAATGATAGAAATCCTTCTTTATTTATAGTTTTTCCAAAGACAAAATTCTGGCAGAATTCGGGCAGAACTCTGACAGAGCTCTTTGTAACAAACCGCAACTGAAGGGTGACCAAGTTCAAAATTAAACATTCACATAACGTTCAACTTGGCCGAACTCTGGCCGAGTTCTGCTAGGGTTCTGCCAGTTGATTTTTAGAAAAATTATTTTGGCTTTTTGAAAAGTCCTTCAGAAGCTTTTTGTAAAAATGATGTTTTTCAAAACATAGGTCATTTTTAAAAGGATAGGGTAATTTTGAAAAACGATCCCGGACAGCCTATTTGCCAGTACGACTTGGTGTACAATGTATTTCTAGACTCAATAAAATAAAAAATTACATTGCTTTGAAGGAAATACATTCTGAATGGCAAACAACTTCGAAACAGCTTCGGTCTTGAACATAGTAATATTCATTGTTAAGCAGTATCCAAAATGTCATAGGTAAACATCTGAATTGCCTTGCATTTATATCGAGACAGAGTTTGATCAATTATTAAAATCAGGTGTGACCATGACCAATGGGCCAACAATCTTCCCCATTTTGATAATTGACAAACCTTGCCGATATAACATCTGAGTATGGATCAATTTAAAAAATGTAATACCAGAGAAAAGAAAAATTGTTCATAACCTGCATTCATGAAGATGTTAGATCCTATTTCTCCTCCGTTGTCACTTAGCAAAATAATTGCAAAAGAGAAAGCTCTCCCGCAATAAATGCATAAGTAACAAACAGTGAAAAAACACAAGAAATATATAAAACATTCATCACAGGCATGGTATAAGAAATATTATATAAACAACACAGGCATGGTATTTATCACAGGCAATTTATATGGAAGCATAAAAAAAGGATAATGCTATAATAAAGCTGAAACAAATAAAATACTGAATAATAAACTAAGTGAAATATATGTAAAACTGAGGCATAATAAAAACATGTCTATGATGAGTCGCAGATAATAACTAAAATAAGAGTACTGATAATATCTTAGAATGTCGGAGCATTTCCAAGTAAACATAAGACAAAATATTAGTCTCAATATGTAACATCTCAAAAATCATTATCTTCATCATCACCGTCATCGGTTGCAGCGCCAGCATGTCCAGATAGACCAGCTCCAGAAGTACCAGATCCAGAAGTATGAGGAGTGGCACCAGAAGTACGATACCAATCGTAAGCGATCCCTGGCTGGAACAGAGAGTGGACCGCCTCATCATCAATGCGGTAGCCAAAAACAGAAGGGTCTCGAGGTAGAGAGCTAGCTGAGTAACCCGTTTGCGTAAATCTCAGATCGGCGAAGGAGTTGGCAATAGCCTGGAACCGAGTCACGTCACGAAACTCATGTTCCCTGGAAGTGTCAACATAAAATGACTGCAGATCTGATAGGTGTTGATGAATACCCTCAAATGTCATAGGGTAGGACTGAGGAGGACCAGGTGCTGTGGGAGTAGGTGCAGGAGGAGAAGGTGCAGTAGGTGGACAAACAGTGGCAATGCTGCGACAAGAGAGTTTGAGGAACTTGGGCTCAGGGTCAACAGCACAAGTGGATAGGTCAATGTCAAATCTCTGAAAGATGCGTGGGATGATCATCGCATAAGAGAGGTTGTGGTCTCTTTCGCGACATCTACCCATCATCTGAATGATAGTCTTAGGGGCAGAAAAAGGAATCCCCTTAAGAATGTGATATAGAGAAGAAAGCTCAAGTGCAGTGACATCATCTTTGGAAGTAGATTTTGGAAGTAAAGTGGAATAGATGATGCGATATAATTCGTATTTAAACAAGTTCAAGTTATTGGCCTTGAACTTTCCAGAATGAGCACGTACGGGCGCACAAAGCTCATTCTTGAAACTAAAGAGGGTCGTACCATCGGAGAAATCGAAATCAGTGATGTCATCGAGCGAGGCACCTTAGTTTGGAATACCAAGGATTTCTGCTAACGTTTCATCAGTAAACTCGATATCTATCCCGCCGACACGAGTTCTCGCGGTAAAAGTGTCTAACACAAAATTACAGTAAAATAATCTAATGGCATTAGTAGCTATAGGAAATTGTAAAAAAACAAAGTGTTGTAACCCTAATGCCTCAAAGGACGGTGGTCGGGAAAGACAGTGCTTTTGATCGGAGATCCGGTATAAATAGTACGCATAATGAAATCGACATACCACAATAGGGCTTGGTCGAGAGTTTTAAAGTAAAATTCATCCGATGCACCGTCATCCGATTGGACCAGAGAAAAGAGAGAATCCGTATGTGGACCTGAAGATGATGCTCTTCACTGGCATTGGTCTTCTTCCTCTTGAAAGGATTAAATCCCTTAGGTATTCTATCCCAAAATCTAGAAACCCTAATAATTGGAAAGTGGAGGAGAGAAGGAATTATACCTTTCGAGAATTGGATATGTTGTAGAGAACGAAATTCTCCGCATGAATCTAAAGTTTGGACGAAGATCTCCACGCGGATTAGAAGAACAAAGGTTGAGAAGAGCTAGGGTTTTGGGGCGCTGCTGCTGCTGTTTGATGTAGTTTGGAAGAATGAAGAAGATGGGGGCCTCGGGTTCTGGCCGGTACTTATATATACCCAGCCGAACTCTGGCCGAATTTGGACCGAACTCGGACCGAATTCGCCAAGGGTTGCCTGGCTATATATGTGTAAGAAAAATAACAATGAGGCCACATCTTTTTCATTTATTCGTTTCAAATGTTTAATTAAGAGTTTAGTAATTTTAAATCTCAAAATAATATAATTAATATTATTTTATAAATTAATATTCTTTACTCAGCATCTGTCTCAGATTAGCTGTAGGAGTATTGTCCTAGCTAATGGAGGTTCATCGAGGAACTCTTAAGTACTGCTTTGCTTCGACCGTAGTCGTGGTGACAGACAGACTCTTTGTAGGCTTGTCTCAAAAATAGTTTTTGAGTATCGAATAAATTAATTAATAAAACAAAATTAATTAATATTATTGATATCTAAAATTCCTAATTCTCGACGTAAATAATTGAAACGATCTTCCGCTAGAGGTTTTGTGAGTATGTCAGCCAATTGATTCTGTGTGTCTATGTTTACAAGGTCTATATCTCCATTTTGTTGATGATCTCTAAGAAAGTGATGTCTAATCTCGATATGTTTAGTACGAGAGTGACATACTCGATTCTTAGTCAAATTAATAGAACTAGTTTTGTCACAGAAAATGGGTATGTGTGTAAAATACAATCCATAGTCTTCTAAAGTTTGCTTCATCCACAAAATTTGTGTACAACAACGTCCTGTGGCGATATACTCAGCATCGGTTGTTGATAATGCAACAAAAATTTGCTTCTTACTAAACCAAGAGACTAGAGCTTTTCCGAGGAAATGACATGTGCCGCTAGTACTTTTTCTATCTACTTTGCATCCGGTAAAATCAGCATCAGAATAACCGATCAGGTCAAACGACGTGGTTTTGGGATACCATAAGCCGACAGAAGAAGTTCCTTTAAGGTATCGAAAGATACGCTTAACTGCGCACAAATGTGATTCCTTAGGATTAGCTTGAAAGCGTGCACATAAGCAAACACTAAACATAATGTCCGGTCGACTAGCAGTTAAATATAGCAAGCTTCCGATCATACCTCGATACTTACGTATGTCGACGGGTTTACCTTGTTCATCAATATCAAGCTTGGTTGAGGTCGCCATTGGAGTGCTAAGTGGCTTTGTTGCTTCCATGTCGAACTTCTTTAACAGATCCTTTGTGCACTTCGCTTGATTTATGAACGTCCTATTGTCGGTTTGTTTGATTTGCAGTCCGAGAAAGAATTTCAGCTCTCCCATCATGCTCATCTCAAACTCATTCTGCATACACTTTGAAAATTCTTGACCAAGAGATTCATCAGTAGATCCAAAAATAATATCATCTACATAGAATGTCGACGAAACGACGCCCACCCAGACGCCCTCTTCTATGGCCGCTCGCTATGACGACGTGTTCATAGAATCCGCCGGCGGCTTTAGGAAAGGGCGCTTGTACGGCTTAGGTTCCGTGGCAGATTTTTTGCAGACGTCGACACCGAGATATCCACCGCCTCTGCCTCCTTCCACGCCCCCCGCAGACGATGTGAGGACGTAGATTGCGACTCTCGCCACGACGGTGTCAGATTTGTGGTCGATAGTGCTGGGACACTATCCGCATCCTTCTTTTGCTCCCGATCCGTCTGCTCCTTGTCCGTCTGCTGCCGCTCCGTCTACTGCTGCTGTCGGTGCTTCGGATCGACCTGGTCCTTCTTGTTCCGGACGGCTTTCTTTTAACCGCTCTTCCGAGGCCCGCCTGGTACCGGATGCTACTATCGTGGCGCTTCTTGACATGATGTCCTCGGAGCAGCTACGCTCGCTTCCAGACCACGTCTTGTCCCAAGTGCCGCCATATATGGTGGAGGATTATATACGCAGAGCAGAGGATAGAGCACGAGACGAACCACCTCCTCCTTCTCAGTGATTTTGTTTATGTTTTTGGACATTTAGACATTTGGATCTGCCACAAATTTTTGGATATTTTGTTTATGTTTGTTGGTCATTATATTGGATATTTTTTGTGTATGTTGTGATATATTGGATGTTTGGAGATATTGTGTTGTCAATATGGATATTTGTTGGATATATTGGATGTCGGGTATGTTACATTTGTGTATGGTGGATGCTGAATATGTTATGTTACTGGGAATAGTCTCTTTCCTGTAAATTTTTTTAAAAATATTTCAGTTAGCGACGGATTATCGACGGGTTGCCGACGAAATTTTGCAGGTAGCGATGGATTACCGATGGGTTACCGACTAACTTTTGCAGATAGCGACGGTTCCCCGACGGATTATCCGTCGGCCTGTTTCTAGAAAAAATTTGCGACGGGTTGGCGACGGACATCTTGTCGCTCATATTCTGGAAATATGGAAGATATCCAGAAGCATGGCGACGGATTATCCATTGCCAAATCGCCGCTAATCCGACGAGGTAATGTATTTAGCGACGGTCTTGCGACATCTTCGCAATGAGCTATCCGTCGCTAATTGTATGAATACAAAATAGCGACATATGAGCGACGGAATGGCGACGGAATACCCGTCGGTCATGTTCTGGAAATATGGAAGATTTCTAGAAGAGTGGCGACGGATTATCCGTCGCCAAATTGCCGCTAATCCGACGAGGTCGTGTATTTAGCGACGGCCTCGCGACAGCGTAGCGACGAAATAACCCGTCGCTAATTGTATGAATACAAAATAGCGACAGCTTAGCGACGAAATGGCGACAAATTTCCCGTCGCTCATGTTCTAGAAATATAGAAGATTTCCAGAAGCGTGGCGACGTACTATCCGTCGCTCCTCCGCCGCTAATCCGTCGAGGTTAGCGACGCTTTAGCGACGGATATTGCATATCAGAAACCCTTTGATACGCGGTTACGCTAATTATATGAATATATTAAATATTTAAACAGTCGAAGTTGACGGGAAGCCGTCGGCTTGCCGTCGCTAAAAGTTTTTATTTTGCCAAGGAAAATCCATCGCTAATTAGTCGCAGAGCGGCGGACTAGCGACGAGCTTGTTTTAGCGACGAGGTTATTCCCGATGGATTTTTTCAGCCCGTATCCGTCGAAAATATGTCGGTAATGTGGATTACCGACGGATTTCCGACGAATCCGACCGTCGCTAAATCGTTGTATTTTAGTAGTGACATGCACCCTCCGAAGAACCTAAGAGAACTTCGAGGCCTACAGGGATGTCTCATAAATATCAAAATATTTATAACAAACCTTTCTGGGCGATGCTGACCCTTGATCAAACTTATAAAGTAGGAACTTTTCTATGTCTGGACTGAAGAATGCCAAAAGGCATTCGACAAAATCAAGGCTTACCTAACGAACCCTTCGGTCCTGGTAGCACCAGTAGTGGGTAAACCATTCCTGCTTTATGTCTGCACAATAGACCATTCTCTTGGCGCCTAAGCAGGATGATGATTGGGGCCAAACACCGGTACAACCCCATCGAGAAGGAGTGCCTAGCTTTGGTATTCGCAATACAGAAGATTCGCCACTTGTGATGAGTCAAATGATCCATGTCATCTCACGAGTCAATCTACTCAGGGTTTTCATGTCGAAGTCAGGAGCACTCAACTCTCGATTAGCTACATGGGTAATACTATTATCACCATACGATATGGTATTCGTCCCACAAAAAGATGTTAAGGGCGAAGTGCTGGCCGACTCCTTTGCCGCACACCTGATACCGGAAAACGTCTAAACTATATGAGGGCATCCCGGATGAGGTATTGGAGTCCAATATCGCTGAGGAAAGCTCCGTCTGGCGGATGTTCTTCGATGGTACCTTAAGAACAGGCCCTAAGGGTCAGATCATCACAAGAGCAGGGGTGGTCTTAGTCTCTCTGGACAACCTGGTCATTCAGTGTGCCTACTCCCTTGCAGAGCCGTGCTCCAAATGTGGCGGAGTACAATGCTCTCATTATTAGACTCCAGTTGGCAAGACAACTAGGGGTTGAATATCTCGAATCCTATGGTGATTCAAAACTCATCATCAATCAGGTTTGAGGGCAATACGAGGTCAATCATGAAGATCTGCTTCCCTATCACAAAGCGGCCCTGGACATCATTTCTACCTTTACCAAGTTTTTCATAGAATATGTGCCTCGACTATAAAATATAGAGGCCGATGCTTTGGTTGGCCTCGCCGCATCTTTGGCAGCATCTCTGTGGACCCAGCACTTCGTCACGATGATTGGCCGAGAACTGGTGTGCCCCAAATTTTTTATGTATGTGTCTAGACAATGCTATGCCAACAGATGTCAGTGTCAACATCAGGGACTAGTGATTTTCATTTATAGACTTCATAGTCTATGGAATCCTTCCAGACGACCCGAAGGAAGCCGTGTTTGTCAAAAGACGCTCTCTCCGATTCTACTATGATACATCTACCAACATATTATATCTTCGTTCATACGATGGGCTTCTCCTCCAATGTTTATCAACGGAGGGGGCGAACGAAGCTCTTTGGGAGGCCTACGATGGTGCCTGTGGAGCTTATTAACCTGGTCCTAAGCTTTAGGATCAACTTCAATGTATGGGATATTACTGGCCTAACATGATGGCAGATGTTGTCAAGTGCGGCAAGAAATGTTGAGCGTGCCAGTTGCACGTCGACTTTATCCATCGACCTTTGAAGTTCTTACACCCTACGGTCGCCTCTTGGCCATTTTAAGCCTGGGGTATTGACATAGTTGGACCGATTATCCCTCCGTCGTCCAGAGGGCAACGCTTTATTCTGGCAATCACCGACTACTTCTCTAAATGGACAGAAGCAGTACCTCTGTCTGAGGTAAAGAGCTCAAAGGTGATCAGCTTTATTAAGCATCACGTCATCTTCCGTTTTGGGGTACCCCGGAGGATCATCCACGACAACAGTCCACAATTAATAAGTCATGCGTTCAGTAGATTCTGTGATAAGAATCCTATGTAGAATATGGCATCTACCGCATATAATCCAGCGACAAATGGATTGGCCGAAGCCTTCAACAAAATGCTCATCAAACTTCTCAAGAAAGTCGGGTCATCTAATAAACGCGACTAGGATGAGAAGTTAGGCGAATGCCTTTGGGCTTACCGCACAACGATCCTTTTACTAAGGCGCGTAGCGTTGGTCTACGAATACAGTATTTAAATCAATCTCTTGCCCTTAAGCGCATCTTCTACCCTTAATGATAGTACTTGTGTAATAGGCGCATATAGGGATTGAAGTTGCGGGATGAGAGAAGGCTCATAGAAAAACTTAATAGGAATTTCTGGCAGTCGAATCCAAACCATTGTTGATAAGGTAACTATTTCCGAAGGCCTAAAGTTAGGCTTCCATTTGTTAACAGTAAGATAATGGTCCATCACCATCCATGGTCCATTTTCTAAGACATGATAGTAGTCCTCTTTGAAACGAAAGTGCACTAAGAAAAAAGCCATATTGTAAATCAATCATATGGAACTCAAATCGCAACTTCCATAGGGCATGCAAACGTTGCTCCAAGACTTTGTGAGAGATTGGTTTACCAATATCCTGATAGTAAGACTCTTGTGCCACGGTCGCCATAAGGCTTGGCTTGTTGTTCTTTCCATAAAATCACGCTATTTTTCCTGGTGTACGGGAGCGAGGCAGTGCTTCCTCTCGAAATCCAGATTCCCTCGCTAAGAGCGGCCATTACAAACCAATTAATAGATGAAGACAATCAACGTCACCGGTTGCAAGAGCTAGTGGCGCTTGACAAAAAATGTATTTTGGCTCGGCAGTGCATTGAGCTTTATCAGGCTCGCATCTCCGAGGCTTTCAATAAGAAAGTCAAATAAAGAACTTTCCTATTTGGTGACCTTGTCCGATCAGTTAGAAGGCCAATGGTGATGACGCAAAAAACAGCTGGGAAGTTTGAACTCAAATGGGAAGCCCCTTCATCATAGAGATGGTGTACTCTAATAGCGCCTATCCACTTGCAAAAGCTAATGGAGACTTGTTTCTGATGCAAATCCATGGCAAGTACCTAAAGAAATACTATGTTTGAAGCCTATCGACATGTATTTCTATATCCCCGACATGTATTAATCAATCCGACAATCAGGTTCACCCCTTCAATCATCATATGTCTCTAGAGCCCAGCTGCTCTAAAGACATTCTTCATTATTACCCTAATAGAAAACATCCAAGACCATATCACCTCTGAATTGTTTTATATCTTCCCAGTAAAATTTAGTCTTACCTCTAAGTAGGATAACTCTAGAAGAAGGTTTATCACATCTACATCACCTCTGAGTAAACATTTTCATTCAACAACCACTGTGTTGTTATACTCCACCCATAGAGCATCCACGTCCATATTGCCTCTGAGTTGTTCTTTATATCCCCACAAAGTCCATTCTTACCATGTTCTATGACCTATGAGTAAGAAAATTCTACCACAAACCCCATGTTGACCATATCCACATTACCTTTGAGTAAATGTATTGGTTAACCAAATTTCCTCATGTCAACTTATTATATGTACCTAAAATCAAGGTGTGTTAAAGATGCTAAGTCCACAAAATCTCACACAAATTCATGACAAATGAACAAACAAAAGTTTTTTATTTTTTTATAAAATAAAAAGGGACTACATTTGAAAAAAGCAATAAAAAGAAAAGTACAAAGAAGAACAAAACTAAGGATCAGTACACAGCTCGTCGATACGATGCTTTAAAGTTTCTGCCATGTAATCGACATTCGCCAAAACCTGACATTTAGCCTCGCGGTACATTGCTCCCTCGTCTTCGAAGGCGACGATGCATGCATGTTTGGCATCCAGTTCCACCTTTTTCTTGAACAGATTGGCCACATGTCGAGTAAGTATCGCAGCCTCGTGACTAAGCGCGACATGCTTGGTTGCCGCCCGTTCAGAATCTGCCAAGGGGTGAGACCGCTATACCTGCAGTAGGCGGATCTTATCATTAATTTTTACGATGCGGTCACCCAAGACCTCTTGCATAATGATCTGGTTCTCCATAGCCGATGCAAGTTTATGTTCTTTGGTACCGACTTCGGCCAAATCCTGTTCTAGGATGGCTAGGCTGGACGCATAAGCTGACTCAGCCTCAGCAACTTCAGCCACCAACCTGCTCTGTTTTGCCTTTATCAGGGTGGATAAATCATTCCTTTGGATGCTCTGGAGTTCAGTAAGACGGTGGTCAAGCTCGACAACCAATGCCTCCAAGGTTTCAGCAATAATATCATGACCCTGATGAGACCGTATTAAAGTAATTTCTGCTAGAGCTATTGTCTTAGCGACTACAAAAGTTTGGCCTTACACTAGAACAAAAGATACTCCATTCTTTAAAAAAATTTAAATGACCTAGACGAGAAATTTAACAGAGTTGTCCGCCTCAGCTAATGCTTGAGGTGTCATAGGGTGCATTGTCGAGAATTCCAAATGAAATGGATGGGCAGAAGAGTCAAAAATAGTAGAACTTGGCATCAACGAGGCCGTCTGCAAGCTAATACTCGGCAGGGCAACGGTCGAACCTCTAGCTATCAAGGTTTTTGGATTAGCCTATTTTCGGGTAGGCTCTACCAGAGGTGCCCCAGAAATAGGATCCTCTGCTGATCCGGACCGATCTCTAATGGCCCCAGGACTGGGATCCATAGCGGGCCATGTCTCTGAGGGAACCGCCTTATTTACGGTCCTTCAAAAGTTATAAGCGGGTGCAGGACCTCCTACACGAGAGTCCCATCCCGGTTGATGCCTGTCTCGGAGGATCCACCAATCTTGGGGTCCACTATCGTCGGGGCAGGGGTAGGACTCGACAACTGAACCAGCTCCTCTACTTTGCTCTATGCCACCGGAGCAGGGGTAGGACTCGGCGGCAGAGATGGCTCCTCCATCTCTTTTTTAGTCACCGGAGTAGGGGTAGGACTCGGCAGCCGCTCAGGCTCTTCCACCTCACCTTCTTGAGGCGATCTAGTAGAAACTGCTGTCTTATCCACCACAAGATGGTCGCTACCCTCAACGGTCGGATCCTCCACCTCAGTTTCATGGGGCAGCTCTACGATAACCACCCCTTCAGTTGCCCTGGGCTAGCTATCACCCCCACTTGCTAGTTCCTCCTCAGCTACCCTAGCATTGACATCTGGGCCATCAGTTAAAAGACGAGTCCCAATCCTCTTCAGTCTCAACCTCAAGACGAGCCTTCTTCTGAAGTTGGGCAACTGCTTCTTCACCCGTTACAATAGTACCCACAGCCAATTTCTCTGTGCTTTATGAGGATTCTGTCTGATGCGTATCTGCAAATAAAATACGATCATTACTACTATCAAAATACACAGTTAAGCATAAACAAGATTACCTAAGACGCTCGTTGAGGGTGGGTCGACATTCAAGGATCTCAGTAAGTCGTTAAGTCATCCTCCGCATAATTGAAAGAGCTAGGAGTATGGACCCGGACATTAACGTCTTGGTCCGCCTCTTCGATCGGAGACTCCACAACGGAAGGGATACGCTCTTTGGGAAAGCTGGCAACTACCTTCTCGAGGGGCTCATCTAGGTCTCGCCTCGAAGATCTGGATCTCTTCTTCTTTGTACCCTACAAACGAAGGAAATACGGTAAGGAAAGAAAGACCACTTTTATTCCTTGAAACAGATAATAACCTATTTACCTTTGTGGGAGAGGAGTCTCTCGATATTTCTGCAGGAAGGGCGATTATAGCTCCTAACTTGGACGCCAAGACTTTTCCTTAGCTTCTTCAGCGCCGAAGGACCCGCTTTTGTTGAAGCATGCCTCTTCGTCGGCTGTCCGTGGGCTCGTCCGATGGTTCCTCAGTCCTTACCACTATGCAGCTTCCGTGAAATTTACCCTTATACACCTGGCATTATAGTACTGCCAAGCCAGGGCTCCATCCAGCAAGCTTTCAATATACCCGAAGCAGTTGCTCGAGTAATCCAGCAACAGCTGACTACAGCCGAATTGACGAACAAAGCGGTTTGATAGATACAGCTCCAGGAAGCAGTAGTTCTTGTTCCGATACACCAAATGAGATGGTCGGATGCTTTGCAACCAACACAACACCTAATTCAGAAGAGTGGAGGCATCTATGCATGTATCTTCCAGCTCCTTTTCAGCTTCAAAGCCTAAAAAGAATGGGCTAACCTTAGAAAAGTACCATCCTAGAATATAGGACTAAATCTTTTGACAAACGAGGACCCCAGTATGCAACCACTTCCTTCTGCAGTAGCGGTAGATAAGGGCATCACCCGTAACATGCCCTTCTTCTATGCTAGGGCTCATCATGTTCGGGTGATGTAGTATCAACCACCCCATAAAATAGTGGTATGGCAGCCCCACCCAGGGAAAATTCTTACTTCTGCCCTTCATGGCCAGGACATCCTATGCAAACTCATGTAGACGTCGCTATAAGTTGCATACCATCGCGAAAAGCAGGGCCAAACGACGGTCGAATACCAGCTTCACAGCAAGCAGGATAAGGTTACTGGTCACCCTCCCCATGGAGCCTGACCCGCCAGGAAGCACATAGTCCCGTAGCCATATCATTATATAGGCAGCTAGCACAGCCTTCGGGGACATTATGTGCGTATAGTGCCAGAAATAGCTACAAATGTTATTAGCTGGCTCCTTGTTCTCATCGTCTCGTAGATTCCTCTCGTCCAATTACTTTATTTAGGCGGTGACTTCTTCATGCGTGGGACCCTGAGGGGTGGTGAAACGAACCATCTTCGGGTCATCTTTTTTCTAGGTAAAAATATAATCCCTCTAAACTGTCACATGGGGGGATGCCTTGGTCTTATCGTTTTGTTGATTCACAAGATGGTGGCATAACAACTCCTTGTATACCGCCATCATCTACGAATTCTTTGCTTCCAAAGCGAAGAGCTCCTCATTTGTTGGAGAATACTCTTCATATGGCTCACTCCCGCAAGTGAGTTTCGAGGCTTCGAACATCTCATGGAGCACTAGTCCCAGCTCCCCTACCGGTGTATAAAATGTCCCGGTATGAGGATTGTACATCTCCAGGAGGGCCAAAAGCATTGGCCGGTTTAGCTCCAAGCCATCCTGGGTGGCCCGTGTGGCATAATCCAAACCAAGATCCTTGAGTTCGTTCTTGTACTTCATCAAGATCCATTAGGTCAGATCGTCCTACTTTGGCACGTAATGACACCAACCTTCAACCCAAAATTCTCCCTTAGGGCACGTGATCTTGGCCACCAGCCTAAGATTGGCGAAGGTCGAAGCAGTAAAGGAAAAAGTGTTGCTGGGCACGTCATTGAATATGCTACTAGGATGCAAAACTCGCAGAGAGTAAGACGGCCCACCTCGCATGAAAGTAATAACGTCTTTTTGATTGGTATTGGAGTCAATTTTGAAAGACCCCAAAACTGCTCCCCCTTAGGATGGGGTAAGTTCCCAGTTCATCCTCTATTTTGAAGCCCAACAGATGAATACGGACAACGATAGTTGCGTTCTATTTTCGGTGCGTACATACGAAGACCCTTCGCCTCAAAGAACCAGTCTTCCTTGACGTTCAAAAGTTTGCTTCATAGGAAGCCAGTCTGTCCCAAAACAAAAATTAGGGCTTCAGATAAGACTCGGTTGTACTCCCAGCAACACGGGTTAGGACCCTCTCCATTATGGCCTAAAGGAAAAAAGAGGGCTGGTCCTTGATCAACGTCATCCTTTTCGACAGTTGGTCCATCATAACCATAGCCTTCGCGAGATTGACAGCTTCTTCGGTAAAATCTAAATCCATCTGACAGAGGGAGTAGTCGAACAAAAGCTCGTCCAAATAAGGCAAGGTCACAGACACTACAAAAAGACAGACAAAAAGTTAGCAAAAATATAGTCTTTTTGAAGAAAGACAAAAAGACATGCGTAGCTTGGCGTCAACGCATCTGAAGTTATGTGCATCAGTGAAGGCTAAGACCTAAGCACATCTTCAGGACCGAAGCCCATGCACGTTGGTAATATAAAAGCTTCAACACATCTCCGAGACCGAAGTCCATACGCATCAGCAAGATAAAGCTTCGGCACATCTTCAGGACCGAAGTCCATGCGCGTCAGCGAAGTAAAGCTTAGGAACATCTTTAGGACCAAATTCCATGCGCTTCAGCAGGGTGGTTGGCGCATGTTCTAGATGGTTGTCCATCAATGCTCTCAGCCGTGCACAAGTGACTGTGTATTCGAAAAAAATCCCAACGGCGGCCACCTACCGATAACTTCCCTAACACGTCGGGATGAGTCGTATCGACGACTTGGGGCTCGTCAGCATCGACTTCAGCAAGCTTCTTGCCCTTGCCTTTGCCCTTACTAGCAGCAACATGAGGAGTTTTGGGGGCCATTGCAAAGAGGAACTAGGGTTTTCGAAAAGTGGAGAAAACTCTAAAGGAGAAGAGAACTCAAAGGAGAAAGGAGAAAAGTCTCTCTCTTCAACCCAAGTGCCTATTTATAGGCTTGGAGAGGGGCGTAACCCGATAAGATGTGACTTCAGCAGCTAATGCTTCAAATATCGTTAAGAGGGGCTCTAAATATTCCAAAAGATTGTCATTTATTGAAAACTGTGAGTCATCATTAATGACTGAATCCAAAAACAGTCATGCATGAAGATGGCTATGTGCCAAAACAGTCATGCGCGAAGATGACTATGCGCCTAACAGAGCATGCACTTAAAACAAATCCTATTGTCCATGCTTCTTGTTCAAAGTATCTCAAAAACTTGTCTAAGTTTTGAAAACGTTAAAGGGGGTCTTGTAGAAGCATAGAATTTTTATGCGCCACAGAGGCCCTGTTTCTATGTAGCACAAATAGTATGCCAGAGACACAGAGCAATGTTGGCGCATCACAAAGAGATAGTAAATGAAAGCGCATGAAAAGAGGATTTTTATTAATTATAAAAATCTATTACATGGCTTTTTCATTATATAGAAAGCCTACTACAGCCTAGTTTAAACTCTATAGATAGGATATCACTTTGACGTATCAGTATAAGCGCATCCCTCCCACGTCACAAGAGAATCACTTCCTCGTCACGAGCGAATCACTTCCTTGTATCAGCACAGGTGCATCACCGGCCATCTTGTGGCTCTTCCAGCATAAAAAGGGTTGCCCACATTAACCCTAAACTCTGTATTCAACTTGACACTCGACGTTGTCTCGAAGAGGAACCCTGCCAGTAAGGTGCACGAGCACGAATAGCTTTGTCCATAGCTAACTCGGTACGTCTCAGTTCTCTAATGTAGTTTGTCGTCAAAATAAAAGCTTTTTTGAACGAGGAGATCCATAGCATACCAACTCGCCAAGGAGGAGGATCGGTTGAGTTCATTCTCGACGAAGTCCTGTAAAATAAGAAAAAGCAAGTTCTTCCCTCTTCAAAACACACCTATTTATAGACCAAGGCAAAACCAGACCCATGCGCTAAGTGGCAGCCTCCCCAAAGTTAATGCGATGAACCTAGCATTAATGGCAATGAATCTGCCATTTCGATTTTAACCAAGTCAAAGTTATTTATTTCGAGCCTCAAAACGCTCAACAAGGTTGACCGAAGGTGATGCACCTCACCGCTGATGCGTCCGTCAGTTCCATGCGCCCAATAATGGATACGCCCTATACTTGATGCACATTGTGGTGTACGTGCCCCATAAACGATGTCTTACACAAAGCTCTTCACCCATCAAAGCATTTAATGCTAAGGTGACATAAGTTAGTAGCACGCGTCTTCAAAACTGAGCACTCGACAGATTTAACAGAAAATAAAGAGCAGCCGACATCAGCATAATCATTACTCGATCGGTTACAGTTGTGCTGTGCTATGTGGCCGACTAACCACTTGCATGCACCCTAAAGCCATGCACCCAAACTTCGCATGCGTCTCTAAAGCCATGCGCCCAGACTTGTTATTTTCCTTGAAGTTATATGCCAAGTCTCCTCATGTGCCAGATCCTAGGCTCATCAAATCTAGTTTCTCTTAATAAATCAAGATCTTTGAATAGATGTACATGCATCATATGTCATTGACTCAGTTCTACTCATGAATGGGTGCCAACCACCAAAGATCTCAACAACAAACGAATCTCAGCAACTGCCAGGTGTCAGCTTATGTGCAGTCGAACAGTGTAGTTACACCAGATTCAGTTCAAGCTTTCCAGGCGCAGCATCCCTGCGCCCAATAAAGTCATGCACATAACATTCCTACGTGCAAAATTTCCATGCACTCATCACATATGCACACATGAATGGATCATTCCACCACCTATAAATAGAAGGATCATTCCCTCATTCAACCCCCCAGATTTTTCACACATCCAAAGAGTCAGAGCTTACCTCAAGGGAGCCGAATTGCCGTCCAGCCGAAGACTTGCATTCACTTCCTTATCATCGTCAGATCGTCAATGGAGTAAATAATAAACCCTCTATCGCCACTGTTCCTAGATAAAAACAAAAGTGTACTCGAAAGATCCTACCGAGGATCTAAGTTGTACTTTGTTCGTTTGTTATATATAAAAGTTTCTTCAATACATTTTAATGGCAAATAGGATATTGTGAGGCATCCTTAGAAGCTAGCTACCTAATTTGGAGTCATCACATTACCTTTGAATTGTAACAACCCAGTCCCAAAATATGTATGACTAGGTTCATAAATATGTCAGCCGTATAATAAATATACGTAAACTGTAAATACAGTATAATTACGGCCAATTAATTTCATCCATAAAGTAAAAAAGAATAATGTTTTTATAGAATCAAATATGAAATGTCATTTTAGATGATGCTTGATGGAGACAAATCCACTAACAACATGAAACTAGAAAGAAGGAATTAGCAAAATGAGAATGCAAACAACAAGGGATGATCCAAGAGTAAGACATCTTCGATAGGAAGAAGAAGACCACGATCTTGGCTAGAGCACCTGCAGAATTCAAGAAAATATACACACTGGAGAGATCACCAGTTCCAGATCGGGACATAACAAGATACATAAAAATATGCCAAATAAACTGAATATAAAATGTCATAAGACACAGGTAGAAAGTAAAAGGTTCTAAATCATAACATGACCAGTATCCAATCATTGAAATAGTGGACCACCCCTATAACCAAACAGGGATAAGAGGTAACACACTATTTCGTGATGTTATACTGTCGCATGTTATGACTAGAACAGAGTACGACATGACGGCGACTTTGTTCACCTAACTATTCTACTGTGATTATACAGTTAAGAACAAACTTTCAATACATGGGGACTCTAGCTAAATGGGTTTGGCATAGTACCCGACATTGGCACCAAGGGCCTACGTCCATAAGCTTTGTGAACGTCAGAGGGAATCAGTACAGTAGAAAAAAAATACCTGCATTTCCAGCGGAGCTCACAGGTTATAATGGATAGTGCATACTTGGCCTATACATCAAGGAACTATTTTCCCCTCCATATGCACCTATCTAAGTCGTATCCACGACCATAAACCTCTACTAATTGCCAAGTCTCCTAACATGCATCTATTACCAATTAGACCTAACGCATGCGCACGATTAATTAGCCAACATGCAAGTACCTCCATATGCTACTCATAACTCACACATATCCCATGGCACAATCGTGACAAAGTTCATAAAAATGCACTAACAAAATGGTAGTCCATTAACTCTAGGTCCATATGCGAATTTAAAGACAAGAATGAAATTACAACTAGCACTTGCATCATATATAATTGGAAGCATAGTAAAGTAATCATGAACATTAATCAGTGATGCAACTGGAAAACTAAAAATAAACAAACAATAACCATGCAGTAACTAAACAGTAAAGATGCAAATAAATATAAACTGTAAATATGGCAAGATATCTTGTCTGGTAATGGGCCTGGTATGCTACGATGATCATGATGGCACAAATTTTGACTAAAGTGTTATAACTACGCAAAATAGCCTCCGATGATGGCAAAAATAGTTTCATCTTGTCCAGAACAGTCTGATTAGCTAGGGTTGACATAAAGAGGTCCAGTTTTTGCAAAGGAATAGGATATACGATTCGCATGGACAGGATGATAATCAAAATAATTTGATAAATAATACACATACTATTTTTGAAAAATAAATACTTGAAAATATATTTTCTTAGTTAAAATAGTTTTTAAATACATACTTGAAAAATATAAATCATTTTAGGTAAAAATACCCTAAGTTTGTCAAAATAAATTTTTGGTAGAAAGCTATATTTTTATTAGTCAAAAGTAAATATTTGAAAAGACTAGGAAATTATTATATATAAAAGAATTTGAGAAAATATAAAATCCAGTAAAGTGTTTTTAGGGCTGAAACTAAATTTTGTCAAAGTATAATTTTTGCTAAAAACTATTTTTGGAAATAGTTAGAAATCTTTATAATAATAATACTTGCATCTTGTCCAGAACAGTCTGATTAGCTAGGGTTGACATAAAGAGGTCCAATTTTCGCAAAGGAATAGGATATACGATTAGCATGGACATGATGTTAATCGAAATAATCTGATAAATAACACACATACTATTTTTGAAAAATAAATACTTGAAAATATATTTTGTTAGTTAAAATAGTTTTTAAATACATACTTGAAAAATATAAATCATTTTATGTAAAAATATCCTAAGTTTGTCAAAATAAATTTTTGGTAGAAAGCTAAATTTTTATTAGTCAAAAGTAAATATTTGAAAATACTAGGAAATTATTATATCTAAAAAAATTTGAGAAAATATAAAATCTAGTAAAGTATTTTTAGGGCTAAAACTAAATTTTGTCAAAGTATAATTTTTGCTAAAAACTATTTTTGAAAATAGATCGAAATCTTTATAATAATAATACTTTCATATAATTCCTAAAACAATAATATTAACAAATAATAATTTTAACAACAACAACAATAATAATAGTAGTAGTAGTAGTAGTAGTAATAATAATAATAATATTGCATACTGTGTTACTAATATAATATAATATTAATAATAAACCTGATAATAAAAATAAAAATAAAAAAATATCTGTTGTTCTCTGTTATAAACTATAGGGAAAGAGATGAATAAAGGGAGCAAAAGAAAAAGGGAGAGAGAGAGTTGGAGAGTAATCGAGCGAGAGGAAGAAGAGAAGAACGGGGGAGATCTCACCGGGGTCACGAGCTTGGTGGCGGTGCCACTAGGAGTCGTCGGCTATGGATGACAGAGTATGGCCATGGCTTAGAGGCACAGTGGTCGAGTCCTGGACACGCAGGGAAGAGGATTTCTGACACGAGTCATGGAGGTGGGCTGGATGTGGCAGAGGCACCAGCTGGCCATGGCTTCGCTAGAAATGGCGCTGGATGCTCAGATATGCTGAGCAGATCCGGGTCTGGATGTCGATGGTCGGGCGACAAAGATATGAGTAGCATGGTGGTTCATCAGCAAGTCGAATGGCTAGATCCGGTGGAGTGAGGCACGAAGGTGGTCGGCCCCTAGCTGGGACGACGGGCCGAGGTCTGGTAAGAGGTGCTTGGTTTTTGTGATTATGATAAAGTTGGTGGTAGGGTTTTGGGTCGCCGGAGGTGGAGGCGGCCGGTCGACAGAGGAGGCAGTGATGATGTGTGGTGAAGTGGTGTTTTGGTAGATAGCTTGGCTGGAGTATGGGTGGCCAGGGAGTCGGACAAGGAGGAGACGGTCGTAGAGGGACGAGAACGTGGAGGCGAAGCTGTTGGATTGATGGCTTTGGCGGTGTGGTCGGGTCACCGTGGTCGCACTCCGGTTAAATGGCAGAGAGGCCGCGCTGTAACTAAGGTTAGTTTTAGGTTTGGAGTTGTTGGGTTGTATCGTGTTAGTGTGTCCTGCGTAACATGGGTGGACAGTAGGTAAAAGCGTGTCCGGAGTATTGGATACGGAAGCAAAATGTATCTGTAAAAATATAATTTAGTAGAAAGACACACGTAGTCGGACCCGAGGCCGTCACGGATGACAAGAAAGAATAATTGTGGACACAGACATGATGCACATACAATGGTGGGAATTATCATGGAGAAAGAGTGTGCAGAAAACAATTGGAAGGCTCCCCTATATATAGGGTGGAGGAATCCTAATTAGATAAAACCCACTAGCTAATTCACCATTTAATTTAAATCGATTTAAAATAAATTCAATCAAATCTAATCCAAATTTAAATTAGATAAATCTAATTTTTAATTTAAACATATTTAAAACTATTTTTAATTAAATCTAATCACAATTTAAATTACCACAATTATTTAAACATTAATAGCAAATACTTTCAAAATATCTTTTATAAAAATAATTCTAATAATTTTGAAAATCTAATTTATACTTGAATTTATATTCGTGTACATCGCCTGCAAGTAATACATATTATTTATAAAAGAAAATATTATTTTCTAAATTAATATCTATACTTGTAATACAATAAAAGTAGTATTTATATATAGTATTAAAATATATATATATAGTATTAAAAATAAAGGTTCGGCAATCCTCGTGCGATGCTTTTTATAACTTTAAGCAAATAAAAGTATTTACCTTATAATATTTTTGAAAAATATACTTAATTTCTATATGAAGAAAATCTATAATAAAACCTTTGTATAAAAACATAATATACTTTGCATATACCTATTCGCACTTGACGTAGAAATACCAAAATAATAAAACAAATCCCAAAAAAATTCAATTATATATAAAAAACACATAGTAAATTTTTAGGGGATTTACATCCTACCCAACTTACAAGAACTTCTTCCTCGAAATTAAGAAATAACTAGGGTTGGTAAGGTTGAAAAGATAGAAGGTTTTCTAAATGCGAAACACGATCAATTTGAGCGAGGAATCGAAAACGGAATTCAAAGAGGTAATTTGAATAAATGCACTTTTAGAGTACTAGAAGAATAGAATTATGGATATAGTTTAGAAATTGATCGTATATGTGACATCCCAATCAGCGTTTAAATTCGATCAATGCCAATATCAATCCTATAAATGAGTAGTCTCCATAACATGTAATAACTTCCTCGATCTCAAATTCTCAATATTCAAAATTCAACTTCACGTTGATATCGTCACAAGTATCAAGTTCGTGGTTTAACAAAATCGTAAATGTCTTTTGATACTAAATTCTTCATATATCTCCCTTCAAATTTATTTTTCGTAAGTCTTTAAATTCATTGAACATGTTTCCTTTTCTTCTTTACTCCATTTGAGGTTTACTCACAAAATTTAGATGTCAAAAATGCACATATAAATCCGTTATCTCATAATATAAATTCAATAAGTCCAAAAGTTTGAATTCAATAAATCCTTAATCTACTTCTTCCAACATATCTATATATATATATTTTTCTCGAACTAAATTTCGTCTTTCATAATCTCCTCGAAACTTGATATTAAATAAATCTTCAATCCATTTAGTCGAAGTAAAAAATCATACTTATCTTAATATGAAATTCATATCCAAAATCATCATAATTTTTTTATCCTTATAGCATCAAGAATTTTTCAAAAAAATAGTTCCTCTTTATTATTTTATTAACCTCAAAAATTAATCAAAATTTATATTTTATTATCACATGAAAATTTCCTCATCAATTGATTTATCTTGAAGAACCTTTCTTTGTCAGTTGAGATGTCGAATCAACTTCGATCATATCAAAACACCACATCACCGTTTTCCACGAACAAAAGTTATACGAACTTTTTATATTTCAAATAAGTGAAGTACAATAGATTCCTAAACAGGAATTCTAAGTACAGTTTTGATTCTGGGAAAGTGTGACGTGGGAGATCGAGCACTGTAGTGACTCCTTTACTCCATTGACAATCTAACGATGAGAAAAACTTGCTCTGACTCTCTGAATGCCTGTGAGTGGTGATCTGGGTTTGCCAATCAAGAAGAAGTCGACGATCTGAATGAAGGCAGACTTCTTCTATTTATAGGCATGTACATATACGATGTGCATAGGGGTTTTTGGCGCAGGAGTGTGCACACATGAGAAAATAGCTGAATCTATTGTAAATGTACTGTTGGAGCTGCTGCTGAGATGACATTTGGCGGATGTTGTGATTTACCTATTGTTGAGATCTTGGGTGGTTAATACCCGTTCATAAACATGACTGAGTCAATGCCACATGTTGTATGTACATCACTCAAAGATCTCATTCATTGTAAACAAACATGATTTAATAGTATCTAAAGAGATGCTGTTACCATACTGGCAACATTGTCTTCTTTTGACAAATGCCACATTGTGAAGAAGCTGTGCACCGTTGGGGTCTGCGCTTTTGGATATCACCGAGGCTGTTCTTCTGGACATCTCTGAGGCTGTACTTATGGACGTCTTTAAGGCTACGCTTCTTGGAGTTGCGTTAGAAGACATGCCTTTGACTGATAGTTTCCACCTACTATCTGATAACTGACAACTCGATAGCTTTCAATAGTTGTCATCTGACACTTTGTTTGGTGTGCCATTAATGTTGAAGTGATGGCACAGTGGATGTGCCTCATTTTGAGCACTGTGCTTCTGGGTCTCCAGGGCGCTGTGCTTTGAAGTACGTATAGGCAACTCTAGAGGGGGGGTGAATAGAGTAAGTGTCGATAATACAAAATTAAAAATTTAACTCTATTCAAGTCCAACCAACAGAAATAGTAATCAGAGTATAAGTATGGAATATAAATAGAGATCAGAGAAGCATATGCAGACACAACAGTTTTTAACCTGGTTTCCCTCGTGGAGGACTAGTCCAGGCCCGAGAACTATAGCTCAGAATTGAAATCCACTATTTATAAAATAGCGTACAACCACGTGCCTTTACTCAGAAGAGCATCTAAAGTTATGTGCATCAGTGAAGGCTAAGGCCTCAGCGCATCTTCAGGACTGAAGCCTATGCACGTTGGTAATGTAAAAGCTTCAGCGCATCTCCAAGACCGAAGTCCATACGCATCAGCAATATAAAGCTTCGGTACATCTTCAGGACCGAAGTCCATGAGCGTTAGCAAAGTGGAGCTTAGGCACATCTTTAGGACCAAAGTCCTTGCGCTTCAGCAGGGTGGTTGGTGCATGTTCTAGATGGTTGTCCATCCATGCGCTCAACCATGCACAAGTGACTGTCTATTCGAGAAAAATTCTCAACGGCGGCCACCAACTGATAACTTCCGTAACACGTCTGGATGAGTCATGACGACTTGGGGCTCATCGACATCGACTTCAGCAGGCTTCTTGCACTTGCCTTTGCCTTTACTAGCAGCAACACGAGGGGCCACTACAAAGAGGAACTAGGGTTTTCGAAAAGAGGAGGAAACTCTAAAGGCGATGAGAACTCAAAGGAGAAAGCAGAAAAATCTCTCTGTTCAACCCAAGTACCTATTTATAGGCTTAGGGAGGGGCATGACCCGATAAGATGTGACTTCAGCAGCTAATGCTACAAATATCGTTAAGGGGCGGCTCTAAATATTCGAAAAGATTGTCATTTATCGAAAACCAAAGTGTCATCATTAATGACTGAATCCAAAAAAAGTCATGCATGAAGATGGCTATGTGCCAAACTGTCATGTGCGAAGATGACTATGCGCCTAACAAAGCATGCGCTTAAAACAAATCCTATTGTCCATGCTTTTTGTTCAAAGTATCTCAAAAACTGGTCTAAGTTTTGAAAACTTTAAAGGGGGTCTTATAGAACCATGGAATTTTCATGCGCCACAGAGGCCATGTTTCTATGCAACACAAACATTATGCCAGAGACACAGAGCAATGTTGGCATATCACGAAGAGAGAGTAAATAAAAGCACATGAAAAGGGGATTTTGTTAATTATGAAAATTTATTACATGGCTTTTTTATTACATAGAAAGCCTACTACAACCTAGTCTAAACTCTACGGATATGCTTATCACTTTGACGTCTTAGTATAAGCGCATCTCTCCCTCATCACAAGAGAATCACTTCCTAGTCACGAGCGAATCACTTCCTCATATCAGCACAGGCACATAACCTGCCATCTTGTGGCTCTTCTAGTATAAAAAGGGTTGGGCACATCAATCCTAAACCCTGTATTCAACTTGACACTCGACGTTGTCACGAAGAGGAACACTGCCAGTAAGGTGCACGGGCACGAATTGCTCTGTCCATAGCTAACTCGATACGTCTCAGTTCTCTGATGCAGTTTGTCTTCAAAATCAAAGCTTCTTTGAACAAAGAGATCCACAGTATACCAACTCGCCAAGGAGGAGGATCGGTTGAGTTCATTCTCGACGAGAAGTCGTATAAAATAAGAAAAAGCAAGTTCTTCTCTCTTCAAAACACGCCTATTTATAGGCCAAGGCAAAACTAGACCCATGCGCCAAGTGGTAGCCTCCCCGAAGTTAATGCGATGAACATAGCATTAATGGAAATGAATCTGCCATTTTGATTTTAACCAAGTCAAAGTGATTTATTTCGAGCCTCAAAACGCTCAACAAGGTTGACTGAAGGTGATGCACCTCACAGCTGATGCGCCCCTCAGTTCTATGCGCCCAATAATGGATGCGCCCCACACTTGATGCGCTTCGGGGTGTAAGCGCCCCATAAACGATGTGCTTACACAAAGCTCTTCACCCATCAAAGAATTTAATGCTAAGGTGACATAAATTAGTAGCACACGTCTTGAAAACTGAGCAGTCGACAGCTATAACAGAAAACGAAGAGCCATCGACATCAGCATAATTATTACTCGATCGGTTACAGTTGTGCTCTGCTACGTGGCCGACTAACCCCTTGCATGTGTCCTAAAGCCATGTGCCCAAACTTTGTAAGCGTCTCTAAAGCCATGTGCCCAGACTTGTTATTTTCCTAGAAGTTATATGCCAAGTCTCCTCATGTGCCAGATCCCAGGCTCATCAAATCTAGTTTCTCTCAACAAATCAAGATCTTTGAAGAGATGTACATGCGTCACATGTCATTGACTCAGTTCTACTCTTAAATAGGTGCCAACCACCAAAGATCTTAGCAATAAAAGAATCAACAACTGCCACATGTTAGATCATTCGCAGCCGAACATTATAGTTACACCAGATTCAGTTCAAGCTTTCCAGGTGCAGCATCCTTACACCCAATAAAGTCATGCACATAGCATTCCTACGAGCAAAATTTTCTTGCGCACATCACATTTGCACGCATGAATGGATCATTCCACCACCTATAAATAGAATGATCATTTCTTCATTCAACCCCCCAGATTTTTCACACATCCAGAGGGTCAGAGCTTACCTCAAGGGAGCCGAATTGCCGTCCAGCCGAAGACTTGCATTCGCTTCCTGATCGTTGTCAGATCGTCAACGGAGTAAAGAATAAACCCTCTATCGCCACTGTTCCTAGATAAAAACAAAAGTGTACTAGAAAGATCCTACCGAGGATCCATGTTGTACTTTGTTCATTTGTTATATATAAAAGTTTCTTCAATAACTAGTTCACTGATTGATCCTTCCGCTTCTGTAACAGAGGGTAAAAGGTATGAACGAAGAACTTTTGTTTTTTGGCTTTTAGGCTTTTAAAGGCGTCACACCCACTTGTTGTTTCTTTCGTCAAAAGACAACCAGCTGGTCGATAGCGACTTCTTATCGTTATGTTCATCCTGCTTCTTCTTGTCATCCGGGTTTCTAACATGCTATTTTGACTTGACTCAATGCTTGTTTCGTGCTTTACACAACAAACTTGAGCACTTTTGTTTTTAATGGCAAATAGGATCTTGTGAGGCATCCTTAGAGGCTAGCTACCTATTTTGGAGTCATCACATTACCTTTAAAGTGTAACACCCCAGTCCCAAAATACGTAGGACTATGTTCATAAATATGTCAACCGTATAATAAATAAATATAAACTGTAAATGAAGTATAATTACGGCCAATTAATCTCATCCATAAAGTAAAAGAATAAAGTTTTTATAGAATCAAATATAAATGTCATTTTACATGATGCTTGATGGAGACAAATCCCCTAACAACATAAAACTAGAAAGAAAGAATTAGCAAAATGATAATGCAAACAACAACGGATGATCCAAGAGTATGTCATCTTCGATAGGAAGGAGGAGACCACGATCTTAGCTAGAGAACCTGCAGAAGTCAAGAAAATATACACACCTGGAGAGATCACCAGGTCCTCAGCGGGAAGTAACAAGATACATAAAAATATGCCATATAAACTGAATATAAAATATCATAAGTCACAGGTAGAAAGTAAAAGGTTCCAAATCATAACATGACCAGTATCCAATCACTGAAATAGTGACCACCCCTATAACCGGACAAGGATAAGAGGTGACACACTATTCCGTGATATGATACTGTCGCATGTCATGACTAGAACAGAGTACGACATGACAGCAACTTTGGTCACCTATCCATTCTACTATGATCATACAGTTAAGAAAAAACCTACAACACATGGGCACTCTAGCTAAATTGGTTTGGATAGTCCCCTCTATGGGCACCAGGGGCCTACGTCCATAAGCTTTGTGAACGTCAGAGGGAATCAGTATAGTAGGAAAACAATACCTGCATCTCCAGTGGAGCTCACAGGTTATAATGGATAGTGCATACTTGGCCTATACGTCAAGGAACTGTTCTCCCCTCCCTATGCACCTATCTAAGTCGTATCTACGACCATAAACCTCTACTAACTACCAAGTCTCCTAACGTGCATCTATTAACAATTAGACCTAACGCATGCGTACGGGTAATTAGCCAACACGCAAGTACCTCTATATGCTATTCAAAACTCACACATATCCCACGGCATAATCGTGACAAGTTTATGAAAATGCACTAACAAAATAGTAATCCCTCAACTCTAGGACCATATGCGAATTTAAAGACAAGAATGAAATTACAACTAGCACTTGCATCATATATAATTGGAAGCACAGTAAAGTAAACATGAACATTAATCAGTGATGCAACTGGAAAACTAGAAATAAATAAACAATAACCATGCAGTAACTAAACAGTAAAGATGTAAATAAATATAAACAGTGAATATGGCAAGGTATGTTGCCTGGTAATGGGCCTGGTGTGCTACGATGATCATAATGGCACAGATTTTGATTAAAGTGTTATAACTACGCAATATGGCCTCCTATGATGGCAGAGAGTTTCATCTTATCCAGAATAGTCTGATTAGCTAGGATTGACATAAAGAGGTCCAGTTTTTGCAAAGGAATAGGATATACGATTGGCATGGACATGATGATAATCGAAATAATTTGATAAATAATACAGATACTATTTTTGAAAAATAAATACTTGAAAATATATTTTGTTAGTTAAAATAGTTTTTAAATACATACTTGAAAACTAGAAATCATTTTAGGTTAAAATACCCTAATTTTTTTCAAAATAAATTTTTGGTAGAAAGCTATATTTTTATTAGTCAAAAGTAAATATTTGAAAAGACTAGGAAATCATTATATATATAAAATTTTGAGAAAACATGAAATCTAGTTGTCACGACCCGCTACCTAAATTGTTGGGCCGGGCCCAGCCATGTCCAGCCTACGTTTGGACAAACGCAGTAAGCTGTTCTAGGAGTTAGTTAAGATGGTACTAAGTGTGCTAATGATTATGTTTAAAGCATTTTAAGATGTTTATCACAACACAACATTTATAGATGAAAGCAAACATGTTTTAAAGTTTATTACACTTCCAAAGTAAGAACTGGAGACAAGGTCAAGTACTAAAAATAAGTTATAATAACTCTAAGTCTAAGTCTCAAGTTGACTGGCAAGTCTAAGCAAGGTTCCCCGATGGGGCCTCTTCTGGAGCAAAGGCCAGGTCCTCAAAAGCAGCTCCATAAAAAGTATCACATAGCATTTCCTCCTCGGAAAGTACACCTACAATGTTATCCTTTCAGGACGGGAGCAAGTACTTGTACTACAAACATATAATACTGATCATGACATGGTAAGAGATGAAATGACTGTAATCCGGACATGGCACAATTTATCATGTAAAATCACAGCTATTATGGCAATGATGCATTTGTCATAGCGACACATGCATATATATTGTTTAAAACTGGAGCAGGTACGTGATCGTCAATAGGTGTAAAATGTGCTGTGGCACAAGTATATAAAATGTACTTTCGTACAAGTAAGCAAACGATAGATGTACATACGTACAGATACAGCTGGTACGCCTACGACAAAGTATACATATAAAATGTCAACCTTGCTCGGTACATACGTACGAGAGAAGGGGCATGATCACGTACTCAACTATCAGTTTTTCCCATGTCCTAGTAACCATCATGTGAGATATATAAACGCTCTTATAAGCATGTGAAGATACTGATAATCCATATAAAACATATAATGATATGACTTTACAATTTCCATAAAACAGTATTTTAACATGATTTATTCACAGTTTATTATCATATGCAGTAAATAAGTTTGTAGGGGTACTTGCCTCGAGTAAAGCAAGAATAAGAATATGAAGATACAGATGTCCGGTGTCCTATCAAAATGATATACAAACTCAGCCTCTAAGTTATGATTAAGATTACACTAGTGTTGTGACACAGCTCCTAATATAGATTACTAGCTATGTGAAGCTCTAGTAGTCCAAAGTGAGGTGTTACAACATCTAGACTAACAAGTATGTCTCTACACTAAGGTAGGGTAAGATCCCGATACTAAAATATCCTAAAAACACACAAAAACACACAAGTCAATATTAATTAATTAATCAGACTGTACATTGTGTTCCAATAATTATTAAGATAGTTATACAGTCCTATTTTATATGAAACAATATATCAAATTGAATCTTGTTAATTATAGTAATTTAATATAAATTTGCTGGAATTTAAAATCAAGTGTAAGTATTTATTAAAAATCAGAATACAAGTATACATTGAAAAAGAGTTCTGGTTTACTGTTTTTAAATAGTGTCAAAACAGTAAATTAAATCATGGAAAAATTATATTAAATTAGATTAATTAACAAAGTATTTTATAATAATTTTTCTAGAATTTATTCAGCATTAAAAAGTTGTCTGAAAATTCAAAGTTCATAAATCACAGATTCTGAAACTAAATAAATAATTATTTAATGTATTTGTTCGCGTATTTGAAATTGAAGCGAAGTCCAGATACGGGACCCGAAGCCATGAATCATGTCCAACATGACTCGAC